>JAHNEJ010001605.1:0-149550 GCA_022559845.1 Amorphophallus konjac
CCGAAAAGGGCGGAAGAAGACTCAGGAAAAGGAAGCACTCGAGCGATTCGAAATGCGTAGGCCATCGCGGGGCGTCGTATAGTAATATGAGACTTTCTTATGAGACGTCAAGAATGGCGTGTCTACACCGCCGTGACCATTCCCCCAGCGGACAGCCAAGCACTTGCAGCGCCCCCGTTAATTGCGTCACGATGGTATGCACCTCCCGATACGACAGAGAAGCATCGGCGAGAAGCATCGTCCGTAAAGTGATCAGCATCTGACGGACTGGCGCTTCTGAGGACGTGTGACTAACTGAGGGCACGACCGGAGGGGTGAATTCCACGGTGCTGTCCACCTCTGCCCACAGGTCGGTATCTGCCGCCACTGAAGATGAAGGAAGGGCGAGGGTCAAGTCGCCCGGCCGGTGCAGCTCGACGAGAGACCCTTGGCCGACCATTGCCTGGGGAAAGGAAAAGACCATTGCCGAAGCCTCCGGTGCCCCCATCGTTTGGAGGTCACCTGCCCCCTCTGCCTCCGTCTGGCCCGACTCTGCCACTCCTCCAAGGGGCAGAGGTGCAGGGGCCGTTACCTCGGCTAGAGGAGGAGCTTCGAGTAAGGCCAGGCCCGAAGCCGTCACCCATGAACTCCTCGCTCGCGGCTGAGATCCCTCCAGATGCGCACGAAGCCCCGCAAATATCTGCTGCAAGAGCGGGTCCTCCATCTGAGCCGGGAGTTTCGGGAAGGGCGGAAGCGGAACCACCAGCTGGGGTAAACGTCCCGCTTCCACGAGCGCAGCCAGTCTCTCTCTCTCCAAGCCCAAGATTGGAGCCGGCCCCTTCACCGCTATCGGGCCAATGCTCGGTCTCCGCTTGGCCACTGCCTTCCGGATACGACCAGGCGCCTTCCCTGATATCGGCATCGCCTGACCATGGGAATGGGAGTCAGTTATTCGCCATCTAAAATAAACCATGCAAAAGGGAGACCGTGGAGCCCGCATACTCACCTTGGCCGCTGGGATGATGCTACCTTCAGGCGCGATCTCCCCCTCCTCCAGAGGCTCGCCCGCCGCTCTGGTAGTACCGGAGGGCTCCGCGGGCATTTCCTCTCGAAGGGCGTCGAGTAAAAGAGCCAATTTGCCCATGACGGCATCGGCTCCCGTTGGGCGATCGATCAGCGCAGCCGGGGCAGCCTCCTCTGTGATCTCAAGTTCGGCCGGTTCTCGAAAATCCTAAAGAAAAAGGGGGGGGGATAAGGTCGTCAGTCAATCACAAAAAAGGAAAGGGAGAGCCGGCCCAAACAAGCTCACACTCACAGCGGTCTTCCCCACGAGGCTCGGGGAGCCAGCAAGTAAGGGGGCCCCGAAGGCCGGCTCGGGCGGCTCCGATGCCCCGGACACGCCCTCGTCAGGAGCTACTTCGTCGGAAGAGTAGTTGTAATCTACCTCTTCCCCAGACGGAGACTCGACCGCCGTCGGCTCGGCCTGGACCGGCAGAGGAGCTTCCACCTCAGAGTCTCTGCTAGCACGTCCTCCCTCGGGCTAGGCGAGGCTCGCGCTCCGATCTTCTTCCTCCTCACATATATCAACGTCGTCGGGAGGTCGGGATCAGGCCCCAATGACTCGGTGGCCACCGCGGCAACGCCTGTCATGCAAAGGAAGATAAGCCATGCTGAATCTACTGGCCCCCAGGACACAAAAAAAGGGAGTTAACCGTATAGTCGAAAATATTTACCCCCTTCAGTTCCTGCGACACGAGATGACCCGCGGGCTTCCTCAACAGGCAACGCCTTCTCGGGAGTCCCGACCGTACCCTCGCCCGTGAGATAGAAGCGCATCGTCGCCATGCGCGAAGCCGAGGCCAACTCGGGAGGCCGGTCGACCGCAGACGACACGGGCGGCCGACGAATCTCACCAGCTTCGTGGCTCGGTTCGGTCTGCGTGGCTTCGAATTCTTCGAAGGACAAGACGGGGGCCATCGGCAGGGCTGTCGTCGGAGCCGGGGATGCCTCGGTTCGCCGCCGTTTTACCGTCTCTCGCCCGGCCATCTTGGCAGCAGCCAGTGCCTTCTTAACGGGCGACTGTGCCCGGGGCCTTCCCGTTGCCTGCGGCAAGGGAGCTGGAGCCGCCGCCGGGGTCGCCTCCGCCGGGACCGCAACTTCGCCCATGTCAGGCGTGGGCATGGGCTCTTCCATAGAAGCTGAAACAAAAGAAGTACCCAGGTGTCAGGGCTCCACTCCAAAATAAAAAGGAGGAGGGAGATTCAAAAGGCACACTAAAGAGCGGGGACGCGGACCGGCAGGTTGGCCTGGCTCGGGACGGGCAGCTTCGAATTCCTCGAAAGACGGGACTAGTGGTACCGGAGGGACAGCCGTCGGAGCCTTAGCCGATTCTGTCTTCCTCCGCTTTGTGTCCCGCTGCTTAGCTGCCTTGGCGGCGTCCACCGCCTTCTTCACAGGCGATTTAGCCCGGGGCCTCTTCGCAGCCTTAGGCAAAGGAGCCGTGGTCGGGGCCAGCGGCGCGGCTTCAAAATACGCAGGCTTCTTCACCAGCCGGAGGAGGTTCCGGTACGTGGCCATCTGCGTGCTGTCGGGATGGTCTGCAAAGAAAAGAGGGGAAAGAACGAACATGCATATACCATTAGTACCTAACTCACCGCGAAAGCCGCAGCGCTGAGGGACAAAACCGAAGAGCAAGAGGGAACTGAATACCATGAGGGCCAGTGTACAGCCGCAGCGTGATCGGCCAGTAGCTCAGGGATATCTCCTTGTCCCGACGTGCCGCCTCCCGGACTAGCCAACAAACGTCCTCAATAGTTTGACACCGGTCCGTGAGGTTGGCCAGATCCGCATGTTTCTTGGAAGAAAGGTGACAGAAAAGATTGAAGTGGTCCATGCCCCACCCATCAGCATAATAATAAGGGATGTGCAGGCGCTTGCCCAGGATGGAGGCCGTCACATCTTCAATCTTCATCCCATTCACCCGGAGGAGGATATATAGCCACGTGGTATCCTTGTAATTCTCGGGCTTCCTCTCCTCCCGCCTCATGAACGTGCGATACAGGCAGGCCAAGTCTCTCTCCGGACGCCAGCTCTTGGCGGGAGTCCCCTCTTCCTCTATGGGGAATGGATAATTGATGAGGTCCAGACGGTCGCTCCCTACCCGGCACAGATCCCTCAGCGTCTTCTGATAGCTGTCCTTCGCCACTGGAGGCAGCTCCACTTTCGGCGTCGGCCTCCTATCCCGGGCTTCCCGACGAGCTATCATATATGTCGCCACCTCCTTCTCTTGCCTGTTCTTGAGCCGAAGAAGATGATCTGGCTCAATGTCAAGTACTGGCACCGGTTGCCGGCTAAGGAATCTCCTTTCGGCGCCATCCCAACAGTCGGTCTTGTGCAACCGATAGAAAGCCGTCCGGGCATTCCACCACTTTATATAGTCTTCGGTCACTCGGGGCACGCGACCCGGGGCTGGCACCCTGAAGGAGGCAGAGTCCGCCCGGTGGAAGAAGTCCCACCAGCTTCTAGCGTGCTCGGCGACCGCACTTCCCCGGACGTTCCGCGAAGGCAAGCCGAATTGCGCATGATAAGCAGGGATATGCTGGTCATACCCGAAGTTGCGGCCAAATCGGAAGGGGTAATACGGCTCCAGCAGTACGTTGTCTCCCTTCCGGAACACCAACACGCTCGGGCGGATAGCCAGCGCCCAATCCCTCAGCTCGGGCTCCAGCAACGGGCGCACCACGTTTTCCTGGCTGATAGGGTGGACATACCTCTCCACCTGGTCATCCTTGCATTCCCTCTTATTATTCACGAGGGGGCTTGAATGTGCGGCCAGTGTCCAGAAATGAATGGTACCGGCTGCATCCCGGGGAACCGTGGTCAACCGGCCCCGAATATCATACATCCGCATGGAAGTGGAAGCCGGCTCTGCACTCGCGAACTCCAGCATCCTCGGCACCAGCCCCCAATCCTGAAGGACTCGCGGGGCGAACTCCGGAAACAGTGAACAAACCCACGCGTTGAAGAAATGCAGTGGGCACACGTACCGGGCCTGCCTCGGGAATTGGTGCGTGCTGAGGTCTCCCAGGGCCTTATAATCAAACAGAGCGCCGCCGGGCACAGAGAAAGTTTGACACCCCACGCCATCTGGCACGCCGGGTAGATGGCATCTGGCCGGATCACGGTCTCGTCCCCGTACGGCATGGCAAATGAACACAGCCAGTACGTCAGATAGGCGGCACAGTGAGTTTGTGGGTCGACCCCCATCGGATTGGCCCCGCTCCGACGCCCCCTGGAGGGGATCTTCACATCATGCTTGGGCTTCGCACGTTTCTTGCGAGCAACAGCGGTGCCAACGCAAGGAAAATCTTCATACTGCTTCAGCCCATCATAGAAATATTCCAGCCATACCGCCATACGCACCCGTTTCCTATCCCCACGGGCGGGCTGCTTCCCCTTGTGCGACAGCTGGTACAGCTCCCGGTACGCCTTCATCAGGTACCGGTATGAATACCCCAGAGAATAATAGCCGTCCCCGTTAGTCTCGTCTTTGATCAAGTCCGGGAGGCATACTTCTTCATAAGGCTCCCCGTCAATGGGCAAGCCGCTCAGCTGGCTTAGGCTCCACAAATCAAGTGAAGTCTCTCCCTCTGCCGTGTAGAAGGTATTGGTCTCCGCACTAAATACTTCTATCATACCGCAACAGAGACCCTTGGAGATGGGATAACCGTACCGGGAAGCGTACACGCTGTGATAGATGCCAACTCGGACCAGCAACGGGGCGTAGTTGAACAGTACATATTCCGTGAACTCCACCGCCCCTTCTCGGAAGCTGTGGGCGTCTTGAAGCTTCAGCTCCCCGAACCAGCCCAGTGATAGTTCGTACTTGAACCTGATGGCCAAACAGTCCAATATGAACGGCTCCTCCCTATAACCCCATTTCAGGGGAGCCAGGAATAAACCAAATCGGGGCGACTCGCCATGCACCTTCCCCGCAGACATGTCCCACCTTGCTGGCGTGAACTGAGGGGCTCGCACCAATTTATCTTCAGCCGGCAGCACCCCTTCGATCCCCAGGACCGGCTTCCATTCCCGGGCTTCTCCCACCAGATACATCGGAATGCTCCTGGGGACGCTGTACAATAGACTGTCCCGGGCATGCAGGATGGCCCGCTCGACGGCTTTTATAGTGCGAAAGTCTAGCCCCTCTCGGGAGCGCAGGTGCTTCAGGAATCGAACAAGGTGCCTATCCTTCGGGAAGTCCTTCCTGTACTCCCCGGTGACCCGGTCAAATGTGAAGCCACTGTCAACTCGGGCAAGCCTCTGGAAATCCATGGTCTCCCCGTCGGACTCAGATGACTCTGCCAAAGCGGCTATTTCTGCGTGCTCTCGGTCTAGCTCCTCCACATTGAGCCATGTGACTGCCGGCACTGGACCCCGCGGAATGAGGTCGGCACCGACAGCAGCAGCGGGGGCCGGAGAACCACTTGGAGCAGCCATGTGTCTGCAAAGATATGCAAATAAGAAGATCAGAATAAATCACAAGCAAAAGGACTGCAAAGAAACTTTACTACAAGTCAAATGAACAAAATATTGCCAATTTCTGACGAAATTTCGGCAGAGTTTCCCCTAGGCCAGAGGCGTAAGGGAAAACACGGGTGCGCGTCCACAAGGAGTGACGGCCCCAACAAAGCATGGTGGGCCCCGAGAGGCAACACCAGAAGTCCGCCGGTCAAAAGAGTCTTCTCCCCTAAAACTAAAAGTCCCCACATACCGCCTAAAGCCCCTCGGCCGGCACGCCCCTGCTAGTGCCTTCGCCGGCACGCCCCCAGGTGCCTTCCCCGGCACGCCCCTGCTGGTGGCCTCGCCGGAACACCCTCCAGGTGCCTTCCTCGGCACGCCCCTACTAGTGCCTTCGCCGGCACGCCCTGCAGCGGCCCTCACCGGCACGCCCCCGAGGGCTTCGCCGGTACACCTCTCGGCCTTCCCCGGCACGCTCGCCAGGTTTGTTCCCCGGTACGCCCACAACTGCCTTCCCCGGCACGCTGGGCGACACCTTCCCCGGCACGCTCCCCGTGCCCTCACCGACACGGCCTAAGGCCTCCTCCCCGGCACGCTCCCGTGCCCTCACCGACACGGCCTAAGGCCTCCTCACCGGCACGCTTGGTGCCTGCTTCCTCGCCACTGCCTAAGGCCCTCGCCGGTACACCCTCCTGCCCGTTCCCCGGCACACCCTGGGGAATCCTTCCCCGATGCGCCCTAACCGGCCCTCGCCGACACGCTCTCAAGCGCCTTCCCCGATGCGCCCTAACCGGCCCTCGCCGGCACGCGCAGGACCTCCCCCGCCAGTGCTATCGGTGGTGGCCGACGGCAGGGAAAAGAGGGGAGGGGAAGGGGAAGAGGAGAGGAGAAGAATAGAGGGGAAGAAGAGGAGGAACGAGGAGCCTAGGGCTCCACCGTCCGCCGGACGTGGAGAAGGAGAAGGGAGAAAGAAAGAGGAAGAGGAAGAGGGAGCCCTCTCGTGGCAGCCTCCCTACCCCGGCGAGAGGAAGACGACGACGGCGCTGGCCGCGGTGGCTCCCGGTGATGAAGGAGATGAAGAGAGGGAGGGGGAGGCAGACGGTCGCCTGCTGAAGAAAGAGAAGAGGGAGGGGGAGTTTGAACGGGGGGCGGTTCGAATAAACCGCCCCGCCCCTTTTATATGGCAAAGAGGACAAAAGAGAAAGAGAAAAGAAAGAAAAAGAGAAAAGAAAAAAGGGAGAAAAAAGAGAGAGGAAAAAAGTAAAAGAAATAAAAGGAAAAAAATATAATACAAAAAAAAGAAGAAAAAGAAGAAGAAGGAATGAAAAATAGAGGGAGAGACAAAGGGAATAAAAAAGGGGGAGAGAAAGGAGGGAAATAAAAGGAGAAAATAAAAGAAGAAAATGAAGGGAGGAAAAAAAAAATAAATATGTGTAATATCTATTAAATAAATACATATATATGTACATATATATATATATACCCATATCGTATACACATTTACATATCCATCCGCTCACATACGCGGAGGAGTAAGTCGACAACACACAATAATAAATGCCCCCGGGGAAGACATTCCATCCCCACGATCCCAGTCAGACGAACGTCCACACCAGCAAAGACGACTCTACCCCTGTGGCTCTATCCTTGTCATAGGGTCACTACCCTACCACCAAAACAAGCCCGTCTCTGGCACATCGCCTCGGGCCTCAGCTACCACCCACGCCATACAATATCGCCATCACGGGCCTTACGCCTGGATTGGCAGAATCTCTACCTTTGCGTTGGCATTAGCCCCTTGCCAACGAATAAGTCCCTTTCCGGCGCAAGGCCCCGTGCCCTAGCCACCCACTCCGCACAATATTGCCATTACGGACCTTACGTCCGAATCGGCACAGATTCTCCCGTTGCGCTGGCATTCTATTCTTGCCAACGAGTGAACCTTACCTTCCGGCGCAAGGCTTCGTGCCCCAGCCGACACTTGCATATCACTCGTCAAAAAAATATATAATAAAATAAAATGGGGTTAAAAAATAGAGATACCCCGCCGGACTTGTCCCTACACCGGGACAAGGGTAAAAATGGCAATAACCCGGCTGTGGCGAAAACCCGAAAGGGCGCTACGGGCAAAATTGGGTACCCCGCCACGTGAAAACCCGAAAGGGCGCGTGGGCAAAAGCAAGAGGGGGCCGGTACCGGCGAAAACCCGAAAGGGCGCTTGTATCGGTAATATGGTACAAAAAGAAAGAGACCAAGAGACCAAGAGATCAATAAAGCATGTCAGTTCCCGGCATCCTGTCGGCACTGGCAAAGAGACTAAGAGATCAACAAAGCAGGTCAGTTCCCGACGTCCTGTCGGCACTGACAAAGAGACCAAGAGACCAAGAGATCAATAAAGCATGTCAGTTCCCGGCATCCTGTCGGCACTGGCGAAGAGACTAAGAGACAACAAAGCATGTCAGTTCCCGGCATCCTGTCAGCACTGACAAAGAGACCAAGAGACCAAGAGACTAAGAGATCAATCAAGCATGTCAGTTCTCGGCACCCTGTCGACACTGACGAAGAGACTAAGAGACAACAAAGCATGTCAGTTCTCGGCACCCTGTCGACACTGACGAAGAGACTAAGAGATCAACAAAGCATGTCAGTTCCCGGCATCCTGTCGGCACTGACGAAGAGACCAGGAAACAACAAGCCAGGTCAGCTCCCGGCACCCTGTCGGCTCTGACGAAGAGATCAAGAGACTAAGAGACAAAAAGCATGTCAGTTCTCGGCATCCTGTCGGCACTGACGAAGAAACAAAGAGACCAAGAGACCAAGAGACCAAGAGGCCAGGTCGGTTCCCGGCGCCCCGTCGGCACTGACGAAGAGACAACACACTGCTTCAGCTCCCGGCATTCCGTCGGCACTGATGAAGAGACTAAGAGACAACAAACCAGGTCAGCTCCCGACATCCTGTCGGCACTGGCGAAGAGACTAAGAGACCGACAAAGCTTCAGTCCCCGACACCTCGTCGGCACTGATGAAGAGACTAAGAGACAACGAACCAGGTCAGCTCCCGACATCTCGTCGGCACTGGCGAAGAGACCAAGAGATCAACAAAACATGCCAGCCGGTTCCCGGCATCTCGTCGGCTCTGGCGAAGAGACCGAGAGATCAACAAAACATGCCAGCCGGTTCCCGGCATCTCGTCGGCTCTGGCGAAGAGACCGAGAGATCAACAAAGCATGTCAGTTCCCGGCGCCCCGTCGGCACTGACGAAGAGACAACACACTGCTTCAGCTCCCGGCATTCCGTCGGCACTGATGAAGAGACTAAGAGACAACAAACCAGGTCAGCTCCCGACATCCTGTCGGCACTGATGAAGAGACAAAGAGACAACAAACTACTTCGGTTCCCGGCACACTGTCGGCACTGATGAGGAGACCAAGAGACCAACATACTACTTTAGTTCCCGACGCTCCGTCGGCACTAACAAAGAGACCAACAAACAACAAACCAGGTCAGCTCTCGACGCATCGTCGGCATCGACAAAGAGAGAAGAGACGAAGACACCCACGGGCACCGCCCGGCTCATCCTTCGCCTGCGCTACCCGTGGGTGGGGGGCATTTGTGGACACCGAAAATTGCACATCCAGATGCCACGCTCGGCCCAGCATCAATAACGGCCCCGAGTGAAGAAACCCCGGAGAAATCAAGCGCAAGAGGCCCCACGGCCCATGGGCCTCGAAGAGAATCAAATGGGCCACCACTCATGCTCACAATGGGCTCAAAATCGCCCTGGCAGAACCCTCCAGACGGTCGCTCCCTTCAGCGGCACACCCTGCCGCGGCCCTCGCCGGCACACCCCTATGGGGGTTCACCGGCACAACCCCAAGGGGGTTCACCGGCACACCCCCATGGGGGGGGTCTTCACCGGCACACCCCCCATGGGGGGGGTCTTCACCGGCACACCCCCATGGGGGGGGGGGGGTCTTCACCGGCACACCCCTTGGGGCCTCAGCGGCACGCCCTCAGCAGCTTCAGCGGCACGCCCTCAGCAGGCTTCAGCGGCACGGCCCTTTGGGGCTTCAGCGGCACGGCCCTTTGGGGTCTTCAGCGGCACGCCCTTCAGGCCGTTCAGCGGCACGCCCATCCGGGGCTCCAGCGGTACGCTCTTTTGGCACCACAGCGGCACGCTTGTTCAGCCCTTCAACGGCACAGCGGTGAAGCTCTTTCAACGGGCGACGTGAGGCCCATGCCCTACACATCCTTGG
The DNA here is from genome assembly GCA_022559845.1 of Amorphophallus konjac. Taxonomy (NCBI): domain Eukaryota; kingdom Viridiplantae; phylum Streptophyta; class Magnoliopsida; order Alismatales; family Araceae; genus Amorphophallus; species Amorphophallus konjac. Next base: position 9,756 of record JAHNEJ010001605.1, read on the forward strand.
CGCGCAGTGGAGCCGTCTGAGGTGGCAGCCGATCGTTGGGCCACGTGGCCTAGTCCACTGACAGCCAGGACAGGCAGGTCAAACCTCATGATCACGGGCCACTTCCCGCTTCGACGCCCCTGCACGAAGACTCCCGCCGTCCGGGGTATAAAAACCCCTCCCCTTCGTTTCGAGAAAAGAAGAGAAGAGAGGGAGAAGACAAGAGGCAGACGGATAGACACATAGACGCGAAAAGAAAAGAGAAGAAGAGAGAAGAAGAAGAAGAGGCTCCCTCCCTGCCGGGAGCTTCCTTCGACGACCACCACCACCGGAAGAGAGCAAGAGTAAGGGAGGGAGGGTTCGATGTAATGGGGAGAGAGTTAGGGGCGGCTGACCTCCCTCCTGCCCTCCGTTCCCCCCCCTTTCCTTTTATGTATTCTTTCTTTTCTGGGGCCTTCTTCCCTTTCTCGGCCATGGCATTATCTTTGGCATTCTTTTTGCTATGATATGTATATAGGGCCGTGCCCTCCCGATTCCCATGAATGAAAGTTGTTCCTCTTGGGTTTTCTCTTTGATTTCGTTGGCTTATGCTAGTCCTCGCGGTTTCCAACGGGTTGTCCGTTCTTCCCTCCGTCTCCCCATTTCTCTGGTGTTCTTGGGGCCTCCGCGTCTATATGACCGTCCTCCCACGATCCTTAGCCGTATAGGCCCTTCGATTCCTTCCGTGGCCCTCTGCTATGACCACTGGTTTAGGAAGGAGGGAGACCCTCACCCTCTCTCCCAGTGCACCACAGCTAAGTGGCTTCTCCCCCGGCCTTCAATCCCTCTCCCATGCTCCTGGATGGCCCACAGATCTCCCAGCCCACATACTTAACCCCCTTTGACTCTCCAGCGATGCACCCCTCCGGCCCCTGGCAGGCACATCAGTTTTGGCCCTTAGAAGCACACACCTCTAACCTTGGCCGGCACACCTCCTTTGGCCTTCAGCGGCACACCTCCCATTTAGCCACTGGCCGACACACCTTTGGCTCCCTTGGCCGGTACACATGCTATTTGACCCTCGCCGGCACACCCAGTCGCCCCTTGGCCGGTACACCCCAATAGCCCTCAGCGGTACACCCCTATTTGCCCCCAGCGGCACACTCCTTTCTGCCCTCAGCGGTACACCCACACTCTGTTACCCCTTGGCCGGTACACGCACCTTATGGCCTTCAGCGGCACACCCTTCAGCCTCTCAGCAGCCCACTCCTTGGCCTCGCCTCCGAGCCCCTTTCTTCACGTTTTCGAGGTTCTATAAAGGTGTTGCTCCCCGGGGGCCCACCTCCAGTTGTCGGGTTCCGCCACTCCATGTGGGCGCGCTCCCTTTATCTCCCTTACGCCCCGGGTTAAGGGGAGATGCTGCCGAATTTTTTTGTGAGATATTAATAAACAATTAAAAGAGGCAAAAGGAGGCAACAAACGAGCAGAATAACTAATGAAACCTTCCAACTCATCAAATTACTGCCGGCACCCCGACGGGAATTGAACTAAGCTAATTAACCACCTGGCCGCCCGAAAACCCGACCCGCAAGAAAAGAGACCGAACCGAACCAAGAGAACAAACACGGGAGGAATTTTATATGAAACTACACAAGGGTTAAGACAAGAAGAAAAGAAAAGCCTTAAAATAAATAATCGAAAACTGATCGAACCTCCACCACCACGTTCCGATTGGCCCTTCAACGGTGCATTTTAATCAACCGGACCGCTCGCCAAATCCCTTCCCCAGCGGCACGCCTCTTGAACCCTCAGCGGTACACCCCAATTCCTTTGGCCGGCACACCTTGATGCCCCCCAGCGGTACACCCTATCCCCCACCTTCAGCGGTACGCTCCCCTCAGCGGCACACCCTTGCTTTCATAACCTTCACCGGCACCCCTTTTTGTGCCCTCAGCGGTACACCCTTTTTTGTCCTTCGCCGGCACGCTCCCCTCTGGGCCTCTCAGCGGTACACTCTTACCTTCCCTTCGCCGACACACCACACTTATGCATATATACAACATGATAATGGCCTTAACAAATGGCAAATAAATCAAAAGAAAATGTGCTCATTAAAGGACTCCGAATGTGCAACATTAATCATAATAAAAGAGGCGGGAGGGGCAATAAGAAGATAAAAAAAATATAATAAATAAATAATAATGATAATGATAACAATGAGTAAAAGAAGAAGAATCATCCGGGACAAACACCTAAGGAAATAATAAACCGTAGGCCAGAAATTGGAGTACATAACCAAGAGAATTCCAGATAAAAGATGCCGGGGCCCACACCGCAGCCCTATCTCCCCCGGGGACCCGGGGTAAAAGGAACAATAATGCCGCCCTCTCAGACCGGGCTTAGATCTTGGGAGTCATCCCGACATGGTCCGGTCCCGACCTAGTCTCGGGCCGACATCTCAATCAGACCGGGTTTGTTCCTCGTTCCGGACGCCCTCCGAGTCATCACAAAAAATTGCCGGGTGCTCGACAGACATTTGAATGGATTCATCCCGGTTTTCTCGTTGGGTTTCACCTCACGGACCCATGTCCGAACATGAAAAGGCCCACGAGTGGCCGACATGACCGACGGTTTGTGGTCTGAATACAGCCCTCAGTGTGATCCTTCCTTATCTCTCTTGCACAACTAGTATTATTCTTTTCGGCCGTGGGGCCCCTAATTTCGGTAATTAATCAAGGGTATTCCCTCGTATGGGGGATGTAAATGACGTCGTGACCTTCATGGCGCGACGGGATTCGGTCCTGACACGAACCACACAATCGTCTGACGAAGTCAGATCGAGCGCACCATGGGCTCTTCGGAGCCCGAATAAATTGTCACTCCGGTGACTGGCACGCCCACGCACTTAATAATCCAACAAACGAACAAAATAATTGTTAAACGAAAAGTGCGTCCACACCGCCCGGAGAGGACGGAGAGAAGAGTTTGTTTAGTCAATGACCCGGACAGGAGGTCCGAGCCAAAGGGGTACTCACCGCCCGGGAAGGACGGAGAGAAGAGTTTGTTGAGTCAATGACCCGGACGGGAGGTCCGAGCCAAAGGGGTACTCACCGCCCGGGAAGGACGGAGAGAAGAGTTTGTTGAGTCAATGACCCGGACGGGAGGCCCGAGCCAAAGGGGTACTCACCGCCCGGGAAGGACGGAGAGAAGAGTTTGTTGTTTCAACTGTTAGTACCTCCGCTGATGCGGGGCGGTGACTGGAAATGGGGCACGCCCCCCCCCCCCCCCCCTTTTTTTCTTCTTCTTCTTTTTTTTTCTTTTCTCCCTCCTTTTTCTTCTATTCCTCCTCTTTTTTCTCTTGTCTCTCTTTCTTTTATTTTCGTCTTCTCTTTTTTTTTCTTTTTTTTTCTCCTCTTTTCCTCTTGTTTCTCTTTCTTTTATTTTCTTCCTCTTTCTTTTTTCTCTTCTTCTTTCTTTCTTTTTTTTTTCTACTTTTCTGCTCCTTCTCTCTCTTCTCCTTTTTTGATAACACGGGCAGTAGTCGAGTTGTTTGGATAGTGATGATGTAAACTCGCCCCAAAATAGGGCAGGGAATAATATTATTGATTGAATGGGGGCGCCGGAGCGTGGTACAACCTCAAGTGCCTTCCATTAAGAGGCGGGAACTGAACTTCCCCACGATGGTTGACGATTACATAGGCGCCACCTTCGTAGACTTTTTGGACTACGTAAGGCCCGAGCCAGTTCTCATTTAACTTGCCCTTAGGGTTGGCAGCCATGAGGTCTCTTCTTTTGACCATGACAAGGTCAGCTTTCTTGAATTCGCGCTCCTTGACAAGCTTGTCAAAGGCGCGTGCAATCCGGGCCTGGTAGACCTGAATATTCTGTTGGGCTTGAAGCCGCTTTCCTTCCAGGCTGGAGAGTTCGTCGAGTCTTCGCTCGGCATTGGTCTGCCCTTCAAGGACAAGCCCATGCTGAATGGCGACCCGGAGGGAAGGTATCTCCAGTTCGACGGGGACGATCGCCTCCGAACCGTATACGAGAGAAAAGGGCGAGCAACCCGTTGGAGTCTTGTATACAGTTCGGTATGCCCATAGTGCCTCGTACATCCTTTCTTCCCAATCCTTCTTGTTAGAGCTGACAGTCTTGGCCAGGAGGGTGCAGAGTGTCTTGTTAAAAGCTTCGGCTAGCACATTGACCTGTGGATTGTAAGGAGTCGATGTCCTCAAGTCAATTTTGTATTTTTCTGCTAGCCGGTAAACCTTCTGGTTACGGAAGTGGCTGCCGTTGTCCGACACGATCCGATCGGGCACGCCAAACCGGAATATGATGTTGCGGCGGACAAACCTGACCACGATTTCTCCGGTGACTTCTCGTAAGGCAACCGCCTCCGCCCAGCGGGAGAAGTAGTCGGTCGCCGCCAGAATGTATTTGCAGCCTGTGGAGGATGCAGGTAAGGGGCCCACTACATCTGTCCCCCATTGGGCAAACGGCCAACTGGGTGCGGTTGGATGCAGTTGCACGGGAGGCCTCCTGGGTATAGTGGCATGCTCCTGGCATCTCTGACACGACTTAGCGTACTCGCAACAGTCGTTGAACATTGCAGGCCAATAGTAGCCAAGTTTCTTGATTTCAATTTTCATCTTCGGCCCCGCCTGGTGCGCGCCAGCTATGCCGGCATGGACCTCCTTCATAACCCTCCAAGCTTCTTCAATGGACAAGCATCGGAGGAGTAGCTTCTGTTTGGCATCTGCCATAATTCGGAACAATATTCCATTTCGGAGCTCATAGGAGTCTTTGGTTCTGACTAGCTTGATCCTTTCTTCTCTTCGGTCGGGTAATTGCTGGTGTTTGAACCACTGCATCAAGGGGCCTCTCCAGTCGGGCAGGCTGACGGCTTCTGCTGCAGTGACTTCTAGTTCTTCTTGCTCTGGCTCCTCTTCTATCATGCTGGGCATCTGGCGCTGATTTATTACCTGGATATGGAGAGATCCATCCGGGGGCACTGCCAGTGAGCTCGCCAATTTCGCCAATGCGTCGGCTTGTGCGTTCTCCCCTCTGGCGACATGGCCTATCTCGAGGAGGTAGAACCGCTCCATGAGCCGCTTCGCCTTAGTGTGATAAGGGAGCAGCTCAGGTTTTCGGACGTCAAACTGTCCCTGGACTTGCTTGACGACCAGCAGCGAATCGCCGAACACTTGGAGCATTTTGATCTCCATCTGAAGGGCGACCTGGAGGCCGATGATCAGAGCCTCATACTCTGCTTCATTATTGGTGCAGGGTTTGCTAATGCAGCAGGAGGTGTGCATCACTTCTCCGTCTGGCGATTTGAGGACGATGCCAGCTCCGGCACGCACCTTGGCATGCCCAGATGGGGTCGCTTCTGTTCTCGAGGCCCCGTCGAAGTATAACTGCCAGATGGCTTGTTGTACTTGATCCACCTCTAGTGTTTCGTCTTCGGGTAGCTCTGTGGCCAACGGGGAGTCTTCGGGCACAGGGTGTGCTGCGAAGAAGTCCGCGACGGCTTGCCCCTTAACGGTCTTCTGTGGCACGTAAGTGATGTCAAATTCCATGAGCAGCACGGCCCACTTGCCAAGGCGCCCCTTCGGGACTGGCTGGAGGAGAATGTGCTTGATGGGGTCAGCTCTGGATATTAGACTTACTTCATGGGACAGCATGTAGTGCCTCATCTTTTTGACTGCGAAGACCAAGGCAAGGCAGATCTTCTCAATCGGGGTGTACTTAGCCTCTGCACCCACCAACCTTCGACTGAGATAGTAAAGAGCATGCTCTTTTCCCTCATCATTGTTCTGGGCGAGCATTGCCCCCAGTGAATATTCGGTGGCCGCTATGTACAGAATCAGCGGTCTGCCTCTGACAGGTGCCCCTAGGACAGGCGGGGACTTCAGGTATTCCTTTAGCTGGTCGAACGCGTGCTGGCATTCGTGGCCCCAACTGAAGGGAGCATTCTTCATCATCAGTCTGTGGAAGGGTTGGCAGCGCCCTGACAGGTTGGAGATGAACCTGCGGATGTAAGCTAAACGCCCCTGCAGGGACCTCAGCTCCCCCAGACTCTTCGGAGGAGGCAGCTCCTGGATGGCTTTTATCTTCAGGGGGTCGATCTCGACCCCTCTATGCCGGACAATAAAGCCGAGGAATTTCCCACTGGACACGCCAAAGGCGCACTTCATGGGATTCATTTTCAGCCCGTACTGCCGGAGCCTTTGGAAGACGACCCTGAGGTCGCTCAGGTGCTCGTCTCTTTTCTTCGTCTTGACGACCAGATCATCAATGTAGCACTCGACCTTGCCGTATAGCAGCTCGTCGAAGATCTTGGTCATCGCCCGCTGATATGTGGCACCGGCATTCTTGAGGCCGAAGGGCATCCTCTTGTAGTGAAATATCCCTTTGGGTGACCGGAAAGCTGTATGGACCCGGTCGTGGTCGGCTATCCAGATTTGGTTATAGCCGGACGACCCATCCATGAAGGACAGGGCCTCGTGGCCAGTGGTTGCATCAATCATCACCTCGGTGATAGGCACCGGGAAGTCATCTTTCGGACAGGCTTTATTCAGGTCGCGGAAGTCCACGCAAATCCTGATCTGTCCATTCTTCTTTTTCACTGGTACAATATTGGCCAGCCACGTGGTGTAATGATTTTCCGCCACGAAGCCGACATTTATGAGCTTGTCGACCTCTTTGCAGATCTGGCTGGTTAGATCCGGCCTCATGCGCCGGGGAGGTTGCTTCACTGGTTCCACCTTGGGATCAATGGCCAGTATGTGCTGAGTCACTTCGGTGCTGAGCCCAGGCATTTCTTTGTAATTCCAGGCGAAGCAATCCCGAAATTCTTGCAGCAACTTTATGTATTGTTCTCTCTCCTGTAGGGGCATGAGAGCACTCAGGAAAGTTGGCCTGGGGTCGTCTTCCGTACCAAGGTTGACCTCAATCAATTCGTCGACCGTGACCTGGCCGCCATTTTCAATTTCCGGCGGGGCTGGCGACAAATCAACGAAGTCTTGATCTTCATTGTCCTCGGGCTCGAGGACGCCATCTCCCTCTTCTTGTTCATCATGATCGGGCATGGAGGCTACATTGACCTCGCACTCCTCCTGGGCCGCAGCTGCCTGGTATGTGAGATCCGCTGGCTCAGAGGGGCATAGGTGCATCTCAGGCTCTTCTGTGTATTCATCATAGACCACTCCTGCAGGGGCTGGCGTAGCCGCATCTTCGGGCGCCTGGCATTGGATGGACACAGTGTAGGCTCCTGCCCTGGGGCTGTCCGCCACGTGGGGGCGTGGCGGGGCTACCATGTAGTCCCCCATTCTAAGCTCATCCCTGTCGATGAGGCTTTGAGCGATGTCTTTGAAGACATAGCAGTCTTCGATGGCGTGGCCCAGTATCTGGTGGTAAGGGCAAAATAGTGGGTCCCCGCTTCTTCGGGTGTCTTGCGGCCTCTTGGACCGTGGAAGGGAGACCTTGCCGTAATGGCAAGCCCAGTCGAAGATGCCCCGGGTCTTCTCTCTTGGAAAGGAATAAGGCTTCTGCAACTTCTCCTGGAGCGTCAGCCCTTGCCTGGTTGGCCGCTCGATCAGCGAGCTTGCCATGTCTCTCATTTCCCGCCTTGACAAGACGGGGGTTTCGGGACTGGCGCCTCGGGGCCGAGGCATCCGGCCACCCCATGGGGGGAGAGATCCCTGGATCAGATCGGCGACTAGCGAGGTCAACTCAGCCAGTCGTACTCTTAGCATCTCGATCTCCCGTTGCTGCCTGTGGTATAAGGCATACATGACGGGGTCGTATCGAGGGGAATTCGGAGCATGGCCCATGCTGCTGCTCCTTGCTTCGCCGGCCGGCCGGGGTGGAGGCGCCTCGCTGACGTGCCCTCTCGAGGTCGACACTTCGGAGAAGGAGGGGGTCTTCTCCATGCAGCGGCGGCTGGGAGGCTTCCACAGGAATACTTCTTCGTCTTGTGCCTCTTCGGCCGGGGCCCCGGGACATGTGTCTCGGTGGGTTTCCCGCGAATCTGCAACCTCTGCGGGGTCGTCACCGGGCCATGTCGAGACCGATATGACATCAGTCTCGTAGTAATCTTCTAGCGAAAAGCCCAGACCGGGGTGCTTGGTGATCTTCAGCAACCGTCGATCCAGGTTTGGTGGGTTCCACATCCTTTCAAACATTTCCTTCCGGCTGGAGGGCTGGTAGGAAGGAATCTTCTGCTTTCTGACCATTCTGGCTGCTTGGTCAGTCATGTGGGGAAGTCCCGCAATGGGGACGTGGGGGTCATGCAACTCATCAGGGAATCGGCAATCATCATCTTCCGTGACTGGCTTCTCCCCGGCGACATAGAAGGTAGTGGGTGGCCCTCCGGGGTTAGGTACTTCGAAGGTCCTCAGCTGCTCGGCTGTTTGGCATTCAATTTCCGCTATCGGCTTGACGATCCCTGGTGGGACCCTGACGTCTTCTAACAGGTCTTCGAGGCAGGGTGCCCTCGGTGTGGGGTAGATGGCGAGAGGGGCTGCCCTGAATACCCCTTCTTCTTGTGCAATAAATGGTACATGTGGGGGAGCCACATAGCCTGGGGGCGGCAGAGGAAACCAGCCTCCTGATTCCATTTTCGTCTTGCCCTTGTCTTGGATGATTTGAGGAGCTTGCTTCGCCTTCTCCAAGTACAGATTAGCATCTGACAAGTGACACTCGAACACCTCGAACGGGTGGAGGTCGACGAAGATTCTGACTTCCTTTCCCTCGCAGGGGTACTTGATGCATTGATGCAGAGTGGAGGGTACCACCCTGTTCTGGTGTAGCCAGGGCCGGCCGAGCAACGCCTTGTAGGAAGTATTGGAGTTAATGACGTGGAACTGGACTTTGGAGGTGAAGTCGTCAAAGGTCAAGTCAAACTTTGCGACCCCCATGGGAACCTCGCATTTCTGGTTAAAGCCAGCAATCTTGACATTTTTAACTTCGACCAGGTGTACGTCAAAGTAGTGCTTCTGGTACACCCGGTACGGGAGTATATTCACTGCTGCCCCTGGGTCGATCAGGACCCTGTTGATGGGCTGGCCATTCAATTGCCCCTTCATGTAGAGGGGTCTATTGTGGCTGCAAGTTGGCAGGAGCATGTCATCTTCTGTGAAAGCCACCGCTACTTCAGGTGATATTTCTGCCAAATAGGCTTCAAGGTGTGCTGGCGTCTGGAGTGCGACGATGATGGCTTGCCGTGTTTCTTCATTCAAGGACAGCATCTCCCACACGGTGAACCGGGTCGGGATCTTCTTGAGGTGTCTGACAATCCGCTCGGCCGCCCGCACCTTGAGCAATTTCATCTCTTCGGGCTTGCTGCGCCTGCCCTCATCCTGAGACTGGGGTGCCAAATCAGGGGATGCCTGTTTTGTGCGTTCTGCTGCAGCCTGTTGAGCCGGCGGGGTCGGTCGGGCCTCTTCCGCTGCTCGCATGAATTCGGCGAGGTTTGGGGTGCCGCTGAATTCTTCCTCTGGCTGGACAGGAGTTGCAGCTGGTAGAGCTTGGGGAATGCTTGCTTTAATGATCGCGACGGACTCCCGGGGGTGCGCCCGCCTTCCTGCTCGAGCTGACAGAAACTCGGCGAATGACGGGGCGCCTTGACTCTTGGTGCCTCCGGGATAGAGACCTGATGGGGGAGGGATCTCGGTGTCTCGGACCTCAGGGTCGAGTATCTGGTATGGTTGTTCCCCTTTGAGCATGATGTTGAGGCTGCCCTGAGGGGGACGCCCCCACTTCCTCCCTGATCTGGTGGCGTGCTGGGAGGTGGATGCTTCAGCTTGACTCACCCCTGTTGGTTCATGGGGTGGTTCTTCTTCTTTTTCTTCCAGGGAGAGAGCGGTGTCGAACAGCGCTGAGAGGGTGTTGCAGGCGAGGACGACCTCCTCCTTCTTCTTGCCCCTGAGTCTTCTCTTCTTCTTCTTCTTGCCTGCTGCAGCGGATGGCTGCTCTTGAGGAGATTCGCCCCACAGGGGAGGCTCTTTATCTGCACCAGCTTCTGTTCCCGGAGCCAGCTCGAGTGATTCGAACTCCTTCCAGGGGACATACTCCTTCAGCTCCACAGGCTGGATCTCGGACTGTTTATAATCTTCGAGCCCATCAATAATAGCCTGGAGTCTTTCAACCGCCGGGCTGGTCTTCTTGTGCATCCGCATCGGAACAGAGCTCTTCTTGTTGTGAGTGGGCCGCCTCATGACCAGCCGAGGGGCCGTGTCGTGGCAAACCGGGTTTGCCGGGGGCGGCGCAGGCAGGGGCGTTGCTACCCTCGGGTGAATTCCTGGGGTAGGTCGAGAGGCGCACGCCTTTCTAGTTCTTCTGGGTATAGTCTGCCACCCTTCTTGGTCTCGAACTGGGGCCATGATGAAGGTCTCATAAGTGGCTCGGGCACAGGCTTCCGCCCATTCTTCTGGCAACTCCTGATATAGTGAGATCATATTGACGGAGGAGGCTATGCTGGGCAGCTCGTGTGGCTGCGGTGGGTCTACTTTATGTTCCCCCATATCCAGCTCTCCGTCCTTGATTAAGGACTCAATAATGTCCTTGAAGACGTAGCAGTCTTCAATGGTATGCCCGAGCACCCGGTGGTACACGCAGAAGCGCGGGTCATCCTTCTTCTTCAAGTCGCCAGGCCTTTTCGGCTCTGGCAGTGTGATTTTATTGTAGCTAGTTGTCCATTCAAACAGGAGCTTGGACTTGTCCCGGGAGAAGGAATATAACTTGTTTCTCATCTTTTCCCTTAGCGAGGGGCCTTCCCGCCGCTCTGCGGTCCTGGGCGGCGGGTTGGCCACTCCCTTGGCTTTCTCCTTCTACTTTTCAAAAGCTTGGAAGTCTAGTGCATGCACCTCCGGGGGAGCCGGCTTCTTCTCCGCCTGCCTGGCCCTCTGACTCGACATGGCTGGAGTGGAGGAGTATCGGGCCAGAACGCCTCGATCTCTGCTACCACATTGTTCAGGCGGTCAAATGTCTTGACCTCAGTGCCGATCATCCTTTCTAGGATTTCTTTCTTCAAGTTTTGCTTGCAGATCTGCACTGCGTCCTCCTGATGCGGGGGGCGTTTGCACCTCATGCTGAGGTTCCTCCACCTCTTAATGTAGTCGAGAGCCGACTCATCATTCTTCTACCTTGTGGCGTAGAGTTCAGCCATGGTAACTTCTCTCTCAGCAACGTAGAACCTTTCCTTGAACTTTTTTTGCATGTCGGGCCAATCGGCCACCGACCCGGGTGACAGGCCGGAGTACCATTCAAAGGCAAGTCCGGTAAGTGTTGAGCCGAAAAACTTCAGGAGGTAGGCCTCATCAGCAGCCAGGTCTCCCATGACGTTCACATAGTAGGCAATGTGCTCTCTGGGGGATCCTTGCCCGTTGAACTTTTCAAATTTCGGCAGCTTGGTGACGCCAGCCGGTAACTTCCTGGCAGCATAATGAGCCGGGTAGGGTACCCGGTAGACGTCGAAAGGCGTCTGATCCCCATCGCCCCTCTCGGCCAGCTTCATCTCTATCATCTGCTCGAGCATCAATCGGCTGACTGCCGCCGGGTCGACTGGGCTCGGGTAGAAATGAGCGGGTTGCGCGCTCGGAGTGGCTACCGCGGTCGCCCGGGGGGCCATAGGGGACCCTTGTGAAGGCGGAGCCTGTGGCGGAGTCACTGCCGCGCAATGTGCTTGATGCGGGGGCGCGCCCCCGAGAGGGTCGAGGGTCGCTGGAAGAGCTGCCTGTGAAGACTGCCCCCTGTCCCTGGGCATCTCGGGTATAACCTCGGTCTGCCAAGACATCGGGGGTGGTGTGTTTCGCACATTCAGCTGCTTTTTAAGCAATTCAATTTCCTGCTGGAATCGTTGTATCATAAGCAGCATTGCTGGGTCAGCTGTGGGAAGACTGGGCGTGCCCCTGTAGACACGCCATTCTTGACTTCTCTTGAGAAAGTCTCATATTACTATACAACGCCCCGCAACGGCTTACGCATTTTGAATCACTCGAGTGCTTCCTTTTCTTGGATCTTCTTCTGCCTTTTTCGGCAACCGGAATCGTTTCGTCACGGCATTCGGACGGCATCAACACCCGTCGGACGCATCAGAAGGTTCCGGAACCCAGAAGGTTCTGCCGGGCGGCCGCCGTATGAGGACCCGGGTCGATTTTAATGGGGGCGTCCAGGCCCCTGGACGCCCCCATATTTTTAATTTCTTTTTTTTTATTATTATTTATTTATTTTCTCAGGGCCCTAAACAAAATAAAAAATATATATATTGATGGAGGCGTCCAGGCCTCTGGACGCCTCCAAAAAAAATAATAATAATAAAAATCTTTTTGGCATATAAAACACAAAAAAAAATAAAATAAAAAAATACATATTAAGGGAGGCGTCCAGGCCCCTGGACGCCTCCATAAAAAACAAATATAAAAATTCAAAATGCCAGCCCTGTCATATAAGACAAAAAAAATAATAAAAATATATATATTTTGGAAGCGTCCAGGCCCCTGGACGCCTCCATAAACTCCCTCACGGGCGCCGCCCACCGAACGACGGTTAGTCGTGTGTGAAAAAAGCCAAATTTAGAGACGTCCAGATGACTGGACGCGCCCATTTCTGAATCACGAGGCGCCGCTCACAAAACCACGCGTTGTGCCAAACCGCGTGCGGCCGTCGTCGATTTTCGGTGGACCTGTTAGAGGCGTCCGGGACCCTGGACGCCCCCATAAAAGTATTCTAAAAAAATCAATAAAAATAGAATAAAATATTATTTCGGCCCTGATGGAGGTGTCCAGGGTCCTGGACGCCTCCACCTTCCGGAACTCTATAAATAGAGGCCCACCCCCTCAGTTCTAGGAGAGCGAAGCAGTGATCCGATAGGCTGCCGGAGCCCAGAGGCTACGGAGTCATTTTTCTAACCCGTGGGTTCTTTTGTAGGTGGAGGTTCTGCCGGCTTCTCGGGTGCTCACGCTCGCGAGAGGAAGGTCGTCTTCATCCACCGCGCTTCCACGTCGTCCCCACGCTGCCGGAGCTCCGCCGGATTTCACCCTCGGCTCATCCAATAAGCCTTTTCTTCCCCTTTTTCTCCATAGTCCTTTACATTCATCATATTGCATCATCTATCCCCCTTCACAAGGGGGCCTCTTCTCTTATACTTCTTACATCCATCATCTCATTTTCCTCCTACTCGAGTCCGAGAGGGGTTTAAAAGATAACACCAACCAGGTGTGTGTCTTGCCATCATTTCGTTATTTTTATCGCAAGGATTCGAATACTACACCTCCATCTTTCTAATCCACTTGTCATTTATTTGTCGTTGTCTTGCAAGGGTACCCGAGGAAAGCCCTCTCCGTCGGCCGGCCGGAAGGAGAGGAAGAAGCGACCCGCCATCTCCCGCTTTTGAGGTAGGCGCGATCACCTTCTTATTTTGGGGTCTTTTGGCCCCTGGCGATCACATCTTATCATCGAGGCCGCGGCGAGTCACTTCCCCAATGGCCGTTTAAATTTCTGTTTCCTATATTCTCTTTATATTTTGTTATATATTCTGCTTATATCATCGAGGCCGCGGCGAGTCACTTCCCCAATGGCCGTTTAATTTTCTATTCCTACAATCTCTTTATGCTTTGTTATATTCTGCTTATATCATCGAGGCCGCGGCGAGTCACATCCCCAATGGCCGTTTAAATTTCCGTTCTTATATTTTCTTTATATTCTGTTATATTCTGCTCATATCATTGAGGCCGCGGCGAGTCACTTCCCCAATGGCCGTTTAAATTTCTGTTCTCATATTTTCTCTATATTCTGTTATATTCTGTTCATATTCTCGAGGCCGCGGCGAGTAACTTCCCCAATGGCCGTTTCAATTCTTGTTATTTAATTTTTGCATCATTCCCGTCCCCCCGAGGTCGCGGCGAGTCACTTCCCGCTATGGCCGTTTAATCCCCATATTTTGCTATATCATACTTGTCCCGCTCGCCCCGCCGGAGCAATCTCCCGTGGTGGCCCCTTCTCTCTTTCCTCTCATTTCTGTGTTGCAGCAAACAAAACAAACAAAAAAGAAGGAGCCCGCGCGCTCTCCGCTTCTTCCTCTTCCCCGCTCTACTCCGAACCGCGTGACGTCGCTCACAGATTGGCGATCACGGTGGGACGTCTACTGCTTCCTCTCGGCTACCCTTGCAAGTTCGGCACCATCCGTGCCTCTCCATCTTGGCGCCCGCGCGCGCCCCCGTTGTGCTCACGGCAGCACTGTCAGTTGTTTGGTTGTTTGTTATTATATGTCTGTTATTTTTGTTGTTTTCCCACTCCATATATCTGTCAGCATTCCATTGCATACATCCATTCCTCCTTTCTATCTTTTTTTCATTTTTTGAGGATCACCCTTTCCCGGTGAAGGAAGGACTCTCCGTTTGGGAATTCCTCTCAACGGACTAGAATCTCCTACACTGGGACCTCCGTAAGTCCCCGACATCGAAGAATCTCCTCTTCGTTCACTGGGCTGGTTGTACCATTGAAGTTCCCCGAAGTTAGTCATTTCATTCGTGGTGAGACGAGAGACCCTAGCTGACACGGCGGTGAAACAAAAATAAACTAGGGTCCCTATCTGTGTGAACTTCGGATCTCGCTAAAAACACACAAAAAAATCATCAAAATCAAAACAAAAAAAAAGGGCGTAAAGGCATCCACTTGTTTGATAATCTCTGCTACCTACTTGCTAGTGTATGTTTTTGCGTTCTGGGAAAACTGTGAGCATGTCTCACGAGTCTTCTGAGGAGAACCACCCTAGTCGTGGTTTGACAGCCGACCCGCGAGTCTATGCTATGGACTCGGGTCCTTCTCATGACCCCTCGCAGGAGGTGCAGGTTATTACCGGGGACACGTCCCCGCCACAGGATATCACTTCCTTACTGGGCGTCCTCGCCAACACGGAGCTTACCTCTGAACAGCTCCGGGCCTTCCAGGCCATTCTAAAGGGGAAATCTGTTTCCCCCACGCCCCAGGAGTCAACTCCGGCTATCGCACCTCTCCACGAGTCCGTGCAGGCCATTCCATCTCCTTCATTGGCGCAAGCCACCCAGTCTCCCTCGCTTCAAGGACAAGCGAGCCAACAACCTCCCTCATTCCAATTCCCGTCACAATCTCAAACTCCCGGTGTTCCTCACACACCGTTTCAGCCAGGACCAACTGTCGGTGGTCCGACAGTTCCCTCTCATTCCGGGTTTCCCCCTCAAGTCTCCGGGAGACAGTTTCTCCCCCAATGGCAAGTGCCACCTTCACCCCCAGAGGAGCTCGCCCAATCGCTCCTCAATAGGTTCAATCGCATGGATGAGCAGTTTCAAAATCTGAGAAAGATGGTGGACGTGAAAGCCACCCGGAGGTTGCTTTGCCAATCCTCCCTGTCATTCATCTTCCTCCTTCCGAAATGCCCACGTACCGCAGATACAACGGTACCGGCAACCCCTTCATTCACCTCAAGGACTTCATGTATGAGTCCTCCTATTGGCAAAATGATCAGAGGTCCCTGGCGTACCTCTTTCGGAGATCATTGGATGGTCCCGCGCTTGAGTGGTTCTATTCTCTGGAGCCCCGCGAGGCCGAGAATTTTGAAGTAGTTCAGAGAAGGTTCTTGCAGAAATATAGGGATAGGGTCGGTCCCTCACTCTCCATTACCGACCTAGTGGCCGAAAAGATGAAACCCGACGAGGATTTTGTCCGATATGCTGATAGATGGAGGTCTCTGGCGGAGAGAATAAGGGATACCCTCTCCGAGCCCGAACAAGTGAAAATGATTGTGTCTAATGCAACCCCACAGTTCAGACATGTCCTGGCCATGAATAAACTGACTACAATGGAGGAACTCTACGAAAGGGCCCGGTACATCCAAACCCAACTAAAAGACTCCCCCATCATGAACATGTTTGAGTCGCCGAAGCCCAAAGTGGTCAGAAAGACAGGCGCTGGTGTCCCGGGCGGAGCCACAGAAGGGGTCGTGACAAATGAGCAAGTCAGTGCGGTCAACAATGCCAACTATGCAGTCAACCCAAGGCCTCCACAAATGCCCCGACTACCCCTTCAACCAGGTCCTTTCCCTCTCCGTCCTACACCCCAAAATAATCCACCCCAGGATAATATGCCTCCATTACGCCAACCCCAGCAACAACAACCACAACCTCAGCAACAACAACCACCGCTTCAGTACAACCAAGTTCCACCTCTAGGGAACTATGGTCCCCAACAGCAACAAAGGAGGCCGCTCGGTCCCAAGAGAGCCTACTATCCACCATTGCCAGAAACTTTAACAGACATTTTTAATGCCCTCATGGCATCAAACCAACTCGCCTTACCCAGAGAAAGGCTCATGTGGCCCCCCAATGTTGATACCTCCAAATACTGTGTTTACCACAGGCAGCCGGGACACACAGTAGATTACTGCTTCCATTTCAAAGATTACATACATGATATGAACGATGAACATCAAATAGATTGGGATGAGATGACCGACATGGCATAATCCAGATCATACGGAGCACAACAGCCAATCATCAGGTTAACCCCATTCCTCCTTCCGGAGCAGGTGGGATGGCAGACAGGAAAGTACTCCATTCTTTATACCTCTAACCCTATCGTCATGCAACCCCTCACCTTGCCCGGGTAGCACCTCTCTCTCATCAACCGCATCGGTATCGCCTTCGCCTTTTCCAATACCATTAACGCCCTCATCATCCGCACCCCAACCTCCTATCAACCGACACTTTCTACTACGCCTTCACACCCTCTCACCTTCCCCCACTCCCCCACTTTACCATCCACCTCTACCACATTTACCCCTACGCCTTCTAAACCCCTTATCATCCGTACACCATACATAACCCCGTCTCTTTCTCCACCACATCACCACTAATGCCTTCAAAACCACTCATCACCCACCGTCCGCCTCAAAACCTTTACCCGTTTCAAACCTTACCTCCACCTCCACCTTCCAAACCCCTTATCCTTCATAATCCGCGTGATATCCCCTCTACCTCCACCATGCCTCCACCTAACAAACCCCTCATCAGAATCCCTGCTCCCGTCATCACCCCTGCTTCATCAACCATTCCTCCACTACTACCCCTCAAACCCCTGTTAAAACCCACTGCTACCCCCACAGAGGTACAAAAGCCACAGGCAATGGTGCTCCGGAGTGGAAGGATTTTCCACAGGGTTTTCCCCCACAACAGTCAGAATCCCGAGCAATCTCAGCCAGAGAAGGATGACGGAGAACAACCAGAAAAAGCTATCCCTGGAACACAGTATGATCTATTGAAACACCTGGACAAGACGCCTGCTCGGATCTCCATCCTGGAGCTTCTTCAAAGATCCACATCCCACCAGGCGGCCTTGATGGAATATCTTCAAAAAGTCATGGTTAATGAAGACCTCCCCGTGGAGAAGATTTCAACCGTCCTGACCCCAACAGACACACAACCGGCCATCATGTTCCACAACTACGAGCTCGCTCCCAAGGAGGCTCGGAAATATGCACTGTGCATTTCAATAAAATTAATGGGGTATCCATAAACCCGTGTCTTGTGGACACGGGTGCGTCCATAAATGTGATCTCCATGAGCACTCTTCAGTTGTGTGGGATCGACGAGGAACAAATAAGACCTTCCTCGATCACGGTCACGGCCTATGACAATAGCAAAAGGCCGCCGCAGGGGATGATTATTCTGAAGGCAGAACTAGGCCCCATGTCAATTCCCACGGAATTCCATGTCCTCGACATGGACCCCACATTCAAGGCTATACTGGGTCGACCTTACATCGAAGCCATGGACGCTGTGCCTTCCACCAACCATCAATGCCTGAAGTTTCCTTACAATGGGAGAATTATTAAAGTGGTCAGTACACCTGTCCTTCACACAGTGGATGCTATCAACACCTCTCTGCCATCTGTTTGGCCGTCTCATCGGCCCATATTGTCACTGCTGGATGTACGTGATCCATCTCGCATTCCACTAGCACCAAAGGAGCCGGTCAGGGCAACCACAACATCATGTCTCCCTCTTCACTCCAAAGGTTGGGAGATTATGAGGAACATCGGCTACCAACAGGGAAAAGGTCTGGGCGCACAGTTACAGGGTATGCTCAAGCCGCCAAAAGAAATTAGGCCGAACCGTAGGTTTGGCCTAGGCTTCAAAGGACCGTTCAAGGCAGATTGGAAGCCCCTCACATGGACTCTATCAAACCACTTCAACAGAGGGCCCGTTGTTCAGATAGGAGATCACCCACGAGAAGCATATGGGGAATCACATGCTGTATATTTTGCTGAAAAATGTCCGAGGATCACCAAAAGAGGCAAGATCAAAGATCCGGAATGCGAGTGGGATAAATGGTTCGACATACGGGACATTTCTGTTGCACTGGAAAGGATGTTCTCGTCCCCACAGCTTGAAGGACCACCATTGATCTCCGAGATACCAGAGAATATTACCACTCTTGCCAAAGTTCCAAACTATCCTCGTCCTCGCCAGAAGGACCATGTCATCGACGGATCTTCATCCGTCCTCAACATTGCCATCGACGGCTCATTAGCCGCCATCCTCTCCATCCACTCGTCTCAGCCTTTGCTGATATTTTCTTCCTGGGCCAGACGATTGTCTGATGATCTTCCCAGGTCCCCTTCTTTGCTTACATACCTGCGCGGGCTTTTCAACCCGCGCCAGGTCTTCAACCATGATCTGCTCTACGAGCCCCACAATCCTCTAGCCATAACCACTTTCCTCTCTCCTCCAATCTCTCTTCACTGCTTTGTCATTAAAAATGAAAACGAAAAAAAAACGTCAATTTTCAAACTCTCCAACAACACATCTTCGTTGAGGAAACCTCCTACATCTCCCACGGGTGCGTACCGCCTTGCGGACCACCCGTCCAAGGTCCGATGAGCGACCTTTTCTACCCCTCCTCTGAGGGGTCTTCTCCTGTACATTCTACACCATCCTCTTCGTCTTCCTCCTCTTCTGTAAATATTGTCAGTCAATCTAGGAATGACAGGCCAAGGGTAGTACCTAGGAAGAAATCCAAGGGTAGGCAGATCCCTCGTCGATTCCTTCTGGATTTGGCCGCCAGGTGTCAGGCCCTTCTTGCCATCCCCCAGTTGTTAGAAAATCCCATCCAGCTACCCGAAATAGAATGCGAGGGCGACTGTGCATCTGATGAAGGGTATGGAGTCTACGAGATCACGAATGAAGAATGCCCCACTGAAGATGAGGGTGAAGAATATGAGGATGTGGCGGGCGCATACGCTAGTGGAATGAGGAGATTCGACGAGCCGTCAACCGCCGTAGAAGAATCCACCAAGGAAGTCAACTTGGGAACTGAGGAAGACCCTAGGATCATCCTCATAAGTGACAACCTACCACCCTCTGAAGAAGAGGCATTAATTGAGGTTCTCAAGGAATATAAGGACACGTTTGCATGGAGCTACGAGGATATGCCGGGTTTGGATTCAACCTTGGTCGAACACCGTTTAACCCTAAAACCAGGGTCCATCTCGGTAAAACAAAGGTTAAGGCGTTTCCACCCTCAGATGGCTTTGAAAATGAAAGAAGAGGTCGATAAGCTCCACAAAGCCAGGTTCATTAGAGTCGTTCTTTATCCTCAATGGGTGGCGAACATTGTCCCGGTCATGAAGAAAGATGGGAAAGTCAGGATTTGCATCGACTTCCGGGACCTTAACCGCGCGTGTCCAAAGGATGATTTTCCCTTACCTCACATTGATGTGTTGATTGATAACACGGCAGGTTTTGAAACCCTCTCTTTCATGGATGGATTTTCAGGATACAATCAAATTCGTTTGGCAGAAGAGGATCAGGAAAAGACGTCATTCACTACCCCTTGGGGAACATATTGTTACGTGGTCATGCCGTTTGGGTTAAAGAATGCTGGAGCTACTTACCAAAGAGCGATGATGGCCATATTTCATGACATGATGCACATATATCTGGAAGTGTATGTGGATGACTTATTGGTAAAATCAAGGACCAGGATGGAACATCCAGAAGTTTTGGCTAAGGTCTTGCAAAGGTCCAGAGAGTTCCAATTGAAAATGAACCCGAAAAAGTGTGTGTTTGGTGTGTCATCAGGTAAATTGTTGGGGTTCATTGTGAGTAAAAGAGGGATCGAGATTGATCCCGACAAAGCCAAGGCTATCAGGGATATGCCGCCTCCCAAGAATTTGAGGGAAGTCCGAGGTTTAATCGGGAGGTTACAGTTTATTCGTCGGTTTGTGTCTCAACATTCACAAAGGTGTAGACCTCTCTACGAGTTGACCAAGCCAGGAGTAGAATTCCACTGGAATTCTAAATGTCAGAAAGCTTTTGAAGGGTTGAAGGAATATCTGGCTAGTCCACCCGTTCTCATTCCACCCAAACCAGAAAAACCTCTGATCCTTTACGTCTCAGTCTTGGATGACTCCGTGGGAGCCGTCCTCGCACAAGCTGATGAAGAAGGCAAGGAACGGGCAACCTATTACTTGTCCAAACTTCTCAATCCCTGTGAGCAGAAGTACACCGGCATGGAAAAAACCTGTGCTGCCCTCGTTTGGGTAGTGCAGAAATTGAAGCACTACTTCTTGGCTCACGAAGTCCACTTGATTGCTCGGATGAATCCTATCAAATTCCTTCTGGAGAAAGCCGTCCTTACGGATAGGCTAGCACGCTGGCAAAGTTTTCTCTCTCAGTTCGACATCACCTACATCCAGCAAAAGGCGATTAAAGGCTATGCCATAGCCGAGCATCTCGCTCACCATCCTCTTCCCAAGTTCGACCCCGTCCAATCAGAGTTTCCAGATGAGGAACTAATGTCCATCAACCAATCAGATGAGCCAATGTGGACACTATATTTTGATGGAGCTCTGAATTCTCAAGGGAAAGGAATCGGCGTCGCCCTCCTGTCACCGGAAGGCCTCACATTCCCATTGGCGTACCAGCTCAAATTTCCAGTTACCAACAATATAGCCGAATATGAAGCCCTTCTAGCTGGCCTAGGACTCGCTCATTCTTTACGTATCACTGAGTTGCGAGTTGTAGGTGACAGTCAGCTCATCCTTCGTCAGGTACTCACTAAGTATCGCACTCGCGATCCCAAACTCAAGCCATACCAAGAACTCACTGCTGCCTTTGCCAAACTGTTCACAAAACTGATCTTTGTTCATATCCCTCGTCATCAGAATATTCTCGCCGATGCCCTCGCCTCATTGGCATCATCCATAAGGTTCCCTCTAGGGAGATGGTTTAAGTCCATTTCCATCTACAAACTTCACGCCCCTGCACCACCGCTCTCTTCCCAAGTTGACAGGGTCTCCTCCTCGGCGGGAACGGCCTCCGGTTTCTCCTTTGCGCCTCCCTTGGCCCCTCCGGGCGTCCCCGTGCATCTAGCTGGGCCTCTCCTGCCCTTGGCCTCGGTTGCATCCCCCTCCACCACTTCGCCGTTCGCCGGTGTGCCTCCGGCGATGCTTGCCCCTGCGTCTCAGCCCTCCGGTTGCTCCGCTGCGCCTCTACCTACCGCCGGGCGACACGTCTATGGCAACCCATGCACGCAAGCACAGGTGGCCAGTCCGGATGGGTCTCCAGGCGTTGACCTCCCCAGTCTGCTGACCGCTCTTCCCGCCACTTCGCCTCTCACCCAGTATTTGGGCCCCACCCCCCCTCTTTCGGATGGGACCTTAGGAGAAAACGGTACTCTGTTTTCTCCTCAAGGCTCCCCTGTTTCGTGCTTTTCTCCCACCGCCCCTTTGCTGCAGGCTGCTAACCGGCACTCTTCACCCCTCCTCCCCGCGACACAAGTCAGCAGCGCCCTTGCTCAGCCGGCTGTCTCTCCTCCTCCTCTTGTCCCTGCTGGGCCCCCGACGTCTTTGGTGGATGTCTTCCCCACTGATGGCCCCATTGCGGCTGGACCTACCTCCCTGCTCCCCACTCCCTCCTTGCCCCCCGTGTTTGCTGATGCCCCTGCTTCGGCCCCCAAGCCCTCCTGGCCTGCTGTCCCCAACCCAAGGTTTGCCGACGGCCCTTCTTTCGCCCAGATCTCTCGCCTGGCGCTCTCTTCACCACCGCTCTCCCTGGCCATTCACCCTCCCACCTTGACTGACTCTGGGGAACCGGCATGCTTCTTCTCTCTCGATGAAATTAAGGAATCTTGCAAGCCCCTACAGTTTGCGGTCATTGCTAAGACTCCACGAGGGCGACCGCCGTTTCAAGAGATCCGTGGACACCTGGTTCAGCGGTTCTCGTTCTCTGACGACTTCCTCATCAGTGCGATCGATGGTCGACATCTCATTATCAAGTTTCTGAACTTTGACGACTACCTCCAGGTTCTGCTCAAGGAGACCCTCTACGTCCTCGGCAAGCCGTTCAGATTCTCCAGTTGGTCGATCGACTTCAGACCCGGCTACGACTCTCCAATTGTGCCCGTCTGGCTGGAGCTTCCTGGCCTCCCGGCCAATTTCTTCAACGAAGCTATGCTTCGCTCCATCGCTGGGAGCATTGGTCCGGTCCTTAAGATCGACCGCAGTTCATCATGTCTGCTCCATGCCCATGCTGCTAGGGCCTGTGTTCAGTTGGACATCTCCAAGCCTCTACCAGCGCGAGTGTGGGTTGGCTGTGGGGGCGGCGGCACCTGGCAACCTATCGTCTACCCAGACCCCCCCGTGTTCTGCCGCTCCTGCCAGCAGCTCGGCCATGTCGTGGATAAGTGCAAGTCGAAGGCTCTTCCCCCCGTGGGGCCTTCTCGTTCGGCTTCTGCTGTTCTTCCCGCCGCGCGGGGGAGGCCTCCTCGTGGTCCGCCGCCGGTGCCTCCTCTGGCTTGGACGCCGGTCGCCTCGGGGGAGCTTTCTGCTCCTTCTATTCATCAACCGCCCACGGTGGCCCTGGCTCGCGCAGAAGCTTCTCCATCTGCTCCCCTGGGGGGCCCTAGCGTTCGTGCGGGGGACGTTGATCCTGCCTTCAGTCCCCTGGCCCTTCCTGCTTCGCCTCTGCGTCCAGCCTGCTCTGGGGACCCCTCCCCTGTCCTCTCTCCATGTCCTTCGTTTCCTGGCGATGCTGGTCCTTCCGTCACACACGGCCCTGCGGCTTCCCTGCCTGCTGACTCCGGAGGCTCACCGCCCGCTCCTCCGCCGCTCAGCTTTCTTCCTCGCCCTGCTGCAGTTTCAGCAGAGCCTGCCTCGGCGGCAGCGTTGGCCACTGTGGGCGCCTCTGCCAACCGTGACTTTGTCCTTTGGGTGGCCCCCGGCCAGCCTGCTTCTCCGGCTACGTCTGCTGCCGCCCTAGTGGCGGTTGTTGTCTCTGCCCCGAGCCCGACTGCCACCTGCCTTCCCGGCTTACAGAAGGCCCCTCTCGCTGCTCCCCATGCTGCTCCCCTTGCTCCCCCGTTCGCCGTTGGAGGGCTCCTCGCTGAAGCTTTGGCGGCGCCATCATCTCTGGCCGACGGTGTCTCGCCAAGCCATGTCTGCCAAGGGGTTAACCCCCCCTCTGCTCCCTCTGCTGGTCATCGGGCAGCGCAGGCCTCTCCTGTGGGGCCCTCCGCCGCCCCTGTTGCTGACGCTACTTTGTCTGCTGCGTCCCCCTTGCCCGTGGGTGCCCCGGCCCCAAGGCCTGCCTCCCAGGCCTTTCCGGCGTCGTCCTCGTTGCCGCCCCCTGCTCCCAATCAGGCGGAACGTCTTGCACGATTGGCTGCCCTCCGTGTGCTACGGGACGACGTCAACGCCTTGCCCTCCTTCTCTCGTTTTACGTCGGCTGCTGCTCCGGCCCTGCGTGAACCTCCCCCTCCTCCGTCGGGTGTGCAGCTTCAAGACTTCGTCCTGGCCTTGCGGGCCGATACGTCTCCCGTCGTCGAGTGCACTTCTGGGGTCCAGCCCTCGTCTGCCGGTGTGTCTCTCCCCCGCCGGGGGGACCTTGCTATCGTCGGGCCCTCTTCTATGGTCCAGCCCCCGTGTGCCGACATGCCCCGCCAGGGGGACCTTGTCGCTGTGCAGGAGCGAGGGGCATCGTCTCCGTCCTCTCCACACTCCAATCCTGAGGAGGAGGTTCCCCCCTTCCTGCCCCCCCGCAGAAGCCGAAGAAGGAAACAACGGATCTCTAACCCGGTCGAGTTCTACAATGTCAGGCGTTAGTCATGCTCTTGGTCGCGCTTAGGTCTTCTGGTTCATGTTTGTGTGTGTTATTCTCGCTTTTTACCGTTTTGGGCCTTGCCCTCTGGTTGTAATTGGGCTCCTCTCTTTCTTGTAGGATGCCCCCCCCCCCTGGACCTTGCTGTCCACTGTATCCCTATCCTTTCCCTCTTACCAACCTCTTTTATCTATAAAATTTCCTTGTATGGTGGTTGGGGTTCCTCTACCCTTGCCCCTACAAGTATCAACCTTAGTTAAAAAAAAAGACAGGATAGCAAGGAAGATCCTGCAGGAAGATATCCTTGAGAAGAGGGAAATCATGTTGGCAGAGGCCGAAGAAGAACTGGCTGATGAAGAGAAACCATGGTTCTATGAAATTGTCAAATATTGCCAAAATCAGTCTTATCCTGAAGGGGCCACCACAGAGGACAAGAAAGCCATAAGAAGGGTGGCTCAGAAATACACATTGATCGGAGGTCTACTCTATAGGAGGAGCCTTACTGGTATTCTGTTAAGATGTCTTGGTGACGATGAGGTTTGGAAATGTGTAGAGGAGACGCACTCGGGTGTGTGCGGTGGCCACGTGAATAGTCAGATGCTCGCCAAGAAGATCATTCGTCAAGGCTTTTATTGGCCCACTATGGAAGAGGATTGTGCTGTCTATGTCCGTAGGTGTGTCAAGTGTCAACTTCACGCCGATAAAATCCATTCACCATCTTCCTCACTTCATCCAATATCCTCCCCATGGCCTTTCTCCATGTGGGCATTCGACATCATTGGTCCCCTAGGTGATCCCAATTCCCTCACCAAGCAGAAATCTTTCATCCTTACTGCGACGGAATACTTCACCAAATGGGCCGAAGCCGAAGCTTACGCGGAAATCAAGGCGTCAACAGTCTGCAAGTTCATCATGAAAACATTCTCGCCAGATTCGGCGTCCCAAGCACGATCGTCACCGACAATGGGCCACAATTCATTTCTCAGGACCTACAGGACCTCTGCAAAAGGTACGCAATTGCATTGCATCATTCATCGCCTTATTACCCACAAGGTAACGGCCAAGCGGAGGCCACCAATAAAACATTGCTCAAAATCATCAAAAAAACCTGCGAGTCTAGTAAGTTTTCAGACTGGCCAGAAAAGCTTATCGAAGCCCTATGGGCCTATCGCACTTCAATCCGTACCCCCACCGGGCAGACTCCATTTGCCCTCACTTATGGTATGGAAGCGGTAGTCCCGTACGAGACTCTGATCCCTTCTCTCAGGGTACAATTGGATGAGGAATTTCCCCTCGACGATCGTCGTAATTCACTCCTCGCCCAGTTGGAACTCTTGGATGAGAAGCGGCTGGCCGCCGCCGAACACGCGCGTGTGTATCAAAATAGACTCGCTCGCTTTTACCAAAAGAAAGTCGTTGAGAGAAAATTCAAAGTCGGTGAGATGGTCGTAAAAAGAATTTTTGTCAAACCTGGAGGGCCGCGTTCTAAGCTCCAACCCAATTGGGAAGGACCATTTGTAATTCAAGCCGTGTACCCTGGCAACGCCTACAAGCTAGTCAACGCCGAAGGGACCGAGTTATCCCACCCTTGGAATGGGCTTTATCTTAAGAAATACTACCCTTAGCACAAAACAAAAAAAAACGATGAAAAGATAAAAACATCAAAAACAAGGAATATTGAAAACCACTAAAAATATGGAAAATTCAAAATGCCGATGCCTGGCAGGCACCATGTAGTTAAGTCCCTGCATCTAAGCTTCATGTTAGGATAGGGCCCATTAAGGCTTGGTAGGCACCGGGTCTTGGTTTGCCAGAACCGTGGAGATCCCTGTCCGGCCACGTCGGCCTATGCTCGCTCGAAGGAAGCTAACATGTGTTCACTTATGTATTTTATTCAAAAAAGTTGGTAGCATCACCTACGGTAGGGCCACACCTAGAAGATCTCCGGAAGCTGTAATCTTTATTCTTTTCTCTTCGACCAAATGAGACAGTCGGCGCCCTTAAAACGCTGAGCATGAGAAACCGAAACTCAAACCCCAAAGGCAAGAGTAGGACCCATTTCCTCGAGCATCGATCAGAGCACGAGAAGAGGGCAGTGTCCCCGCAGGCATACGAAGAGGGAGCCCACCAATGTCAAACGACTATATCTCCCTCACAGAAAGAAATACAAAATCAAAATCAAGAGAAAAGCCTGGTCGTGACCGTGCCTGGTACGATAAACGGAACCCCTCAAAGCAAAAGTCTGAATCCACAAAGGGGGGCCGTGGAATGTAAATGCTCGAGATTTGGTCCGAAGTTGTCCGAAAGGAAAGAGTTAATGGGCCCTTATTCGCTCGCCGGGTTAACGGCTTTGCCGGTCCTCTCAGGAGGTTTATCCCCTACGCTCTTCCTTCTCCCTCTAAAGATGAAGGTTCGATGGAGTTTCTGAAAGGTGAAAACTGCCCAGGGTCTGCGACCTTATTTTAATATACACATTTTGGTTGCCTACTTTGAAAAGCAAAAGCTATCGCTGCGAAGGAGTCTCTGTGTTTCTGGCTGGTCAAGACCCCTGTTTACCACCTTGATGTCTTCTTGTTTAACCTCGGGCTTAGGCCAATGCAAGCGCGTCACCTATGGGTACGACGGCGTCTGATTCCGGGTCAGCGTCGCGCGGTTGGTCGTTAGGGTTCCAGGGTGTTCCATCTTATACCATCTAGAGTTGTGAGGAAACAGACCCGGGTCGGGCAAATCATCTACCTCAAACACCTTTTGGGTGAATCCCTGTGGTCGGAAGCAACTGGGAGCCTAAGCATGGCATGACGGTATTGTCATCAGGGTAAGTCTTAGCCGGCGGGATCGTCATTCGAGGGGTCTAGAGGCCCAAATCAACCTAGATGTGCACTTAGGATACCTGGGAGGTTAGTAAGAAACCCCTGTCTCACGTAGGTTAGGTGCCATTTGGGTGCTTGCCGGGCGTTAGCAATAAAAAAATTGAAATGATAAAAGCAAAAAAAATAGAAAAGAGAAATGTACATATTTGCAAACAAAAAAAATCTTTTTATGATAAAACAAAAAAAAATATAAAAAAGAAAACAAATCAATTTTGCATGATTGCATTTACGTGCAGCATCTCACTTTTAATACCGCTTGCATTCGTGTGCTTGCCTGTCGCATTTATCATCACCGCATCTTTCCCTTGCCTTCATTAAATAAAGGCTTGGCCCCTTGACCAGTTATCAAGGACAGTCACAGTGACCATTTGCTTATTGAGCAAGGGGCCAAGTCAGAACAGAAATTCTGATTTGTTTGTTTCAGTGATATGTGCAGGGATTCAGGTAACTGAAGCAAAGGTGAAAAACAAACAAACCAAACCTTGTGTTTTATTCCAAAAAAACCAAAAAATTTACATCAAGTTCCGCCCTCTCTCTCTGCATTACTCGTCCCACTACTCTCCGGGCAAAACACTCTCAAAGGTGCTACCCAACTACGAAAAGCGGTACTCCTGCCGCTCTGTACTCCTCTTCCTATTCCCACATCCCGGCGTTGATCCGCGGAAGCAGCAGAGAAGCTACCAACACGAAAGCCACGCTCTCGTGCTCTTCGGTAGCGCTCCTCACCATCTCTCAGCCACTGTTCAGCAAGACCAAGGCTGATTCGGAGTTCGAATAGTTGGGCCTCCATGGCCCTTCGTTCCTCCCTTTCAGTCAAACTGTTGGCTCTTTCTCTCTCTGCGTCTCTTTCTCTCTCTGTCCGTTCTCTCTCACGGTCTTCCCTCTCTAACTGGAGAGTGATCCTCAGTTCCATAGCATCCCTGGATGAGTCGTCATCAGGATGACGCCGCAGTTCCCTCTCCAGTTCTGCTATCCTAGCCTCCTTATGCGCAGCTTGGGCAAGCGCTTCTTCCGTCTCCTTTTCCTGCCGAGTGAACCATCTCAGATACGCGATAAGGCGTAAACAAGAGAACTCAACGCTGAAACTTTTACCTGTACACGAAGCATTCCTTCTGCCTCCGCAGCACGCTGCGTGGCGTGAGCAAGTTGCTCATGAAGCGAGTCAAGTTCTGAGGTGGGAATCCACAAGCTGGAAGAGGAACCACCTACTCCCATCGCTGGGGAGGCTGCGCCAATCTGGGCATGCTGCGACCATGTGAATTAGCAGCCAACATCTGGAATCTGGGGTTTTAACTAGGAACGTACTGTACACCTACCAAGGCGCTCGTAGCTCCGCGGGTATCGCCCAACTGTTGTTCCATCTCTGCCAAGCGAGTCCGTAAATTCGCGATCATGGCATCCCGGACATCCTGCGGCCTTACAAGTCAGCATTTTCACCAGAAAACCAAGAAAAGAGAAAGAAGAGAAGAGAAAAGGGGAAACCTACCTCCACAAGTCCCCGGGGTTGGAACCGTTCTGCGTACTTTGTCCTATATAGACGCAAATAGTCTTCGCTGTCCCGCGCCTGCGATTCTACAATCGTGCCACCCCGTTGCCAGTCTTCGTACTGTTCAGGGAACCGCACGCGCCAGTCAATGCAGGTCGCCGGTCCTCGCGTCTTTCTCCCGACACGAGGTGGCGCGGCCGTATCCACCCATTCCTGAGCCAGTCCTAAGGTTCTCATAACCAATCGTAGCCGGAGCGGCTCGATTTCATTCAGGCAGTGCATCCACAGTTCACGTCCGAACCGGGCACGACTTGCTAGAACCCACGGCTGGTCGGCATCGACCATGTCTGAGTAGGGTCTCCAGTTTACCATCGCTGCAGGGAACTCCTGTAGCTCTCGCCTCAGCACCATCAGTTGGTAGGTTAGGGGTGCCGCACTCATGATGGGTTCCCACCGCCTGGCTAGCGGCACCATCGCAGGTCGCCAATGTCGAGCTCTCCCCATGGGGAGGTAATAATAGCTCCATAACTGCTCGGCGCAGGTCATCAGTACCATGCAAAAACACAAAAAAAAAAAATATATACAAAACAAGCAAAACCAAAAAAAATACCTGGATGAATGGTGTGAAGCCACTCACAGTCATCTCACGATCCGTTTCTTGGAATAGGCCTGCAAACAAGTGTGCCAGCATGGCGGCTCCCCAGGCATAATACCCTACTCTTTCAAGGTCTGACAGCAGCTCCAGGAAGCAACATTGGATACCATCCCCTTTCGAGCTCAGTACCAATCTCCCCAAAAGGAAGAGGAGAAATCTCCTCAAATCTATGTTACATCTTTCCCAGTTGCCGAAATCTGTGCAATACACGGCGCGGCATCCTATTTCTATCCTTTCCATGAACTCTTCTGAGGATTCATCATCCCGCCGACGAGTGTCGGTGAGCCCTAATGCATCCATGAGGGACGCCCTAGCTACCGACCTATTTTTCCGACCATCCAGGTCCAGACCCAGTAACTTCTGGGCACCTTCTCTGTAGTCCGCGTAAGTGACTCCGGTCACTGCCTCGCCCTCTACCTTCAGGCTTGTGATCCGGACCACATCCTCCAAGCTGGGCACCATGTGCCCCCAGGGCATCAGGAATGCCCGGCTCACTGGGTCCCATCTCTCACACAAAGCTTGGATCAGAACCAGGTCGGGCTTGATCGGCTCGATCCGAAGAAAGGTACCAAATCCCATCACGTCTAGCCTCGCCTTCTGAAAATCTGGGAGGCCCCTGTACGCCGCTACTACCAACTCCCACAAGATTTGTGATTTCATCACAACCTACACATACAAGGAATGGGGGTGAGGTTTGGTCACAAGAAAGGAAGAAAAAATGAGAAAAGGGCAAGAAAACTTGGCTTACGAGTTGTGATTGGGCCCTTTCGCTGAAGTGCCCTTCAAGGTCTGAAAGCCTTCTGGAACTACTACCACTGGACCTGCTTCTCTTCGAGGAATGGGAAGATTCGCCCTCCATCCAACTCTCGGAATTTTGAACTCCTCTTCTCCCGTAAGAACTTGTGCTCCTCGAGTTAGCTCTCGATATACCTGGGAGGATAAAAGGGACAAGAATTTATAGAAATGGAAGGAGTGCGGGCCAAGATTGCCTCCATCACCTGTCGATGATAGCCCTCGCAATAAGACACCGGCCAAGCGACCCCATGTGTCGCTTCACCGCTCACACAGGGTGATTGACTGGACGAAGAATAGGACGAATAGCCCCTATGTTGTCTAGGGATACCCTATCATGTTTTGGAGGACGCCCGCAAAATTTGGCACAACATCCGGGAAAAGGAACTAGGGCCGTCAGTATTGACTTCGACGGCAGATTCCCGTGGAAAATGGTCACAATAAGACGTGATTCTCCGCTCGAGGCGGAGTCTCGACAGATCCGTCACATGGGAACAGTGCAGAGGAGAAGAAGTGTAGGGAAGAAGGAACGCACAAGAGGACAAACAAGCATCAGAAAATCAAATCACTCCATTCATAATTCTACATAAGCTGTCAAAAACATCATAAACATAAAGAGGTGACGGGTCCACTAGCCCGCCAATCCTCACCATCACTCATCTCTCTGGGCACTCTCCTCCTCTCCCCCGAGGTGAGGGTCCCTCAGAAGCCTCCAGGATCCCCGTGCAGTAGCACCTGCCTCGCCTCTGGGCGCCTGCTCCGCAGCAGTGACTCGCTGCTCCTCCCCTGGCGTGGCGAAGAAGCCACTGGCGGCAAAGCGACCGGACTGGCGGAGTCGCTCCCCGAACTCTCGCGCTCTCTCGTAGCACGTCTCCATCCCTCCTAGCCTCTGCACGACGGCCTGAAGGCCCAGCTGGAGCTCCCTCACTTGGGCCTCCAAGGCCCTCCTCTCGGTCAGATCCCGCTGTCGCTCGGACCTTCTCTCGGCTTTCTCTCTCTCTACCTCTCTCCTCATCATCTGCAGAAGAACCCTTAACTCCAGGATGTCTGGAGAAGGTCTCTCCTCACCACGGTGCCGCAGCTCCGCTACAGTCGCCACCCAGGCGTCACGCTCCTCTTCCGCCCGGGTCGCACGGGCCACCGCACCGGCAAGTTGCTCCCGGAGGGAAGCAATCTCGAGAAAAGGGGCCGAGGAGCTAGAAGATCCGCCAGCCGCTCCCACCGTCGCTGTCTGCTGGGCACGCTGGAACAAAATAAACAACGGCCGTCAGTGAAACTCCAAAATCTGAAGTTAAAAGGGCGGCACGTAACTTACCAGGAGCGACAGCTCATGTTGAGCGACGGCCAGTTGCCGCCTAGTCTCTGACAGCTGGGCGCGCGAGCCGCCGATGCCACGCGTGTCCCCAGCTTGGGGAAGCCCCGCGTAACTCTCTCTCTGCCGCCGCAGGAAGTCGGCACTGTCCTGCACCAGTACACCCCCTTGCTGTCCAGGGAGACGCACGGGCCAGTCCTCGAGCCTCGCCTTGCCGCGACTCTCCCTCCTGACGCGGCTCGGCTCGTCTGCACTCGCCCACTCATCGGCCAGGCCCAGGGTCCTTGCCATGTCCTGCACCAAGAAAGGGGTCCCATATCAGTCAAAAGGAACGCGTCCCCTGTCTAGGACGCGTCCATCATTTGAGTGCAACACTCTCCGAACCCTTTCCTCCTCGCCCGGCTCGCTTCAAAACCCAAAATGAATTAAAAGAGGAAGAGATCGGAGGACCTACCGGACCGTATTCACCTCCTCCCACGCCAGCGGGCCCCTCGGGTCCCTCGGGGGCCCGAAGCGGCCCTTCCTCCTCCATGGACGCCGTTCCGTGATCGGGCGCGTCCCTCCTTGGGCGAGGATTTCCTCGTCCCTCTCCACCTTCACCACGGTCGGGCCCACCGAACTCCATCGATCAAAAGAGGAGGAAGACGAAAAAGGGGCAAGCGCGTTTCGGCGGGAGGCGGGCTCGTTTGCGGGTAAGGCACGGGAGAAGAAAGGACCACCCGTCGCTTTAAATTTAAAATCAAGGATTAAGACGCGTCCTCGCGCCTGGACGCGCCCAAAAGGGGGGAAAGGAAACAAAATCCCCCCGTGCAAAACTTAGTTCCCCGCTGTTCATGGCAAGGTCTCGCGAAGCACGCCTCAAAGGACAACTCAGTAAGTGTGGGAGAGAGAAGTACACACAACACAAAAGCCATTTCCATTTCATATAATAGCCGAAAGTACATCATACAGTGAGAAGGGTGACGTGTACAAGCAACTCTCTAACTCTCACCGTCACCCTCCTGGTCATCTCCTTCCTCCCTCCTCTGACGGAGATCCCTAGGGGGCCTCCGCGACCTCTGTGAACCCTGAGAAGCCGTGCTCGCCTCGCCCTGCGGTGGCACTCCAGCCTCGAAGGCGCGACGACGCTCCTCGGCCGAAGAAACCAGGTAGCTGCCCATGGAAAAAGAACCAGACTGACGAAGTCGCGCCCCGCGTTCCTTCGCCCTCTGGTACCGCTCCTCGCTCTCCCGAAGCCTCCCCTCCGCCGTGCCAAGACTCAATCGGAGCTCCAGCAGCTGGGCCTCTAGAGCCCTCCTCTCGGTCTGATCCCGCTGTCGCTCCTCCCTCTCTCTCTCTCTATCCCTCTCCCTCTCTCTCTCCACGCTCTCCCTATCCCTCTCCCTCTCCTCTCTCTCCCTCATCGCCTCTCTCCTCGACAGCTCGAGGGCGATCCGCAGATCCACTACGTCGCGAGGAAGCTCCTCAGCCTCCCGTCGCCGCTCCTCCTCTAGCTCCGCAATCCGGACGTCACGCTCTGCCACCCGGGCATCGCGCTCCTGCTCAGCACGAACAGCACGCGCCAGGGCCTCTCGGATCTCGGCCACCTGTCAAGACACGCATGCACCGTAAGAGAACAGTGATAGAAGGAAAGTAGCTGGAAAAGGGTCGCGGCCAAGCAAGCACTCACTCGAGCCTCGCGGTCACGCTCGGCCTCCTCAGCCCGAGCCACCGCGTACGCCAGCTGCTCCTGGAGGGCAGAAACCTCCGGAGGAGGGCCCCGCGAACTGGAACCCGCTCCACCAGCCATCGCGGCTGCCGCTGTCTGGTGGGCCCGCTGAAACACGGGGCAAACGTCAGTCAAAGGCTAAGCATCAAAAATCCAGGTCACAAAAAAATGCATTGCATAAACTCACCAGGATCTCCAACTCCTGTCGGATGGCCACCAACTGTCGCCTGGCGTCCGCCAACTGGGCCCGCAGGTCGGCAATCATGGTATCACGAGCATCCTGCATTACACATAAGTTAGTATCCCATGCATACATATAGAAAGGTGGAGCAGTTTCATTTCACTTACCCCTGCCATACCACCCAAGGAGAGGCGGTCCCCGTACGTAGCTCGGTACCGTCTCATGTAGTCTGTGCTATCCTGTACGTGGGACACTACTGGGACCCCGCCCTGCTGCCAGTCCTGGTACTGTGCTGGGAAGCGCGTACGCCAGTCCACGATCTTCGCCTTCCCCTTGGTCTTCCGCCCAATGCGGGCCGGCGCATCTACGTCTACCCACTCCTGGGCCAGCCCCAACGTCCTCATGACCAGTCTAAGCCGCAGCGGCTCAATCTCGTTCAGGCAATGGACCCACACGTCCCGCCTGAAGCGAGGAAGACCCGCTACAACCCAGGGCTGGCCAGCATCGCCCATGCCCAAGTAGGGCCTCCACACCACCTGCATCACCATACATACATCATGTTAGTTACCATTCAGTCACATGCATAAACACAAAAAAATCATGCGCATCATACCATGGCCTCGGGATACTCGCTCAGCTCTCGACGAAGTGACGCCAGCTGGTAGCCGTGGGGTGCTGCAACCACGACCGGCCTCCACTGCCGCGCCAGAGGCACGGCCCTCCTGTTCCCATGCCTAGCCCTCCCCATCGGGAAATAGTAATAGCTCCACACCTGCATCCATCATACATCATTAGTACAATAATTGCATATTTAACTGTGAGAATGCATAAATAAAATGTTTACCTGGAGGAAAGGTGCGAAGCCGCTGACTGTCGTCTCCTTCTCCGAAGTCTGGGAGAGATCGGCAATCAGATGGGCAAGCAGAGCCGCTCCCCACGCATAGTGCCCCACTCTGTCCAGATCCGCCAAGAGCCCGAGGAAACGGCAGTGGATGCCATCCCCCTTCGTCCCCAGCAGAAGGCGGCCCAGGAAGAAGAAAAGAAACCTCCGAAGGTCTAGATCCACCAGCTCCCTCTCGCTCGGATCCTGGGTGAAAGCTGCACGAGCATCCCCCTCCAGTCGAGCCAAGAACTCCGCTCCAGTCTCGCTAACCCGCTGACGCGGGTCGACGAATCCGAGCGCCTCCATGATCTCCACTCGGCCGACTACCCTGCTGTCTCTATCAGTCACGCTCGTCTCTAACCACAGCAGGTCCAGGGCACTCTCTCGGTAGTCGGGGTAGGTGACCCCGCTGACTGCCTCTCCGTCAACTCGTAGCCCGGTGATCCGAGCCACGTCCTCCAGTGACGGCACCATGTGCCCCCAGGGCATCAGAAACGCCCGGCTCGGTGCGTGCCACCGCTCCCTCAGTGCCTGGATAAGAGGAAGGTCGAGCCGGAAGGGCTCGATCCTAAGGAAAGCTCCAAAGCCCATGGCGTCCACACGCGCCCTCTGGAAATCCGGCAGCCCACGGTATGCTGCCACCACCAAGGACCAGCTGATCCGGCCCTTCATCACGCCCTGCAAACCACAAAACCAACAAAGAACACATCAGCATCATGAACAGTAATCAACAATAACACTGTATATACTATTTTATTTTATTTAAAAAAAAAATACATATATATATTTTTGGAGGCGTCCAGACCCCTGGACGCCTCCTTCCTATTTTCTTTTTTTCTTTTTCGAAAAAAATCCAAAATCCAAAAAACAAAAATAAAAAAAATATATATAATATATATATAATTATGGAGGCGTCCTAGGCCTTGGACGCCTCCTTATTTTTTAAATTTATTTTATTATTTACGAAAATTAATTAACAAATAAAAAAAGAAAAAGAAAACATGGAGGCGTCCAGGTCCCTGGACGCCTCCTTCTCTCACTACCCGCCTCTCTCTCACAGCCTCTCGCACACCCGTTTTAGCCTATTGAACCACCGAGTGAGGATTCCGAGGTACTTACCGGGTCGTGATCGTCCTCTCCCGCGTCACCAGCATCCGCAGCAGCCTCCGCGGCCAGGAGAGGCACCTCCATCCCCTCCTCCGCAGCAATCTCCTCTGCTGCAGCCTCCTCGGCATCATCCCTCAACCTCCTCGCACGACGAGCCAGTCGTTTTCGCTTCCCTGGAACCTGGCTCGATCCTCCTCGCTCCATGGGGACTAAGAATAGGTCGTCTGGGTGACTGGGTCGTCAGATTGAACAGTAAATGAGCAAAAGGGGGGGGGGGCAACCCTTAAATAGGAATTAGCTTCTTTGGGGCGTCCAGGCGCCTGGACGCCCCCCTTAATTTTTATTTATTTCAAAATTAAAAAAAATTTGGGGCGTCCAGGCGCCTGGACGCCCCCAAAACAAAAAAATCAAACAAAATAAAAAATAAAAGTTGGGGCGTCCAGGACCCTGGACGCCCCCAAAACAAAAAAAATAAAATAAAAATAAAATAAAAATTAGGGGCGTCCAGGCCCCTGAACGCCCCCATAATAAAAAATTTTCAAACAAAAAAAAATATAATATATTTATATAAGAATATGTATATAATCCAAACAAAATAAAAAAAATATATATATACAAAGAAAAAGGAAAACCATAAAAAAGATAATAATTAAGGGGACGGGGTTCCGAAACATCCATGCCAGATTTTATTCCATCAGAAAAAACAGAGTGAACTACATCAGGGGCTTAGGCGCTTTAGGCCTTAACTTCCCCAGTTCGGTTACATAAGCCCTCCACGGCTCGTATTCCTCCACCACGTGCGCTAAGGCCTTTCCCGCAACACTTGTCTTCCAGGGAGCTTTAATGGCCTTCGCTTCCTTCGCATCCGCTTCAGTGCCTAACTCCCTTTTCTTCAAAGGAACAATGTCAGTCGGTGGCGGGAACGAATGGCGTGGGATGCCAATCTGGAGGCAGCACCGATGCGCGTTGTAAAGAACAAACTCGGTCGCGCCGATCAGTTGAAGATCAACTTCGGGAGAAGGCCTCATGAGGAGATCAAGCGAAAGCAAACATGCCGGTGCGCAGGTGAAGAAGCCTTGTGTCACGGTGCGGAAGTGAGACCGCCAGTCTTCGCGTTTCTTCAGCCACGGAACGCGGTTCACTACAGTACCACCAAAGCCTAACACGTCGGCTATGTGGTGAAGCGGGCTTTGTTGGAAGAGCTTCGAAACGGTTGGCATTCCCTCGCGGTGGTCGAATTTGAAATGCAAATCCAGCCAGCAATTCAAGACAAGTGCACAACCAAATGGAGGCTTACCCATGCTCGAGGCGGTAAGGCCGCTATAAAGATAGGCAAGGACGGCGGGTCCCACCCTCTTTCCACGCCAGATCCCGCAGATAGCACTCAGCTGGTCTTCCTCCACTATGTTGTCGGTATAAGGAAACAAGAGAGCACCCGCCAGACAGATAGTGAACCCCTTCATGATTCCCTCCAAATAGTCATCGTCTGGTGACCCTCTCAGGGCGTCCATGACCCACTCCGCGAGCTTTTGGAGATCGATCCCCTTCTGAGTACGGACCTTTCTAGCTGCGTCAGGCGGCATGAAGCTTCCAAGGACGCTTTCAGAAGTACCCCGTGTCAGCATCCGCATAGCCTTCACCTTCCCGTCACTCTTGAATTTCTTCAGACCAAGCAGAAGTTCCACCTCCTCGAGGAGGATGGTCACCTCGAAGGTCGGGAAGATAAAAGTGTGGGTCTGGGGATGCCAGACCTCCACTAGCGCGCCCATAGCCGCCCAGTCCATACGAATCTTCTCGTAATGCTTGGCGTGAATAAGGAGCCCATGCAGATGCCACTTCGAGAGTATGGCCCTCATGCCAATGGAGATGTTGGAAGTCAGCTTTGAAAGCCATGGCAGCTTGGAAAACTTCCTCGGGCCTGGGAAGAGTGGATATGGCTGGGAGAGGAAAGAAGAAGAAATGAAGGAAGTAAGAAGAAGGTTCACGTGCAGAAATTTGAAAAGAGTCGGCTTACCATATGCGACATGATCGTCCCACTCAGATGACCCTCGAGGTCGGAAAGTCGCCTAATCTCGCTGCTAGGCTTACTCCTCTTCATAACGCGGGAAGACTCTCCTTCCATCCTGAAGATCTCTAGATTCTCCTCTCCTTCCTCTCCTGAGCTTCCAAAACCCACCTTGGTGCATTTGAATGAACTAGCCTAAGGGGAGTTCTTATAGGAAGGGAAGGGTGCTACAGGACAGAACATGTCACATCAGTGGTCATTGTCAAGATTTTGTCTGGATCTCCTTTGAACTGTGGTGCGATTCTGCTACCTTTTGATGTTGCTAACCTTTGCTGGCCTGTGCAGGTTTTACTAACGGACGTCTTTGTCCTATCTCCTGTCCCACCTTTCATTGGTTGGTCCCACCAGGTCATGCATCATAGTATATGATACCTACGCTACTAGAACATGTCAAGGACCTTGCGGCCCGAACGAATTTGGGATTTGAGTTCCCCTTCAACAAAAACGGTGATGATCCCGGAAGAGTTAGGGTTGTACGGATAGGCCGTCAATTTGTGATAGAATGGGGACGACGGTTCCATTCAGTGAGTTGGTGCGCGGATAAACGGGCCCCAGCCCAGTGTCGGCTCACCGGATCGGTATCCTGACCCGTTCTTCACAAGTTGACAATATTATCCTTGGCTATTTTCTATTTTTGTTTGTTTTAAATTCTTCTTTGAACCCAGCATGCATTCATATAGGACTTTGATTTATTGCGGAAGATCATTCAAGTGATTCGATTGTGAAAGCCGTTGTGCTCCAATTCCCACAAATATGAGATATTCCACTCTGAATGAAATACTGAGTTTCTTGAGACAGCCCTACGCTGCTCTTCCAAAGGAGACCCTTGTTTGGACAGACCCTCAGATATTCCTTTACCTTTTTGACCCACCTTGGCCGCAGCACTTCCACATTGGCTGGTAACCGCTCCCCAAAGGTGAAACCTCCGGTTTATGACCCAGGTACTTCCACACCGAGAAGTTGGTCTCTTTTGTTTCGTGCCTGAGCGCACATCTCACCCTCCCTTATTTGATCTCCGTCCAAGCAATCGTCAATGTTTGAAAGACCTTCTTCAAGGTCGCCTCATTGAAACTCCAGGAAAGATTCCAAACAGTAACGTCAAAAGCGTGTCTCATCACACCTTGGCATCAACTTATCAGTCCGCTCCCACTTCACTCCACTCCACTTCGATACCATTCCACTACGTGTCGCTCCCTTGCAAAGCAAACGCCAAGGCGGGGCAGCTGTAGACACGCCATTCTTGACGCCTCCTGAGAAAGTCTCATATTACTATACAACGCCCCGCAACGGCTTACGCATTCTGAATCACTCGAGTGCTTCCTTTTCTCGGATCTTCTTCTGCCTTTTTCGGCATCCGAAATCGTATCGTCACGGCATTCGGACGGCATCAACACCAGTCAGACGCATCAAGAGATTCCGGAATCAAGAAGGGGGTCTGCCGGGCGGCCGCCGACGCCTGATTTGAGGACCCGGGTGGGTCTTAATGGGGGCGTCCAGGCCCCTGGACGCCCCCATTATTTTAATTTATTTTATTCTTTTCTCAGGGCCCAAAACCAAATATAAAAATATAAAAAATATATATATTTATGGAGGCGTCCAGGACCCTGGACGCCTCCATAAAAACAAAAATAAAAAAATAAGTGTAAAATGCCAGTTGGCATACAAAAACAAATAAAATAAATAAAAAAATACATATTAATGGAGGCGTCCAGGCCCCTGGACGCCTCCATAAAAACAAATATAAAATATAAAATGCCAGCCCTAGCATAAAAAGACAAAGAGACAATAAAAAATAATAAACTTTTGGAGGCGTCCAGGCCCCTGGACGCCTCCATCAACTCACTCACGGGCGCCGGCCACCGAACGACGGTTTGTCGTGTGTGAAAAAAGCCAAATTTAGAGACGTCCAGCTGACTGGACGCGTCCATTTCTGAATCACGAGGCGCCGCTCACAAAACCACGCGTTGTGCTAAATCGCGTGCGGCCGTCGTCGGTTTTCGGTGGACCTGTTAGAGGCGTCCGGGACCCTGGACGCCCCCATAAAAGTATTCTAAAAAAATCAATAAAAATAGAATAAAATATTATTTCGGCCCTGATGGAGGTGTCCAGGGTCCTGGACGCCTCCACCTTCCGGAACTCTATAAATAGAGGCCCACTCCCTCAGTTCTGGGAGAGCTAAGCAGTGATCCGATAGGCTGCCGGAGCCCAGAGGCTACGGAGTCATTTTTCTAACCCGTGGGTTCTTTTGTAGGTGGAGGTTTTGCCGGCTTCTCGGGTGCTCACGCTCGCGAGAGGAAGGTCGTCTTCATCCACCGCGCTTCCACGTCGTCCCCACGCTGCCGGAGCTCCGCCGGATTTCACCCTCGGCTCATCCAATAAGCCTTTTCTTCCCCTTTTTCTCCATAGTCCTTTACATTCATCATATTGCATCATCTATCCCCCTTCACAAGGGGGCCTCTTCTCTTATACTTCTTACATCCATCATCTCATTTTCCTCCTACTCGAGTCCGAGAGGGGTTTAAAAGATAACACCAACCAGGTGTGTGTCTTGCCATCATTTCGTTATTTTTATCGCAAGGATTCGAATACTACACCTCCATCTTTCTAATCCACTTGTCATTTATTTGTCGTTGTCTTGCAAGGGTACCCGAGGAAAGCCCTCTCCGTCGGCCGGCCGGAAGGAGAGGAAGAAGCAACCCGCCATCTCCCGCTTTTGAGGTAGGCGCGATCACCTTCTTATTTTGGGGTCTTTTGGCCCCTGGCGATCACATCTTATCATCGAGGCCACGGCGAGTCACTTCCCCAATGGCCGTTTAAATTTCTGTTTCCTATATTCTCTTTATATTTTGTTATATATTCTGCTTATATCATCGAGGCCGTGGCGAGTCACTTCCCCAATGGCCGTTTAATTTTCTATTCCTACGATCTCTTTATGCTTTGTTATATTCTGCTTATATCATCGAGGCCGCGGCGAGTCACATCCCCAATGGCCGTTTAAATTTCCGTTCTTATATTTTCTTTATATTCTGTTATATTCTGCTCATATCATCGAGGCCGCGGCGAGTAACTTCCCCAATGGC
Organism: Amorphophallus konjac; assembly: GCA_022559845.1. NCBI lineage: Eukaryota > Viridiplantae > Streptophyta > Magnoliopsida > Alismatales > Araceae > Amorphophallus > Amorphophallus konjac. The sequence continues at coordinate 49,981 of JAHNEJ010001605.1, forward strand.
CGTTTCAATTCTTGTTATTTAATTTTTGCATCATTCCCGTCCACCCGAGGTCGCGGCGAGTCACTTCCCGCTATGGCCGTTTAATCCCCATATTTTGCTATATCATACTTGTCCCGCTCGCCCCGCCGGAGCAATCTCCCGTGGTGGCCCCTTCTCTCTTTCCTCTCATTTCTGCGTTGCAGCAAACAAAACAAACAAAAAAGAGGAGCCCGCGCGCTCTCCGCTTCTTCCTCTTCCCCGCTCTACTCCGAACCGCGTGACGTCGCTCACAGGCGGCGCCCGTGAGTGAGTTGATGGAGGCGTCTAGGGGCCTGGACGCCTCCAAAAGTTTATTATTTTGTATTTTTCTTTTGTCTTTTATGCCAAGGCTGGCATTTTTATTTTTTTTATTTGTTTTTATGGAGGCGTCCAGGGACCTGGACGCCTCCATTAATATATATATAATTTTATTTATTTTTTTTTGTTTTTTTATGCCAACTGGCATTTTACATTTATTTTTTGTTTTTGTTTTTATGGAGGCGTCCAGGGTCCTGGACGCCTCCATAAATATATATATTTTTTATATTTTTATATTTGGTGTTGGGGCCCTTAGAAAAGAATAAAACAAATTAAAATCATGGGGGCGTCCAGGGGCCTGGACGCCCCCATTAAGACCCACCCGGGTCCTTGGATCGGGCGTCGGTGGCCGCCCGGCAGATATCCTTCTTGGTTCCGGAACCTCCTGATGCGTTCGACTGGTGTTGATGCCGTCCGAATGCCGTGACGAGACGATTCCGGATGCCGAAAAGGGCGGAAGAAGACTCAAGAAAAGGAAGCACTCAAGTGATTCAAAACGCGTAAGCCGTCGCGGGACGTTGTATAGTAATATGAGACTTTCTCAGGAGATGTCAGGAATGGCGTGTCTACAGTGGCATGGAAGACCATACCACCAGCTTGGGGCAGCAACAAACCAGAATGCAAGTAATGTGGCAAGCGTCATGGCGGGGAAGTATGCTGGATCGCCTCCGGCAGATGTCTCCGTTGTGGTGATAAGGGCCACATGATTCGAGATTGTCTGAAGATGATGCAACCTATTGCGGCTCGGCCAGTAGCAGCAACAACAGCTCCAGTGGCAGTTAGACCAGCAATAGTACCAGCCAGACCGGGAGCATCGAGACCCGCGGGGAGACCCCGAGCGCCAGCTCGAGTATTTGCACTTGCGAGAGAGGATGCGGAACAGGCGGAGGATCTCACAGAAGGTACTATTTCTATCAATGGTATTCATTCTAGAGTACTATTTGACACCGGTGCCACACATACTTTTATTTCCGAGAAGTTTGCTAGTCAATTACATGAAGAATTTGGGATAGAGTCAGTGGACCTAGACGTACCCCTGTTGGTACATACACCTGTAGGAGCAATGTCTACCAAGAGGAACATCCCCTCACTATCAGTTAATATAGAAGGAAGAACTCTGCCTGGTTATTTTTGCTGTTTACCTATGCAAGACTTTGATGCTATCCTATGACTGGATTGGTTAGAAGAGCATTACGCTCTGATAGATTGTCGAAGGAAGAGGGTAGTTTTTCGCATCCCTAAGGAGAAAGAGTTTTCTCATCCCTTACTGAAGCATATGGCTGGGAAGAAGTTAGTAGTTTCAACAATGAAGACGGTGCGAATGTTGAGAAAGGGCTACGATGCATTCTTGACAAGCGTAGTCACCAAGTCGGATGTTGACCAATCACCGACTATAGAAGAGATCGAGATTGTTCGTGATTTCCTTGATGTGTTTCCAGAGGATTTGCCCGGGTTACCACCTACAAGAGAGTTAGAGTTTTCCATTGACTTGTTACCTGGCACAGCACGTGTCTCTAGAGCACCCTACAGAATGGCCCCAGCAGAATTGTCGGAGTTGAAAAAGTAACTTCAAGACTTGTTAGACAAGGGGTTTATCCGTCCAAGTGTGTCATCATGGGGAGCTCCAGTCCTATTTGTGAAAAAGAAGGATGGTTCTCTTAGGTTATGCGTTGACTACCGCAAACTTAATGAGGTGACCATTAAAAATAAATATCCTTTACCCCGCATTGATGACCTATTTGACCAGTTGCAAGGAGCCACAGTATTTTCAAAGATTGATCTACGTTCGGGATACCATCAGTTGAGGATAAAGAAAGAAGATACATCCAAGATGGCGTTCCGGACGAGATATGGCCATTATGAATTTTTGGTATTACCTTTTGGTCTGACAAATGCCCCAGCAGCTTTTATGGACTTGATGAATCGGGTGTTTAGACCGTATCTTGACACCTATGTGGTTGTCTTTATTGATGATGTGCTGATATATTCTCCTGATGAAGCTTCACACCGAGAACACTTGAGGATCGTCCTCGAGACGCTAAGAGCGCATGAGCTGTATGCCAAGTTAAGCAAATGTGACTTTTGGCTGGCAGAGGTTCATTTCCTCGAGCATGTAATCTCAGGCAATGGTGTTACCGTTGACCCCGCAAAGGTCCAGGCGGTTCTGGAATGGGAGACTCCTAAATCTCCCACAGAGATTCGGAGTTTCTTAGGGTTAGCTGGTTACTATCGCCGTTTTATAGAGGGATTCGCATCTCTAGCGGCGCCGCAAACCAAGTTGACCCGAAAGGGAGTCAAATATATATGGTCTGAAGGCTGTGAGAAAAGTTTCCAAGAGCTGAAGGCTAGGCTGACATCGGCACCAATTCTTATTTTGCCTAACAATGAGGATGACTTTGCTATCTATTCTGATGCATCGAAGGTTGGGCTAGGTAGTGTATTGATGCAAAATGGAAGGGTGGTCGCTTATGCTTCACGTCAACTTAAGGAGCATGAGCGAAACTACCCAACTCATGATTTGGAATTGACTGCAGTTGTTCATGCATTGAAAATCTGGCGTCACTACCTTTACGGCGTCAAGTTCGAAGTGTTCACTGACCACAAGAGTCTGAAGTACCTATTTTCTCAGAAAGAGTTAAATCTAAGGCAAAGAAGATGGGTCGAATTCTTGAAAGATTATGACTTCGAATTGCGATACCATCTAGGAAAGGCAAATGTAGTAGCCGATGCTCTCAGCAGGAAAAGAGTTACAATGCTGCAGGATTGGAAGATGATCGAAGATGCAGCGCAGCTTATGGTTGTGATCGAGCCTCAACTATGTCAGGCATTTGTGTCTCAACTGACCATTCGATCAACAGTGCTTGACAGGGTGATAGGGATGCAAAAAGATGATCCCCAGCTGCAGGGATTGATCGGGAAAGCCGGCTTTGCTCGTGATGAAGATGGAGTAATTCGATTTCAGCACCGGATCTGTGTACCTGATATAGCCGATCTTAAAAGGCAGATTTTGGAGGAAGCTCACCGGTCAATGTTCTCTATTCATCCAGGAGGTGGTAAAATATACCAAGACTTTGATGGAGGCATCACCCACGACTCCCTTTGGCTCGGGTCCACTTCTTCACATTCGGGAGCTACTTGAGTTTGGGCCTCACTCTATTAAGGCCCCTTATCCATTTTGTAGTTTTCCTTTGAGTCATTTTGATGTATTTCCATTTTATTTGAGTCATTTCCCTAAGTCTAGCACTTATTTTTCCTATGTTTGGTATCATCATGATGTCTAATGTAAGCTATTGGGCCCCATTCGTTGGACTAGGCCCATTAGCACTCCCAACCCCCTTGGTTATTTGTAGTTGTTTGTTTTGTCAGGGACTTATTGTAAAGAGTGGGTTGCCTATATATAGGACCCCACTCCCCTCATTTGAAGTTAATGAATGATTACATCCTTTTGAGTTAAACTTGCCATTTGAGTTCAAATTGGAGTGATTCCTCTAGTTTTTGGGTGAGAGACCCTAGGGGAGAGATTCCCCACCCATTCCCCTCTTAATCTCTCTATTTCACCCCTCTTTCTCTCTCCTCCAACCCCAAATCCTAATTTCCTTCTCTCTCCTCCCTCCTCCCATCCACTTCCAACCTCCAACCACCTCCTTTAATGCCCTCCACTTCCCCATGGCCTCCATTACTCCACTCCCTAGTTCCTAGGTAGAAGTCTCCCCATTCCAATACCTTCCTCCACCTTCCAACCAAATCTACCCCATTCCAATGCAAGCACTCCACTTCCCAACATAATCACCCACCTTCCAAGACCTTTTGAATTTGAAATCCACCCTTCCCTCCACTCACTTGTGCCCCCCTCACCTTCTCCTCTCACCCACCTTCCCCAAATTCGTAGCTCTTCCTCCTCCACCTGCTAGCACTTGCTTCCAGCCATTCTCCACCTCATTCCCCATCACCATTAGCTCCCTTCTCCACCCCACAAGAGCCCCCACTCTCCCTTAGGTCATTCCTACCATTTCCCTCCACCAAAGAAGCCATATCTCCCTCTCATTTCTTCTAGTAGGTTGGAGCTGTGCAGATCTGCAGAACAGCCCTTGTTGCAGCGTCAACCACAGATTCATCCTAGTTCTTCAGAAGGCGTGGCCTACCTTTCTGGAAAGGCCTTCCAGTCTACTTCGCAGGCGAGGTGGAATCAACACGATCGGAGCTCGGAGCTGCCAGATAGAGCCATTCTCCCAACAGTGCGCAGAGAGGTCTTCATCCTGGACCAGAGCGTGGAAGATCCTTCTGCCACGACAAACCCCAGCGGATTCAGGCTGAAGCCCCTTCATCAAAGTTCTTCCTCTACCGGTTATCTTTCAAGATCAAGAAACAGAACCCCGTTCGGCCACCGGAGGAAGAAGTTACGAATTTTCTCCCCCGATCTATCTAGTTCTGTTTTCTGCTGTCTACTCCGACTAGTACCCACTCTTCTGGGTGCCCCGGCCATCCTCGACCTCTGAATGCATCTCCGTCACCTCCTGCTGAAAGCTACCTCGACTACGAAGATGATGCCGCTGGTTTCGTGCTGATCGGAGCTCGGGAGGGTGCTCAGTCACTTCTGCAACTTGCTGTTACAGTCCAGACAGTACCTGCGGCCAGACAGAGGAGGCTACTTCCTGTTGCTGGTGCAGTCACCTCCGACCGTCTGAGCTTCCCCAAAAATTCTGGAGTCCACCTCTTCTAGTCAGGAAGCTTCAGGAGCTAGTTTTGATCAATTTGGAGTCCGGACAAGCCCGGCATAGCCATCACAGCGACCCCCTGTCCAGAATTCCAGATTGAAGCTGCAACTTCCCTAGTTCTCATTTCTCTTCGTTTCGGTCCACCAACCCCTCCCCGCTTGGCCGGCTGAAGGCCCCACCCTGCGTGGTGGTAGTGTTTGAATGTATCATATTAACCCCTACCCCAAGATCCCCCCTCCTGCGAGAGGAGTAGTTTTGTAAGTGGTTTGGCAGGTCAAGCGACACCGCCGCGGCGTGTGGGGAACCACCGCCTCCCCGCTCGCCCTCGTCTCCGACCGGGACCGGTTTCTTCAAACCGGTCGAGTAAGTGTCTCTTCCTTGCTCACCTAGTGTAGCTCTCTCAATATTTGATTCATGCACCGCTGAATTCGTGAGGAGCGCCCGATCCTCAAGTCCATGACTTAGAGTGATCGCCGTGGGTTAGTGTGACCCGGTGCCCGAGTGCACTTTGTCGGCCCCAATCGAATTGGGCAACCAACCTTGGGGAATCAATTCTTGGCCTTGTTGGCCCTCTACCAGCAAGGGTCCATTCCCACAAGTCACCCTTGGTATCACATAGTCACCCCGGGAATAGAGTGTAACGAAGAGAGCGGTGGCCCATTAAGGCTCATTTGGATGCTTAGATGTGCTTGTTTGACTAAGTCCGAGGTTGTGTCACATCAAGTGGTATCAGAGCAAGTTCACAACTTGTCTCTATCAAGTTGGTCCTAGGCCATTTTTATGCATTTAGAGTCCTCAGTTGCATCTCCCATGTCCACTAGAATGGCCGCTTCATACCCGTCATATCCATCCCCATCAACTTTCCCAAGAAGCCCAAATCCTCATGGAAGTTCCATTACCAACAAAGTGGGTAGCAACACCTCTATCATAGAAGCCCTACCTAATGTCCTTAATCGGCTTGAAGATATCATGTCTCGACTCGACCGACTTGAAGGAAATAGCCGTGCACCAAGAGTAAATGAGAGTGACCTTTGGGGAAATCTAGAAACCATATTTTTAGAACACTTGAAAATTAAAACCCCCCCTTTGATGGATCCAATAGCCCAAGTCTTTACCTAGATTGGGAGATTTCTCTCGACCAATTCTTTAAAAGTTTCCCCTTGAACGAAGAAAGGAGAATGAGGCTAGCCAAGGCACACCTCTCCAAACAAGCTAAAACTCATTGGTTAGTTGTGGAAGGTTTGAGAAAGATCCGTAGGGAGGCTCCAATTAGCACTTGGGATGAGATGAAGACCGAGCTTAGAAAACCCTACACTCTCCAACCCTCTCCCTCCTACTCAAATCACCAAAGTCCAAGGAGCACTTCAACTCCATCATCCCCACCCGGTCAATCCAAGACCCTAATCGACCCAATCCCCTCCATGATGACCACCACTCAACCAACCCTCACCATTCAAAACCAAGTGGACACCGTGTCCACCCCTCCACCTAGGCCCATGATTGTCACCACCCTCCAATCCAGAAGCTCCCACCAAACCCCTACCCCACAAAACCCCTTGGTCCCCACCACCACCCCTCCCTTGTCCCCGAAAAAGGACATTCCCCCCAAAACCAATCAACCCAAGCCACCCCAACCAACCCATCTCCCACTCCCTACCCCAAAAGTCCAAAGTCCTAGGCTTCCACTACTTCCCCTCCCTATCCAAGCCAAAGTTTCCCATCACCCACCACCCCGGGTACACCATGCACCAACCATCATCACCCCACCCCCAATAGACCTTCCCATTCTCTTGAGAAAGGAGACCACAACCATCCCCATGGGAGTAGATGAACCCATCCCCATCATTGAGGAAACCCAAGTTCATATCCGTGGTAAGGAAGAATCACAAATGTCCCCTAGCTTGGACCCCCAAGAGCCACAAGCCTTCACAAATAGCACCATAATCATAGATGGGCCCCTAACTAGATGGCTAAAGGAGAGACCACTTCACCCCATCGTGTCCTATGTTTACCCACCCATGGAGAAAAACATTCCCATTGCACCCATTAACTCCTATCACACCATAATCCAAACATCCTACCAAGTGGAAACCTTAGAGAATCTTCTTAAGGGCGTAGCATGGCAAATTGAGTTCACTAGCATGTTGACCCCTATGGCCAAACCACCTAAGAGCCTTGGCCTCCTACACCTATGCATAGGGTCTATCACCTCGATTTGCACCATTGGTTGCTACACTAGTGACCTCCTTCTATTCCTCCCTACACCCGATGAGCCCAACCTTCTCCTCGATTTAGAGCTTCTTATCTCGGGTAGAAAGCCTAGTCCTCCATTCATGGCCGACCATCCCACCAAAAACTTTGGCCCGATCACTTTACTAGAGGAGGAGAATCCACCATCAAGGGGTTGTGAGGACCAAAAGGACCTAGGGTTCCTCTCCTTAGGTGACCCTTACCATGACCCCTTCGATCCCTTCCTATACCCACCCATTAAGATCCCAAACACTTTGTTCGGCCAACCCACTAGAAAACTTGGCCCACTTACCTTGGAGGAGGATGACTCACAATTTGGGAACCTTGAAGACATAGAGTGCCTCCCTCTAGGAAGACCTTTCTACGACCCCTTTGATCCCTTCCTATGGGAGTCTAGTTCCCCATGTAACCCAACCATCTTACCCACCACCCACCCTTTCCTACCCTCACCCATCATATTGGGCCAAACCAATCTCATCCATGACCCGGGTTACACCTTGGGAGCCAAGACCTTGGGCCACATATCCCTAGGTAATAAAATTGTGCCCCACCCCATGATGACCACCTTCTTAGATCCATTCGATCCGTTCCAATGGGAATTCAAAGGTTGTCCCACCCCTATACACATGGAAGTCACTTTTGGGAAAAGTATGCATGTGTCTAGGCTTTCCACACCCCTTGGCATGAACACTATGTTGGGTCCATTCATTCATATCACCCACATGTCAAGTAGAAAGCATGAGTGGTCTAAATTTGGATGTAGTGGTCCACCTTCATTCATCATGGGTCTTAAGCATATCAAAGGCATCTACGGATGTCCGGGTCCCCCGACATGCATCACCACTTTGCATGATAGATTCACATATGGTTGCCCCGGTCCACCTAAGCCCACCAAAGTCTACATGACAACATTGCATGATAAGTCCACATATGATTGCCCCGGCCCACCAAGGCTCATCAAGGTCCATATGGCATCATGGCATAAATGGTCTATATATGGTTGTCCAGGTCCACCCATAACCACTAGAAGGTCAGCACTCACAAAATTGCATGAGGAAATCCACAAGCACATTAGCATAAAAAATGAGGCTTATAAAAGGTTGGCTGACTCTCACCGGCGTCACTTAGAGTTCCAAGAGGGTGACTTTGTGATGGTAAGGACGGAGAGGCTCTCCCCAGGAGCCAACTCCAAGTTGAGACCACGTGGGACTGGGCCCTTCCAGGTCTTGAGGCGTATTGGTGCGAATGCTTATGAATTAGATCTCCCTGAGGATTATGGGGTAAGTCCTACATTCAATGTCGCCGACTTAGTGTCTTACAAGGGCCCCACGGTGAGATCTAGTGAGGAGATCGAGCCCACTCCCTCCTTTGAGAGAGCACCCACCCGAGAGGAGAGTCCACTAGCCAAAAGAGCTCAGCGTGATCGCATTGAACAAATATTGGATGAGCAGGTCACTACCACCCGGAGCAAGGTCTATGAGCGCTATCTCGTCAGGTGGAAGGATCGGCCTCCGTTGGAAGACTCATGGGTAAGTCGGGAGGACCTACAGCGATTGGATCCAAATCTCCTCGAGCGGTACCTTAGCCGGATGGACCCTTACTCGACAGAGTCAAGCTCTTTGCGGCCCAGGGGATTTGATGGAGGCATCACCCACGACTCCCTTTGGCTCGGGTCCACTTCTTCACATTCGGGAGCTACTTGAGTTTGGGCCTCACTCTATTAAGGCCCCTTATCCATTTTGTAGTTTTCCTTTGAGTCATTTTGATGTATTTCCATTTTATTTGAGTCATTTCCCTAAGTCTAGCACTTATTTTTCCTATGTTTGGTATCATCATGATGTCTAATGTAAGCTATTGGGCCCCATTCGTTGGACTAGGCCCATTAGCACTCCCAACCCCCTTGGTTATTTGTAGTTGTTTATTTTGTCAGGGACTTATTGTAAAGAGTGGGTTGCCTATATATAGGACCCCACTCCCCTCATTTGAAGTTAATGAATGATTACATCTTTTTGAGTTAAACTTGCCATTTGAGTTCAAATTGGAGTGATTCCTCTAGTTTTTGGGTGAGAGACCCTAGGGGAGAGATTCCCCACCCATTCCCCTCTTAATCTCTCTATTTCACCCCTCTTTCTCTCTCCTCCAACCCCAAATCCGAATTTCCTTCTCTCTCCTCCCTCCTCCCATCCACTTCCAACCTCCAACCACCTCCTTTAATGCCCTCCACTTCCCCATGGCCTCCATTACTCCACTCCCTAGTTCCTAGGTAGAAGTCTCCCCATTCCAATACCTTCCTCCACCTTCCAACCAAATCTACCCCATTCCAATGCAAGCACTCCACTTCCCAACATAATCACCCACCTTCCAAGACCTTTTGAATTTGAAATCCACCCTTCCCTCCACTCACTTGTGCCCCCCTCACCTTCTCCTCTCACCCACCTTCCCCAAATTCGTAGCTCTTCCTCCTCCACCTGCTAGTACTTGCTTCCAGCCATTCTCCACCTCATTCCCCATCACCATTAGCTCCCTTCTCCACCCCACAAGAGCCCCCACTCTCCCTTAGGTCATTCCTACCATTTCCCTCCACCAAAGAAGCCATATCTCCCTCTCATTTCTTCTAGTAGGTTGGAGCTGTGCAGATCTGCAGAACAGCCCTTGTTGCAGCGTCAACCACGGATTCATCCTAGTTCTTCAGAAGGCGTGGCCTACCTTTCTGGAAAGGCCTTCCAGTCTACTTCGCAGGCGAGGTGGAATCAACACGATCGGAGCTCGGAGCTACCAGATAGAGCCATTCTCCCAACAGTGCGCAGAGAGGTCTTCATCCTGGACCAGAGCGTGGAAGATCCTTCTGCCACGACAAACCCCAGCGGATTCAGGCTGAAGCCCCTTCATCAAAGTTCTTCCTCTACTGGTCATCTTTCAAGATCAAGAAACAGAACCCCGTTCGGCCACCGGAGGAAGAAGTTACGAATTTTCTCCCCCGATCTATCTAGTTCTGTTTTCTGCTGTCTACTCCGACCAGTACCCACTCTTCTGGGTGCCCCGGCCATCCTCGACCTCTGAATGCATCTCCTTCACCTCCTGCTGAAAGCTACCTCGACCACGAAGATGATGCCGCTGGTTTCGTGCTGATCGGAGCTCGGGAGGGTGCTCAGTCACTTCTGCAACTTGCTGTTACAGTCCAGACAGTACCTGCGGCCAGACAGAGGAGGCTACTTCCTGTTGCTGGTGCAGTCACCTCCGACCGTCTGAGCTTCCCCAAAAATTCTGGAGTCCACCTCTTCTAGTTAGGAAGCTTCAGGAGCTAGTTTTGATCAATTTGGAGTCCGGACAAGCCCGGCATAGCCATCACAGCGACCCCCTGTCCAGAATTCCAGATTGAAGCTGCAACTTCCCTAGTTCTCATTTCTCTTCGTTTCGGTCCACCAACCCCTCCCCGCTTGGCCGGCTGAAGGCCCCACCCTGCGTGGTGGTAGTGTTTGAATGTATCATATTAACCCCTACCCCAAGATCCCCCCTCCTGCGAGAGGAGTAGTTTTGTAAGTGGTTTGGCAGGTCAAGCGACACCGCCGCGGCGTGTGGGGAACCACCGCCTCCCCGCTCGCCCTCGTCTCCGACCGGGACCGGTTTCTTCAAACCGGTCGAGTAAGTGTCTCTTCCTTGCTCACCTAGTGTAGCTCTCTCAATATTTGATTCATGCACCGCTGAATTCGTGAGGAGCGCCCGATCCTCAAGTCCATGACTTAGAGTGATCGCCGTGGGTTAGTGTGACCCGGTGCCCGAGTGCACTTTGTCGGCCCCAATCGAATTGGGCAACCAACCTTGGGGAATCAATTCTTGGCCTTGCTGGCCCTCTACCAGCAAGGGTCCATTCCCACAAGTCACCCTTGGTATCACATAGTCACCCCGGGAATAGAGTGCAACGAAGAGAGCGGTGGCCCATTAAGGCTCATTTGGATGCTTAGATGTGCTTGTTTGACTAAGTCCGAGGTTGTGTCACATCAGACTTGAAACGGTCTTTCTGGTGGCAGGGAATGAAGAAGGATGTAGCTGACTTTGTGGCTAGATGTTTGGTTTGTCAACAGGTAAAAGCAGAGCACCAAAGGCCATCAGGGCTAATGCATAAAATGGAAATTCCTCAGTGGAAATGGGAAGCTATCACTATGGACTTTGTGCCCGGGTTACCCAGATCAGCAAAGGGTAATGATGCCATATGGGTGATCGTGGATCGATTTTCGAAGTCCGCACATTTCCTTCCTATGAAGGTAAAGCAATCGGTGGAAAGTTTGATAAGATTATATGCTGATAACATTGTCAGGCTTCATGAGATTCCAAAGTCAATCATCTCTGACAGGGATCCCCGCTTCACATCCAGACTGTGGCAAGGGTTGCATGAAACTTTTGGTTCTCGGCTCAAACTCAGTTCAGCTTTTCACCCGCAAACTGACGGCCAGTCCGAAAGGACGATTCAGACACTGGAGGACATGCTTCGGGCTTGTGTTCTTGATTGGAAGTGCGATTGGGAGCGACATCTATCTCTCGTGGAATTTTCTTATAATAATAGCTTCTACGCGAGTATAGGTATGGCTCCATTCGAGGCACTATATGGGAGACCTTGTAGGTCTCCATTATGTTGGGAGGAAACAGGAGACAGGCAGTATGTGGGTCCAGAAGTTGTACGAGAAACTACAGAAAAGATCAGGCTGATCCGACAAAGACTGATGACAGCACAAGACAGACAGAAGAGTTATGCTGATAACCGAAGGAAGGAGCTGTCATTCGAGGTTGGTGATCATGTCTTCCTCAAAGTATCTCCGTCAAAGGGAATCGTTCGGTTCGGCAAGCGTGGAAAATTAAATCCACGATTCGTCGGACCCTTCGAGATTCTGGAGAGACTAGGGAATGTGGCATATCGGCTGGCTTTACCTCCGTCTCTGGAGGGAGTACATCCGGTGTTCCACGTGTCCATGCTGAGGAGGTACGTGCATGATCCGGCTCATGTGATCAGTTCTGAGCAGATGCAGTTCCAACAGAACCTATCCTATGAGGAACAACCTGTTCGAATTCTGGACCGCAAAGAGCAAGTGCTGAGGACTAAAGTCATCCCACTGGTGAAGGTACTATGGAGGAACTTCTCGCACGAGGAAGCCACGTGGGAACCAGAGGAAGCAATGAAGAAGAAGTACCCTCATCTATTCGGTATGTGATCTAACCCCAACTTCGAGGACGAAGTTTTCTTTAAGGGGGAGAGGGTATAATGCCCTACAATTTTATAACATTTTATTTGACCAAAAAAATGGTATGCTTGGATGTTTAAACTAATTATTTTGTTAGATTTAATTTAGACATTGATATAAAAAAAAGGAATGACAAACAAAAATGTAAAACAAATTTATATGAGATCCTTTGTTTTAGAAATACTTTTCAAATGGATTAAGAAAAAAAGGATATAAACATAAAATTTAAAAATTTAAGGTTAAAAAAAATTTTAAAAAAAAAGGGGGTGCGCGGGCGCCGCCCACGCGGCCGCCCGTGTGCGCGCGCCCGTGGGCGCGCGCGGGCGCGCGCGGGCGCCCCCCCCCTCCTTTTAGCCGCTTTGCGGCATTTAAAATTTTTTTTTTTAAAACTTATTTATTTGTTACCTAATCTATCTTTCTTCCTTAGTAAAAAAAAACACATGTGTTATATATTAAAAAAAGGGAAAAATGCAGGTTAGTCAAAAGGAAGTTAGGTGGATGTTAGGTGGAGTTTGAATACCAAAAGTTAAGTAAATAATATTAAAATAAATGCTTAAATCCTAACCATTGATTTAAATGGAGGGTTAGGATTTGATTAAGGGAAATGCCTATAAATAGAAGAGCTAGGGAGGCTCTTTTGTCTCTATTGTTGGTTGGGTACGTGAAGGGCTGAAGCAGAAGGTGTCAAGGTCATTAAGGAGGTGTTTAGACATTTTTAAGGTAAGGGATTAATACTTATTCCCCTAGATTAGCATGTATTAGTATATTTAGATTGATTTATAGTATGAAATCAGCATCTATATAGGTATTTAACTTCATAGATCGTGATTTATTAATCTGTAATTTTATCTGGGTCGGATTAGTATTTAATCATTTAGTTAAAGCATGTGATTAAGGGGATATTTAAGTGATTAATATCTTAAAATTATCCACGGTATATGATAAATTGATAGAACTTCCAGAATCATGATACATGATGCTATAAACTTTCTGCACAAATTTCTATGTCGAATTAAATTTATTTTCATGTTTATAGATTTTTTTGGTATTATCCTAAATGTGTTTAAATTATACAAAAATAGCAAAGGAGTATATTAAATCACAATAAATTGTGGTAAGGTATCTTACTATGAGTTTCACTTGTAGAAAAATTTTCATACTTTCTGGATCATAATATTTATTTTTAACGAATTTTCGTACATGATAAAAGGTATAAATATTTGTATAGAAATTATGAAAATTAGAAATAATGTTTCCAAAGGTCTTAAAATTTTACAATAGGATCCTGACATTTAGTATGATGAATTATGATAATAGCAATAATAATTGATATCTGCAAGAAATATTAAGTAATTGTTGATATTTTAATAGAAGTGTAAAATGTTGAGAAAAATAGAAAGAATGTATGAAAAATCTTACAACTTTACCAGAAGACTAAAATACTTGTTAGAACTAATTGATGAAAACTTCATCTCATGATGATAACAGAATCATCAATGATATAATTACTAATGTTTAAATAATTAGTTAGAAAATTTAGATAAATACAAATATTCTGCGAAAAATCGACAAAATCACAGAAGTGATGTTTTGATTTCTGTAAATTAAGTTTCAGTATAGTTTGGCCATTTTTAAGTATTCTGTATAATTTTCTCTATCTAAACATTATTATTGTAAATTATTGTACATTTTAGAAACTGATATAAAAATTTAGTAAATAGACATACTAAATAAAAAATAATGAAAATTTCTACATATGATGCCTCTGACTGAAATAACTTTCTGTAAATTTTTGGAAGTTATCTGATCATTTTGGATATATTTAAGTGATTTATTATTCATGATATCTTTTTCTCACTTATTATGAAAAATAGTAACATAGTGTTAAAAATAGTAATACAGCGTGAAACATAATGATAAATTTTATGAATGATAATTATGTTATGAATGATAGTTTGACAAATTATGGTGAGTTTTAGAGTGTTGTAGATATATTTAGTTAATTTTTCATGTATAGTATAATTCAAACAATTCTGTAAAAAAATGTTGTTCCTGCATGAAAAATTATGAAACTTTTTCTGTGCAATATTACAGACAATTTTAGGTTCCTGTAAAAGTTTCATGATCCTATGAATTTATTAGCTAAATTTAGTCAATTGTGTTACATTTTAGAGTATAAGCAATTTCAGAAATAAATATAATTACTGTCTGAAAGAAAATGAAAAATTGATGTTCTGGTTTTACTGTAAATGTATTAGATTCCTGAAATTTTTTGAAAATATACTGTTTAGATCATTTCTGTAAATATATTGATTCCCTGAAATTTCAAGGCATTCTGATATCTGTAAATAGATTTAGTAATTTTTGCTATATAAATATGTCATTATAATTGAATAACTTGAAATTTCAAAAAAAGAAAAATGATTTCAGTATTGGTAAATTAATATTCACATCATAAATTTTGAGTGGCATGTGTCCATTTCACATATGTCATGTTTATATTTTTACCGTACCGTTAGTAATGTCAAATGGACACTGCCACCATAGGGGGAGACTGGAACCAAACTGTAGAAATGCCCCTATGGGGAGGTTCACACTGTACTAGCCCCGAGGGTAACGGGGATTGAAATCCTGGAGGTGGATAAGTACCACTGGTTAAGGTGGAGAGGACTTCTCACGGTTCTGCACAGTAACCAAGACTCATCACTATTTACCTAGGTGATCGAGTACCGACTGACTGTCCTTCTAGTGGTGGTTTGGGCACTATGTCTGGCTATTTATACCACTGTTTACTGTTTACTGAACTGAAATTGAACGACTGTCACTGCCTATTGAATTGATATTGAACAACTTTTACTGTTCACTGAGTCGTTAGTTATACGACTATTACTATTTACTGAAACAATATTGGAACTATTTTACTGTTCACTGAAACTATTGTTACTGCTCATTTAACTAATATTGAATTTACTGTTGTTACATTTTTACTGTTACTGCATGGTAAATATTTACTGCTGATGAATCTCCAGTATATCGAATGGTGATTTGGAAAAGGGCAGATTACGTCTGTCTGGATCCTTTCACTATGCGTGAGACTACTCCGCCTAGTACTGGAATCATTAGTTAATGTGGATAAATGATGAATCCTTATTTACTTTGTCATGGTATGATAAATTTTAATGTATATGCTTTCTTTGTTAAATGGTAATAGAATGAATTATGAAATAAATTTCTGTAAATCATTTCGAATATGTTGATACATGTTTTGACCGGGGACTATGCTTAGTCTCTTACTGGGTCTATTCGTAGACTCACCCCGTTGAACAATTACAGGAGAAGCGGTAGAAGAAAGCGAGGAGTGATCTCGCAGTGTTTTGACCGCGGCTCGGATTTTACTACCAGTCTTTATCTTAGGTAGTTATGTCTTATGTATGAAAAAAAGAAAAGTGTGTGAAATTTGGTTATGTAATAAAAGACGTGTGAAATTGTTATCGTTATTTCTACCTTTGTGGATGTAGTCATTTGACTGTAAGCTGATGAATTGAGTATTTTCATTTCCGCTGCAATGATATCTCAATGCTTATGTGCAGTGCTTATGTGTAATTCTCAACTGTGATTGTACCGCTTGGGTTGTTCCCACTGTGATGTCTCGACCGCGATCCGACGCGAGTCTTTACGACTGGACTGGGTCTCCGAGTCGGGACATCACAAAAACTCTCTCTCTCCCCCTCCCCCCACCACCACTCTCTCTCGTCTTCTCTACACCCGTAGAGGTTTCAGCATCGGAGGGGGAGACCCCCTCTGGCGCCCTCCCCCTCCCATACTCTCTCTCTCTCTCTATTCTTAGCGAGTTCGAGGTTTGGGTGCTAAAGAGCTCAAAGCAACAGTAGTCACAGTAGTTGAAGAGCTCCCCCCTCCCCTACGCTCTTTCTTTCTCACTTCATCCTTTATCTCTCTCTCCCCCCACACCACTCTCTCTCTAACTCTACAATGGCTAGCGCTAGAGGGAAAGACCCCTCCGACACCCTTCCCCTTCCCCTTCCCTACCCTCATACTCTCTCTCTCTCTCTCTCTCTCTCTCTCTCTCTCTCTCTCTCTCAACCTACCCCTGATCACTCTCTTTGTCGCCCTATCTTTCTCTCACACACACAGAGCAGAGCATCTAATGCGAGGCTAGGAAGGGGTAGGGGCCAATGTGGGAGTCATGTTACCGTTGATCGTACGGCGTTGGCGTTGGCGCGATATCCTTCTCAGTGTTGGCGTGGACGATGTCGATGGAGAGGATGGTGTCATCGAGGGAGGGATCAAGGTCGAGGGGGATGGTTAGCTTCTTGTCCCATATAGGGTCCTCGCCATCGCCGTCAACAGCGACCTTGGTGGAGCACTTGGTGGCAGGATCAACGCAAAGGATGTCGTATGTCACCGTGATTCCAATTCTCTGTCTATCTCCCTTGTCTCCTTGGCACTAGAGAGGACCACTGCGCCTCTCTCTCTCTCTGTGTGTGTGTGTGTGTGTGTGTGTGTTTGTGTGTGTAGATGTAGGGGGATGAAGACATTGGAGAGGGAGACCCCCTCCAGCGCCCTCCCCCCTCTCTCTTTGACCTCGTCCCTCCCCCGACCGCCCATCCCCTCACCCCCTCTCCTTTCACCACCTTCATCGGCCCAACCCATCTCTCTCTCTCTCCAATCCCCTCCCTCCCCCGGTCTCCCATCCCCTTTGTGGTCCTCTCTCTCTCTCTCTCTCTCTCTCTCTCTCTCTCTCTATATATATATATATATATATATATATATATATATATATATATATATATATATCTGTGTGTGTGTGTGCGCGCGTGCGCGCGCGCGCGTGTGTGTGTGTGCGCGCGCGTGTGTAGATATAGAGGATGTAGGTGTCGGAGGGGGAAACCCTCTCCTACGCCCTTCCCCCACTCTCCATTTAAATTTTAAATTATCTGATTTTACTCTATTATTTAACGAATTATTATATTACTTATCTATAGTTGATTCAAATAAAATTTTTAAACTATTTGAATTATCTACTATGATTTCAAAATGCTCCACAAGTTTAACTATTATACATGAGACTGTTCTCAACTTTATTAAGATGATGAATAATAAGAAGAAAAAATAATCCTAAGTAAAAAATCAAAGAAGAATTCTAATGACTCTAATGATAATAATTTTGATGAAATAGACATAAAAAATAATAGATATGCATCACATTAAGTACTCCATAGGAATCATAATGTCTAGTAACGTGGATGATAATAAAAGTTTCAACATACCCTCAAAAGTTAGAAGTACATAAAAATTTGTAAATTAAAATACACTTTATATGATATTAAAAATATATACATATTACATGATATATGATATTACGGATGAATATTTTTTGAAGTGAATGTATAATATTCATATCCACTCCTACTCAAAATCGGATATTACTCGTATTTAAAAAAATGAATACGAATTCGAATATAATCTGTCAATGTGAACTCGAATTCGAAGCGGATCCGAAAATCTCTTGATCCGTTGATAGGCCTATTACCATCTCCATGACCCATTCACAAAGTGGGCACCATCGTTATGATGTGTGATGTCTGATACATCTCTCTCTCTCTCTCCATGTGATACGCCACCGCATGCACGAGAGTGGTGACCGTCATCATCCAAGGAAGGGGAGGGCCGAAGGGGAGGGGGGAGGACGACATAGTTGAGGGGGTAGGAGCGGAGGCGCTTCTTGCATCCATAGTGGAGGGAAGGAGAGCCGTCAACTCGTTCCGAGTCGGGTCGAATCAGTTACGATTTGGACGTGCCATATCAACTCAAGGAAAACCCGATCCGAATTGAATCACTTAGTCAGCGAATCTTGATTCAGAGAGCACAAAGTAGGTCCCAATTAAATTTACCAAAGTTTGAATAGAACATAAATTAATTCATCTAATATTTTAATTTTTAATAATGAATTTCTCAGAGGTAAGTTGCTTGTATCATGAGAAGTCAAGGGAGTCATTGCCTATAGATTTCTCTTTCGAGCAACGATGTAATCTCACATTTTTTCTGTCCTTCACTTTTATCTTTTTATCTCAGTCTAGGGTGGGATGACCGATATGACATGGTCTCAAATTTAGGCTCAGTAATTGGGACCTTTTTTTTCACTATCTAATTTTATAATAATCAGATGAAAAAAAGGAGTGTGACAACGTAAGTGGCATAGAAGTAATGTTATCAGAATCGGACCGATGTCTGAACCGGACAATGAGTTGGTTCGATTCGAATCGATTTGACCGTTAGTTCGAATCGATTTGAACCGTGATGTCATTATAATATTGATATATAATTCGATCCGATTCTATAACACTGCATAGAATTGTACCACTGTAACGTAGCTATTCTCTTTTATTCTTTTATTTATATTTCCTGTTGCATTTGGGGTTTTAGAACTTTAGGATTTTGGACCGTCTCGGTTAAAAACGGTTTTTAAAGATAGATCTTTTACATGAGCTTTTTTAAATCCAGGTTATGGAAACCTGGACAAATTTATCGAAAGTGCCGTCGCACGTACATTTTTATTAACCTATGTTTGGTTAGTCACTAACATAAGGCGAGTTTGTGATATAAACTTTATTTATAGAAAAAGTATCTAATATTAGACCACCTGGCTGCGCGTTCGTGTGAACTGGGAAAACGTATTTATCAAAATGTTTTGGGTTTTTGGATAAATATATGTTTAACCATGTAAAGTAGAATTTTGATAAGAATAATACTTAGTACAACATCTATGTTAGTTACACGCAGTGAAGTTATACTATTTTTTGTAATTTTTTAAATTTTTTTAGTATGGATCTCATGTCAAATTATTTATAATTTGACGTGAGTCTCACTCTCACACCATTGATATTTCTCTCTTTAAAAAACTCAAGAAAAAAACCTTAGCGAATAAAGTGAAATTTATAATATTTATGGTGATTTTTTTCTTACCATTTAAAATACTTCATATAAGCGACTTGAGATCCAAATCAAGGTAACTTCACTTGAATTTCGTGTCAACTAATTTTTCAAAAAAATAAAAAAATAATACAGATTCGTAATTAGTAGGATGTTGCATTTAGCGTTACACTTAAACACTATTGATAAACCTTCTACGCAAATTACAAACAGCCCCCTGGAATGGAACGTCGGTTGTAGGCTTGTTGCCGGGGGGTGAGAGGCGACAATGCGGCCCAACCCAGCCCATCGTTTCATGGACAGAAGACGAGCGCGTGCGGATGCATCTTATTGGTCGGCTAAAAGATCATCCAACCGTTATCGTACGCTTCTACAATTTTTAAACGGTCAAAAAAAAAAGAAAACAAAAAAAAGCGCAGCCAGATTGTTCTGGAAACTACCAACGGAATCCACCCTTCTAGACACCCGTGGAAACAATGACGTCACGTATACCTCTGCTTGGCATACTTTCTTCTGAATACACATCATGATGCACGCTAGGTATGTCACATGAGCTATGGCGGCAAGCTTTGCTCATGATGTGACAAGGAAGACAGCCCTTTGTCGTCGAACATATTGACCCTTGTGACATTAAGATACATCTTCTCAGTTCTCACGGATGCGCATACCTTCCATGCGCAGTGATATACAGCAAGTCATAAAACGCGGGAGGGGAACATCGGCAAGCACCGGATGCCGTCTGAAATCGGCACGTGTGATTGGGTCCCGCCTTTTCGGGTTCACACGTACGACGCGGACTCCGCCGGCCCGGCGCCCATTGCAGCATTGCTCTTGCTTGGTCCCGAAGATTGTGGCGTAACGGCACCGGCTACGCATCACGGGTCCCTGCTCAGCCGTCCGATCAAGCCGACATCCGACGGCCCAGGAAATACTTCCGCTATAAATAGACCGGCGACATTCCCTGTTCTTCCCCCATCGTGGAACTCTTCGTGGTTTTCTCGTTCAACTCGCTCTTTCTCTTTCCATCTCTTTGTAAACCCTCGTTTTTCGGAGAAGCGGAAGCGATCGATAGCAGCTCGCCCGAGGGAGCTCGATCATGGCGGAATCGGCCCCGGAGCAGAGGCAATGCGATGTAGTAAGTGTTCATCCTCCGCTGTTCCCCCCCCGGTGAATTGATTCCTCGGTTTTGCCGTCGAGTGATGGAGGCCATGGTTTTTGGTTCTTGATCCCGATTTAGGTTTAGGGTTTTACTGAATCTTCTCCCTTTTTCTTCGTGTTTGGTTTTGGATCGTTTCAGAGTCGGGAGGAACAGCAGGCGCAGCGGAAACTGAAGCACCTGGACTTCTTCCGCCTGGCGGTGGTGCAGGCGGTCCTGTGCCTTACCAGGGTTTACGGCTTCGCTAAGGAGAACTCTGGCCCCCTACGGCCTGGTGTCCAGGCGGTGGAGGGCGCTGGGAAGACTGTCCTCGGCCCTGTTTATGAAAGGTTCCGCGGCGTCCCCTATGAGCTCCTCAAGTTCGTCGATCGAAAGGTTTGGCCTGATTCAGATTCCTGGAATCCAAAACTGCCTTTTTTCCCCTATTATTGTATGCGCTCTTGCAGATCCGCAAATGGAGATTGTTGCCGGGTTCCCATCTTTATGTTCCTGTTTCTCTTGGAGTTTTCTCCGGGCAGGGCGGGGAATCCCCCTTCTTAAACCAGAGCACATGTTGACCCATGAATCCAGATCGGTGAAAAGTTCTAACCTTTGTTGATGACAGGTTGACGAGTCGATGAGCGAATTGGGGCGCTTCGTGCCCCCGGCGGTGAAGGAGGCCTCGACGCAGGCCTACACGGTCACTCGGAAGGCGCCCGAGATCGCCCGGTCGGCCGTCAGCGAGGTCCAGCGCGCCGGGGTCATTGGCACGGCGACCGGCCTCGCCAGGACCGTGGCGGCTAGGTGCGAGCCGGCGGCCAAGCAGGTCTACGCCAGGTACGAGCCTGTGGCGGAGCACTACGCCGTGGCGACCTGGCGCGCCTTGAACGGGCTCCCGCTGTTCCACCAGGTGGCGCATATCGCGGTCCCGACGGCGGCCCACTGGACGGAGAAGTACAACGGGGCCGTGCGCTATGGCGCGGAGAAGGGGTACGCCGTGGCCACCTACCTACCGCTGGTGCCGACGGAGAGGATCGCCAAGGTTTTCGGCTCTGCCGGTGGAGTCGCCCCTGCTGCGGAGGCCCAGTGAAGAAGAAGCGCTTTTGTTGGAAGTCCTTCCGTTGTGATCATGCCATTTGGACCTGGGGATCAGGGGGGCTTTGTTTTTGACTTTCCTTATGCCACATGGACGTATAATTAATTGATTTTATTTGCCACAAAGTTAGTGTATTTAAGGTTAATCTCCGCCTTCCTCTGGAGGTTTTTATTTGCCACAAAGTTAGTGTATTTAAGGTTAATCTCCGCCTTCCTCTGGAGGTTTTATGTAATGTGATCATCTTGTTCTTCTCATCTTGTTCCATCCAAGAAGAAACGCGCACACGCATGAGTTCGTGCGTGAAGGGGGGAGGCCTCTATTAAGGGCCCTCTCGGCAACTTGTCGTAGGTTATATACAAAGAAGAGCTAGTGAAGGTGCTCCTTGCTAAGGGTATGTTCCCACCGGACAATTGCAACTTGCAAGAGAACCCACAATCACCACCTCCTTGCCGAGCAGGCATATGGATCTACATATATTGCTGGCATTAGCAACATTTACTCCTACCTCAATATTGCTTCTATTAGGGTCTCTTTGTTAATCGAGCGCCGATGTGGTGTTCGATCTTACGTCGCTTGGGCTGGGTTAATGCCTTAGCGTGGAGTTTATAAGGGAGAGTGTGGGTCTCCCGTCGATTTCTCTCTCATCGAGTTAGACAGTCGGCCGACAATTCGATTAACAAATCGGGCCTTAAGGCGCGCACGTAATGATCGTTGATGCGCAAACACTATCTCCTCCTCCTCGGGTTCCTGTATGACTTGTTTCTAAATCAACTGGTTACTAATTTGATAAAACATACACTGATACGCAATATATGAAACAGGATTGGAGCTACTGATTAGATTAAGGATCCTAATAATTAAGTTGACTAGGGCCTATCAAATATGAGGACAACAAATGTGAGAATAGGCACGATCCCAAAGATTGAGTTATACCTTATCTAATTATCTTGTTTTCTTGTGGGTTTAGGGGCGGGATATATGCATAACTCATCCTAAGCGTCAATATTCTTGTTCCCATTTTTTGCTGTTTTATAATAATTCAGACATAAAGGTGAGAATAACTATTCCAGTTACAGGTTAATGATGGTCAATGATGGTCAACCGTGACCACAATGGAGTATACCATTCTAGAGTGGAGTGGCACCATAATTTTTCTCTCGTTAATAATGGTAGGATGATGCAGTCAAGATTTGACAAACAAATTTGATAGGTCGAGTATAGCATGTATCTGATGATATCAGTCGATAATCGATACGATCAGTGTGTGATACATAATCGATACATTAATTATATATTTTTATATGTTATATATTTTATTTGATGATCAAGTAGATTTGATAGGTCAGCTGGTTGAAAATGTTATATTATAACGTGAGATCATGTGTTATAATTGCATAAGATGCATATTTTTTTAGAATTTTTTTTTTCATATTTTTAGAGATTGAAGCATATCAAAGGTTCTCTCTCACGTTGACAAGTAACGGTATCAAATTGTATTGTATCGATACGGTTGGTACGATCGATTCGTCAAACTCTAACCGTGAGATATGAAAGATAGTACGTGGTGACGATGATTCACAGTGGGCCGCAATGAGAGAGGTAGGTATCTGCATTTTGATTATTCAAATATACATAAAGGTCATTCCATCACATTCTCGTTTCCCTCTTCACTTTTGCATAGATTTTGATAATAAATTAGTAGACTTGTTTTTATATATAAAACATGCGTTTGGGTTACAATTAAACATGTCGACTAAATAGTCAAAGAGATGAAATAAATTTATTAAATGGACCGATAGGTCAAACAACAAGTTACAGTAGTCAATTTCCTGGCCAAATATGTGTAAAGGTTAGCAAATGTTCAACAAAAGTCCAAAGTTACCCAACATGGTCAATGTAGTTTAACAGGTCAATTATTAGCTGAAAAGGGGTAATTTTACATGGTCAAAGTAACCAAGCATCTCAAATTGGCCACTTATCATGCAGCTTATCATCAAATAGATTAATAGGTTACCATCAAAAACGTCCACAAAAGCTCCCGTGGTTGATATAAACAAACATGCGGACAAACTTACCATCAACCATATTACTTGAGATTAAAGTGGGCAGGTTAAAATAGGTTTTTCACAGTCGAATTTCGAACATGATCAGATTATACTGAGGACGCACGAGGCAATCTCCATGGTCAAACAAGTCAACAAATCAGTTGTTGGTTGTGGTCAACCCGAGTTCTTGTTGTGATACTGATCACTAAGTTGAGCCTAGTCAAGCATAGCCCTTCGTATCAAATATGTTGTAGTACATGCTCGAAGTAATACCCTGTGTGCCCAAACTTAGATTAACTATTTAATTACATTAGAGTCTTATATATTATATAGTTTGCAAAATTTGTGAATAACTTAACTTTATCAAACTAAAGACTGACTTACTCTTTCTTTCTTCTTTGGACATATGGTGCGGTGGCTAGGACGAGAAGGGTCGGGGAGGGGAGTAGACGGAGAGGAGTTCGATACCTACCAGAGGCGACCCGCAAAGATCTCCTAGCGCCTACACGTGCCGCAGTGCATGGATCGGGGGGATGCCACGGTGGGTTTGAAAATCCCGTGCCTCACAAGTGCGGGTTCAAAATCGCGCCCTCCCCGTGTGGGAGGAGGGATGTACCACCGCGCTACTTACTCCGATACTGCTTACTCTTTATGACCCTATAGTAAGAAAGGTATCCATTATCATAGGCATACATATGCTATCTATTATTTTACCTTATGCAAAGGTAATCTGAATGTCATCTATTTTATTCACCTTATTTTAAAAAAAAATTAACATGATCTCTATCCCCTCAAATAAACGCTTATACCAAATAATTTGGAACAAATTTATCCAACCTCATGCTTGTTCACGAAGCAGAACGGCATGTGTATGATGAGTAATACTCACTGCTCTAGGCCCTACTTGACTGTGAGTTAGGATAAAAGTGAGTTAAACTAGGTGGGTAAAATGTAATACGAAGTTGTCTCATTTTTAATTTGATGGGAGGCGGACCATCTCTGTGGTTTGGTACAAAAGAAGGATAACTTGGCGAAGAAAGGAGGTGGGTTACTTTATCTCACCTAGTGAGGTGGATTAGTAAATTCAGAGTTAACCTCATTTTAACTCGTAGAATAATCAATTCAAACTGTTAAAATGATTTTTACACGACTCAGAGTTAACCTCAAGTTATTCCCGTGATAACTCCCAATGAAGACCGAGGTAAGGGAGCATCAAGTGCACAATTGTCCAAGTTGAATAGATGGATCATGTGAGGGTTAAAAGAAAAAGAATTTTTACTTTCTAATCCCTATAAATAAGAATATTTTCTTAATCTCTCAAATCTTCTAACTCCTGTGGATGTTAAAAAAGACGAATATGTCAGGGGTATATTTCATCCCCAATGTAACGGTAGAATAGAAATTCTTGAAATACCTTTATTGTTGCCCAGTAAATGGTCTACTGACAGGGGGTGAATGGATAATTTAAAAATTAATAAATAAATAATTTAAAATTTGATCAGGATAAAACACCGTCTATAAATTTATATGACTATAAATACAAGTGCTGCAAAAATAATGTGAACAAAAATGAAAAATGTTAGCTACGTTATCTTGGATAAAGATAGAAATGTGATCTAATAGATTACGTTTGAGAATGACGTGTGATAGGGATATAGCGCTTAAACAGATATGAAAGGAACCTTAAAAATAATTAGTCACACAAAGGTAAGTATGAATACGACAATAGTGAGTAAGTAGGGATCAAGACGCAAGAACAATCTCACAAATAGACACAAGGATTTTATCTTGGTTCGGTCTTGACCCTCAAGTCGGTCCTACGTCCAGTCCTAAACAACCATTGAACTTTTCACTATCTCCCCGCAAGGAATAATACAACAATAGGATATCTACCTCCTGCAGGTCACAAGATACAGATCTCATGTAGGTCTCGATTATTTTTGATTAAGTGTTCAATCACACCACGAACATTCTCTCATTAGAGTCCAAACTGATTTCTAAGTATAGTCAAACCTAATTATTTTTGATCATGTATTCAGCCATACCACAGATACTCACTCATCGGAGTCTAAACTGATTTCCAAGTACAATCAAACATAACTATTTTTGATCAAGTGTTTAGTCACACCACATACACTCACTCACTAGGAGGACAGGGTCATCGAAGGGAGAGGAGAGAGAGATGCTATGTCACAGGTGATGTAGGTGGACACATTGGCTTTGGAGGAGTGGGGCATGTTAGTGGGGAGGGGGGGTCGGGATGGGTGGGAGGTGTTCGCCGAAGGGGAGATAGATAATTGAAAGGAGAGGTGGGGGTGTTCATCATGAGGAGAGGCCTGAGAGGGCTAAGAGAGATGGGGGGAGGGGAAGGAGAGTTGTAGGAGATGGGGAAGAGATCTCATGCGACACCACTCTCTCTCTCTCTATATATATATATATATATTTATATGTGTGTGTGTGGGGGTTTATCTCATATAAGGGTATTTTTAATATTTTACATATTTAAACAGTTCTGTGAGCGTATTTTCAAAATATTAGTTGAGGTTGATGACCCGAAAGCGCAAGAATATAACTTTAACAATACAGTGTACGTCAAAGATATTATTAATAATATATATAAATAAGAGATAAATATAAGTTGGGTGTTTTATAAGAATATAATTGTAAAGATCTCGGAAATGTTAATGCCGTATAAACAGTGTCGTCCCGGTCTTCTCTACTGTCCGACCTTTATTCTAACGGTTGCCGAAGTGTCCGATGTTCTTCTCCTTATCGGACACTAAAAGGAAAAGCCAAATAGAGGCGATATCCGGTAGCATCGACAACCATAGCTTCTGGAGATTACACGCAGCAGCAACAGCCAGCGAGAGTGACAGAGGCGAGCACGCAACCATGGCGTCCTGCGGGAGCATCCTGAGCTTCTGCGGATCCCGTCCGCAGCTACTACCGATGACCTCTGCCGCCGCCGCGGTCGCTTCGCCCTCATCCTGCCCATCTCCGCCGTCTCTTCCTCTTCGCAGGCGAACGACCGCCTGCGGTGCTACGAGAGCTCGTCCGCCCATACCCCCTCTGAACCCCCGGGACCCTTTCCTCTCCACGCTCTCCTCCGTCGCCGCCGCCTCCCCCGAGCCCCTCACCGCCCGGCCTGCTTCTTCCGACCCGGAGACCCCGCCCTATCTCGACCTTTTCGATAGCCCTAAGCTCATGGCTACCCCCGCCCAGGTAAAAGAATCTTCCTTTGTTGAACTAGCTCATGTAGCGGACGTTTTTTTTTTTTTTACTTTGCCAATCTGTTTCTCTTTTTAGGCGATTTTTGTAGTTTATTCCCGGTGCTAGGCTCTTTGACTATTTTTTGGAATGCCTCTGAAATCCTGACTGGATCCCTTATACGTTTAGGCTGTCATATTGTCTGTTTGAAGATAACTTTAGGGATTTCGGCTTTACCCGAGATGGTTAGAGAAATAAATCCATATAGGTGGGTTCTTGTACATGAGTGTGGAAAAGGAAGAGCCTTGTAACTATTTAACAAACACTCATTCTTTCAACTAGGAAGCATGGATAAAATTCTCACATTGCACCTGGTGGTCAGGTTCTTTTGCCAATAGTGGGTCAAGATTATTTTTAAATGGGACATGGGTTTGGCGCAGAAGATTAAAAGTGACATCTGGATATCTCTCACTTGGCTAGCATCTGGAACAGCTTTTTTATTACAACTTTGTTGTTTTGCTAATGTCTTAGAAATCTACTGAAGTTTTCTTTTTCATCTTTGACTTCTTACCTTTATTTGGAATATGTCGTTCCAGCATATCCAAACATCAAGTTCTTTTGTATATGTCAACTCCATTCTTGAGTCTTGGACCTTATTTCTTTTCCTGTCACAATGCTCATCAAAGTTTGTACCATTTATTGTGGTCAGCTTATGGTTACAAACAAACATAAAGAGATTTGAGCAAGTTTTTATAGCCAGCTGTTGGCCTGGCATCCAACGCTCTCTTGTTGTTGTGCCATGAAGTGTAGGCCAATCTCTTGTAGGCGGGTTTTTTGAAAAGTGGATGGTACCACAATTGTATTAAATGTAAAAATAGTGGGATGTATAAGTATAGTCAATGTGCTCCCAAAAGATCCCTATACAAAAACTCCACACCGAGGTGATACAGACCTCACTAGCCCCCCAACAAAATGAAAAGAGAGGAGTTGTGTGACTCCACTTTACATAAATGTGCAGCCCATTCCCTCACTTTCTCACAAATAAAAGAGACAAACATGCCCTTAATTCTTACTTCACTTCTGAATATTCTGTTGTTCCCTTCTCCCCATACAGTCCATAATGTGACATGAAGAATGAGCCACCAAATCAGTCTATCTCCCTTCAAGCTCCACTTCCTATGCCAGTTCTCGAACAGTTGATACACACTCTCATTCGGACCAATAGTGTAGTGGATCCTATTAGCGACCTTGGTCCATACCTCCCTAGTGAAGGAACATCCTGTGAAGAAGTGGTTCAAATTTTCCTCCTCCCCACATAAGCAACAAAAGGTTGATATATCATGTCGGAAAGGGGCAATCCTATCACATGTGGACAGCCATCCATGTGATATCCTCCAGATCAGTAGCTTCACTTTAAGAGGGCTCTTGGGAGTCCAAATCTGCGATGAAAATCAGTGGCACATTCCCCCATCTGAGATGATCTAGTAAGCTGACCTGACTAAAAAACATCCCCCCTTCTCCCCATCTCCACCACCATCTGTCGGCTTTGCTTTGCACTGGAGTGTAGTCTGCGAGGAGTAGGAGAAATCTCTTGTTGGTGGGTTGAACGAACTACCTGATGTATGCTGTTTAGTTCTTTGTCCAAGACAGGTAATAGGCATTAGAAACTATCTTGAAAGGCATGTAATGTATATTTTGGCATTTCCCATATAGGTAACAAATGGTGCATGTAATGTGGGTGATTAGATAAACAAGAGAGGAGGGGGGAAAGGAAAGTAGAGAATATTTGGGAGGTTTCTATATCTTGAGCCGACTCATCACAGGATCTTCCATCTTTCCAATGGGTCATATCAATAGGTATTTACAGGGGCAGTTGCTTCAGGTCATGCCCAATAACTTCATCCATGTCTGCTTAGGTTGTTCCCTTCCTTGCACATGGGCTTGCATCCTGGTTTCGATTATCAGTATTTCATCACTTTACCATTAACATTTTTCATTGCTTTTTACTATATAAAATGAATTTCCATTATGATTCTTCCTTTCTCTGATCCTTTTTTTCTGAAATAGGTTGAGCGTTCTGTTTCTTACAATGAGCACAGGCCAAGGAAGCCACCACCAGATCTGCCATCTCTTCTTCTCCATGGTCGAATTGTTTATATTGGAATGCCAGTATGTAACAGACCCTGTGATCTAGCATCATGTTTTTGGCAAATTAGAATTCAGATCCATGGTATGATTAACAGTAAATTACGTGGGCCTGAACTTCTTTTCTTTTACATCTGATTTCCCTTGTTTAAAATGTACATGCCAGTTAACGTTAAAAAGTTATATGTGAGGTCTTTTTTTGCTATGACAGTATTAACCATTCTCAACCTGCTGTATGTTGAGAATATTTTACACTCTGGAAATATGTCTAGTCAAGACCTCAGATTTTTATTTGGATTTTAAACTGCGAGGCTGATGTGAATATACACATAAGGGTACAATCAAAAAGGGGGGAGAGAGGTTCTGCCACACCGAAAGAAAACCACAAGCACCTGGGGGGGATGCCAGTGAGCTGCAATTCACTTCTCCAATTCCCAACAGAAATACAAAGAAGAAATCTACACCAAGTACAAAGAAAAGACAAAGCCCTAAGGCAAGTACTTTCCATATAGATGCTACTTCCTTGGAAGATATGATCATTACGCTCCATCCCAATGCCCCAACAGTTAGCGTGAAGGAGAATAGCCAGAATGTTAGTACTTGTACAATGGCTTGTAGAAGCTTTAAGACTTTGGAAATAGCTCCATATGTCCTGGACAAAATGAATGACATCTGAAAATGAAAAAAGTACCCTAGAACCTCCACACCTTGGCTCATATCACAGCTAAAAAGTAAATGGTCAACATCGTCACCATGCATACAATTGTTAATGTCACTGCATCTATTTTCTTCTTCCAGCTCACCGGTGTTCACCACCAGTAACTGTGAGCTTCCACTTGAACAGCACAGAGCAAAAACAGTGTTAGGTACTTGAGACTATGCAAATGAATGAAAATACAAGATTTTCTTTATCCTCGCCATGCATGAAAGTCTTAGTTATAATAAACATGGAAGCAGCAAATGTATGCCCCCAAAAAGAGTAATCATATCATGATGCAATCTATCCATCAAGAGTGCGGCTGTGCATGAACAATCTCAAAAGAGCCATATTGTTAGAAGATTAGGTTGTTTGTGATGCTCAATTTGATACCTAGGGGTTCAATCGAGCCTAGTCAAGTCGACCGTTGCTCTATGGGGCTCGAGTTTGTTGGATATTGTCATTATTCATGAGCCAATTTCTATCATGTTCAAGCTTGGCCCTGTTTTATAATCAGGCCTAATTTGAGCTTTTTGGGTATTACATAATAAATAATCCTAGTTTATGTAATGTTTATTTGTCCCACATACTCATATCATCATCATCATCATCAGAGCCTTATCCCAATTAATTGGGGTCGGCTACATGAATCCTGTTCCGCCAAAGATTTCTATCAAGTGCAATATTCATATTTAAACTCAAGGAACTAATGTCCTTCCTAATAACATCGCACCATCTCATTTTAGGCCTTCTTCGAGCTCTTTTACTAGCATCCACTAAAATTTGGTCACATCTTTTAACCGGCGCTAAGTTAGGACGACGAAACACATGTCAAACCACCTAAGTCTGTTTTCTCTCATTTTACTATCAATTGGAGCTATCCCTAAGTCTTTACGGATGCGCTCATTCCTAATCTTGTCTTTCTTAGTCTTGCCACATATCCATCTCAACATCCTCATCTCTGCTACACACATTTTGTGGATGTGTTCCTTTCGTACTGCCCAACACTCGGTACCATATAATAAAGCAGGTCTCACAGCTGTTCTATAAAACCTCCCTTTGAGTTTCACAGGTATACGACGATCACAAAGGACACCTGATGCACTTCTCCATCTTAACCAGCCTGCCTTAATCCTATGTGTAACGTCATCATAAATTTCCCTATTCTCTTGTATGATAGACCTTAAGTATCGAAAGCTACTACTCTTCGGAATGTTATGTCCATCAATTAGAGCCATGTCTTCCTGAACGACTCTCCCACATACTCATATATTAAATTAAATAATGAATTCTAAGTGAGTTATCAAATGCACATGATCGTATTATTAAAGAAATGTCAAATGAGGAATACTATGGTGCTGCGAACGTAACTAGCCAGCCCATGTTTAAGTTCGGCTTGTTTATTAACTAAGCCTAGTATTTTATTTGTGGTTGATTTCAAACCGAATCTAGTTTTAGCCTGGTTGTAAGTTGTTTGTGCAGCGTCCTTGTTTAATTTCACCCTTGATTATATGTACTGTTGCATATGAAGCATGCTTGTGGCAGTACCTAGTGGGGTATGTGTATGAAGAGTTTGTGGTGATACATGGTTTGTTGTGTGTGGATGGATTTTGCGACACTACACAGCTGTACACGGAGGATGTAGTAACTTTGGGGGTTGGATTGTTTTGAAATAATCATCATAGTCGACTAGGTAATTGAAGCACATGCAGCGCATTTGACGACAAACAATGATTCTTCACCTAGCACGAATGCTTTGAAGAGAGTTCTTCTGTTCTCCTCAATGGTTGGCAAAAATGAGCGAGTAGAAATTCTTCCTACATGAGTTTTTAAGGGCCTTTATTGAGACCTAGGCCATCTTTAGGGAAGCTCTCTGAAATTGATTTCACTTTTCTTTCAATTCTCTTGTGGGAGGATGCACTGAATATGAGTATCTATATATATGTTTATATAAATGTTGTTGGGAGTTATCAATGGTGCATCATTTTTGCCATGAGCATGATTTTATGACTTCATGTCCCGGAGAACATCCACTTGCAAAAATCTTCTTGCTTTCTAAAATTTCTGCTAAGATCTTTACAATATAGGTTTTTGGGTTCTCTTTCTTTCATTCGTGGTTCTACTTCTTTCTGTGTTATTCCCATTTCCAGGAATTCTACTGTCGGCAGCAAATAAAATAAATTTATACATAGTAATGAGGTAAAGTATGTCGATAGATAACTAAACTTTCAAAAAGTGAAAGGCAAATACCTAACTAAAAGGTAGATCCAATGGAAAATACCTAACTAAAAGTGAAAGGAATATACTTGTACATCCCCTCCTTTTGATTTTATACAATTAGTGATACTACCCACTTTAAAAAAAAAGATCCAATGGAGAAAACTATGACTTAATGTTTTTACAAGATCTCCTGTTTTAACTTTTTAAAAAAGTGTGAGGGATGCCCCTTGTAGCACCATCTGCAATGGATTTAGTGAATGGAGCTCATTTGAGTGTCCACTAGCACTGGAAAAAATGGAAAAAAGGTAAATAATGTTGAAATTCACGAGAAAAAGTACCTCAAGTTTCATTAATGTATCCATACAGAAGCTCTATGTTTTTATTTTATGTTCAGATATGTGAATCATTTTTGTAGTATTCATCAGTTAGGTCATCTGTCTTAAGAGTCCCTTCTTCCTTCGTCTATTGCAAACTGTCTCATTTGTCTCCGTTAACTCGAGTTTCATATTATTTTTCTAATGTTGAAGATGAGGAAAATTTTATGGATAAATGGGGTAGAAGCTTATGTTTATCAACCATGGGCCTATTTTGAGTGGAAGTGGAAGTATGTGTCATGTACCATTAGCCTCATAAACCAATGTTTAAGTTTATGGCAAGTGGGTTTTTCTTAGTGGACTAACCAAACTTGTGTTAGTTCCCTTGGTGTTATTTCGTCAAGTCATCAGGTGTTACTCACCCCATTCTGACCAAAGTTTTCCAGTTGTACTTCCTTAATATATCATTTGATAAAACTGGTGATGTAATCCAACCTTTCTTTCAACAATTGCAGCATTGCATCTTGGTTGGCCTCATGTGGGTTTCACATCACTCTATAGATCTCCCTGCAAAATTCTAGTGTTGGCTGCATAGACTAGTGCATCCAACTGTCCAGCTTTTAGGATGATCTATGTGCTTAATGACAGAGGTGGAAGAGGGCAATAGAGGGTAATATTCTTCTTTGGTCACCAGCTAAAGTGCAAGTGTTTCCTCGGGAATCAACTCCTATTGGTTCCCCATCAGATAAGGGATTGTAGAAATTATTTCTAGGCACCTTCTGTTGTTAGGAATTTAATCCAATGAACCATGGGCTACGTATTTCCTTTTGGTGACTTTCGAGGAGGTCATGACTAGTGTCTTTGTTCACTTTCTGGTAGGCATCTGATAATGAATGCTGATCGTTGGGTGGCTGGCTCTTTCTAATCATCTTCCTTGTGTTCTACTGCCTTGCGACTACCTTTGATTGGTTGCTTAACTTTCTTCTAATTATCCACATACCTTGATTAGTTGGTGCCAGCAGTCACAGAGCTTGTAATCGCAGAGTTGCTTTATCTTCAGTGGATGGATCCAAAAGAGCCAATCTATCTCTATATTAATTCAACTGGAACCACTCGTGATGATGGTGAAACAGTAAGTCCTTTTTGTCCATTTGAATGAAATTTCTAGTATCACCTAATTAGTAATAGTTGTGTTTATGAAAGCACTTCTCCTTAGCATTTCCAAAATATATTAGATGTCAACAATAAATGAAGTTGTTTTTTTCCCATTCAAAGGCTTTTTTATAGATTAATTGAGTTCACATCTCCAGTCCCCTTTTAGTGATCGAACAAGTCAAACTAAGACACCTTCACTTGTTGACTTCACTTCAGGTTGCGATGGAATCAGAAGGTTTTGCTATCTATGATGCAATGATGCAATTAAAAAATGAGGTAGGTTATTTGCACTATAATCTTGCTCCACTCATAGCACATAGATAACTTAGTCATTCTTCCTAATGCAATTGAGTTTCTTATTTCTTGATCATATCCTCTAAATCTGTGCACTTCAGTTACTTCGAGGAAAAAGTTTATGCACTTAAGTTACCTGTGTGAGTGTGTGCATATGTGTGTGTGCAATGTGCCTGCCTGCCTGTGTGTGCTTGTGTGCATGTGGTCATCCTTGTGGATATATCTTTGTTATTCTTTTCAATTTCCCCTCTTGAGAATTTATTTCTTCTCTAACTGTGAAATATGTGTTCTGTTTACATGTTTTTCTCCAAATTATTGCTTCCTAAATCACATCCAATCATGTAAGATATGCATGATATGCAATTCAACTCTTGTAACGGCCTCTTCTTACATGTATTCTAAGAGAAGCATGGAGTGAATTTTCTTCTCTTTGTTCTTTGCCATGTAGCATATTAGTAAAGAAAGGGGATAACACTGCATCATGCGTCGGAGTTTTGGGAGGGGAGGACCACTTGGAGGGTTTTAACAAAACCCTCCTTTTTCTCATCCCTCAAAAACAAGGAGTTCAAGATTTTCGAGACTTCAAGTCCATCAATTTGTTGAATGGCACCTATAAGATCATCACCAAGTTGTTGGTAGGGAGGCTGGAGAGAGTTATGAATAGGGTTGTGAGTTGTTTCCAGGGAGCCTTCATCAAGGGGAGACATATTCAAGATAATTTTTTAGTGGTCCACGAGTGTTTGTTTGTCATGAAGACCCCAAGGAAGAAAGGGTTTGTCTTGAAGTTTGACTTTGAGAAGACTTATGATAGGGTCAACTGGATATGCTTGTTTGTTGTGTTGGAGAAGATGGGTTTTGGGGAGAGCAAGGTATTCAAAATTGGTACCGGTTTCGGTACTAGTCAAGGCTGGTACCGGTACCGGTATCGTGCGGTTACCCACTTCCCCCTCCAATTCCCAACTCCCCCCATATAGAATACATATTATGTACATTATATCCCACTTGATAAAAAAAAGTATATTATAACGCAAGTCCACCCATGGCCCGACCTGCTTCGATTTGTCCTACTTTGGTAGTTGGGCCCGGGCATATCAAGCCCATCAAAGGCCCGATTTACTTTTAAAGGCTTCCCAAGACCCGACCCTCCACCCCTCGATCATTTGAGCCCACCACCCTCACTTCCAGACTAGTCGAGCCCTAGCTGGCAGGCGGCTCACCCCCCTCTTACGTCTCCTTGGCCGGTGGCAATCGGCGGACGACGACTTCCTGGCGAGCAACGAACGGCGGACAATGGCGAGCGGCGGACGGCTGTGAGCCTCTCTCTCTCTCTCTCTCTCTCTCGCTTGCTCGCTCTCGCTCTCGCTCTCTCAACGGTTCCACCATCATCGCGGTCGCCCTCCAGACCGTCCACCTGTAGCCCCTCCGCCGTCGTCCCCCAACAGAGATGCACAAGGGAGGGCCGATACTAGGCAGGGCCAGCCCTCCCCGTCTCTCTCTCGCCCTCTCTCTCTCTCTTGTGTCTCACAAAGCCTGATCCCACCATCTGCGAGTCTCACCCTGTCTCTCTCCTCCGCCCATTCTCTCTCTCTCTCTCTCTCTCTCTCTCTCTCTCTCTCTCTCTCTCTCTCTCTCTCTCTCTCTCTCTCTGTGTGTGTAGTATCGGCCGGTATTGATCTCAAACTGGCAGAAGTAGACTTGTAGAGGCCGGTACCAGTACGAACTAGCCCAATACAATGCGTACCAGGTGATTATGAATACCATGGGGGAGAGATGGATTGGTTGGATCCGAGTTTGTATCTCTTTTGCCACTGTTGCTATCCTAGTCAACAGGAAGCTGACTTCTTTCTTCCATAGTGGCAGGGGACTCCGGCAGGGAGATCTTATGTCTCCTCTCCTCTTTGTACTCATGGCTCATGTTCTTAGTAGAGTGTGGCAAAGAGCAGAGGGTGCAGATTTGGTCAGGGGTTTCTAGGTTGGGAGAGGCAGTCTTTCAGTCATCCACTTGTAATATGCTGATGATACCATCATGTTCTTGGTAGAGGATGAGCAACAACTTTATGTGGAGGAGAGCACTGGTTTGAAGGCTAACTTCAACAAGAGCATGTTTGTTAGTGTTAGTATGGAAGTGTGCATTTTGGGTTACCAGATAGAAGCTTTCACCATCTCCTACTTGGGACTCTCTCTGACCTCAGGTGTTCTTCGGTGTCCTGATTGATTTCATATTATTCAGAGGTATGAGACTAGACTGGCTAGGTGGAAAGACTAGATTGCTATCTTATTGGGACAAACTAGTTCTTTGCAGATCAATTTTGGACAGCTTACCTGTCTACTTTCTCTGTGTGTTCTAGATATTGAAGAATGTAGTGAAGAAGATTGAGGCAATATAGGGGATATTCTTCTAACATGGGAGTGGGGGATGGCACGACATCAGGTGGGGGAGAGTGGTTGCTAGCAAGGAGCAGGGGGATTGGGATCAAGGATGTTGGAGACTTAATATGGCTCTCTTGTGCAAGTGGTTGTGGAGGTTGGGGGTAGGGGATGAAGGGCTTTGGGCGCAACTTATCAGGCAAAGGTATTATGGTAGGAGGAGAGTTTGTGATATGGACACACCTGCTATATCCCAGGCTTCTCCCATTTGGCATGACATTTTTGTTGGGGATACAACCCCGGAGTACCCAGAACAGGAGGACAGGCGACCCTCTTTCTCACGATCCACACACGAGATCAGAACAGAGAAATAAGGAAAGAATAGAAGAAGAATCACACAAGAACACACAGGGATTTTTACGTGGTTCGGAGGCAAGATGCCTTCCTACGTCCACGGCCGCAACAGGATTCCACTAGTAATCACCAACCAGATTCCAGGTTACAATACAAAGAGACAGCCCATCCTTTTATACTAGGAGATTAGGGCGTCATTAGTCAGGGCATTAAGGACAATAATACCCCTAATAAATGTAAACCCTCTTCCGAGATACATCAGACACGCATGCTCGCCTGTCCCCCCAGATGCTCTCCTGGGACCGAGCATGCCCTCCAGCGACTGCAGATGCTCCCCTGGCATCAGACCAGATCAATGCATTTGCCAAGACTGCGTCGACGCATCGCCAGACAGGGTCGACGCATCCAACCCGGACAGCAATGCTCCCCTGACGCCAGTGATGCTCACCAGAGGCCATAGATGCTCCCCTGATACTCCATATGCTCCCGTGCGAGAACGCACAATGACATGCTCTCCTGGCATGCTCTCCTGGCACAGTGGATGCTCCCCTGGAGCAGTGGATGCTCCCCTGGATCCCCTGGAGACAGCAAGTGCTCGCCATGCTCCGCTGATGCAGCGAATGCTCCCCTAGAGCAGTGGATGCTCCCCTGAGACAGAGTGTGATCCCGTGCAGATGCGCATGAGTTCTGACTCCACACTCTAACAATCTCCCACTTGGAGTCTGAACTCCAAACAAAGCAAACATCTCAATGTATTAACCCTGCTTAATGTAACTGTAGAA
The DNA here is from genome assembly GCA_022559845.1 of Amorphophallus konjac. Classification (NCBI taxonomy): domain Eukaryota; kingdom Viridiplantae; phylum Streptophyta; class Magnoliopsida; order Alismatales; family Araceae; genus Amorphophallus; species Amorphophallus konjac. The sequence continues at coordinate 87,278 of JAHNEJ010001605.1, forward strand.
ATAAACTGCTACGGCACCCCTCCATCAATCATCCATGGAGGCCAACTGAGGACTTGCACAGCCTCAGTTTCTCTGTGGTAACCACCTTGGTGAACATGTCTGCTGGATTCTCTGCACCAAGTATTTTCTCCAGCAGCAAAACATCATCTTCAAGCAAACCACGAATGAAGTGATACTTCAGTTGTATGTGCTTAGTCCTTGCATGAAAGACTGGATTCTTGGCAAGGTGAATTGCACTTTGACTGTCACAAAACAACACACTATTGCTTTGTTCCTTACCCAACTCCTTCAGAAAATTTTTCAGCCATACCATCTCTTTGCTAGCTTCAGAGATAGCTACATACTCTGCTTCTGTTGTTGAGAGAGCAACAACCTTCTGAAGTTTTGAAACCCAACTCACTGTAGTGCCACCCAAGGTATAAACATATCCAGTGGTACTTCTTCTGGTGTCCAGATCACCACCAAGATCTGAATCAACAAAACCTTGTAAGATAACATCACTTTTCCTGAAACAAAGTGACTTACCTGAGGTGCCTTTTAGGTATCTCAGAATCCATTTCACTGCCTCCCAGTGTTGCTTGCCCGGATCTGCCATATGTCTGCACACAACTCCCACTGCATGTGCTATATCCGGCCTGGTACAAATCATGGCATACATCAGACTTCCTACAGCTGATGCATAAGGAATTTTCTTCATGGACTCATGCTCTTCAGCAGACTTTGGTGACTGCTCTTTAGACAGCTTGAAGTGACTTGCCAAAGGAGTGCTAACTGGTTTTGCATCCTGCATGTTGAATCTGCCCAACACCTTCTGGATGTAACCTTCTTGAGATAGCTTCACAGTGCCAGCTGTTCTATCTCTCACAATTCTCATCCCAAGAATTTGCTTTGCTGCTCCTAAGTCCTTCATAGCAAATTCCTTTGATAATTGTATTTTCAGATTGTTAATCTCTGTCATACTTGATCCTGCTATAAGCATATCATCCACGTACAACAACAATATGATATAACAATTATCAAACTTCTTAAGATAACAACAATGGTCCATATTGCACCTAATGAAACCATTGTTACATATGAATCCATCAAACTTCTTGTACCATTGTCTGGGGGCTTGTTTCAGACCATACAAGCTTTTCTTGAGCTTGCACACAAGGTTTTCTTTGCTTGGGACTGAAAACCCTTCTGGTTGCAACATGTAGATGTCTTCCTCCAAATCACCATGGAGAAAAGCTGTCTTCACATCTAGTTGCTCTAAATGTAAGTTCTCAGCAGCAACAATGCTCAACACCAATCTAATAGTGGTTAGTTTCACAACTGGAGAAAAGATCTCAGTGTAGTCTATACCTTCCTTTTGCTGGAAGCCCTTCACTACCAACCTTGCTTTGTACCTCTTACTGCCATCAGGTTCATCTTTGACTCTGTAAACCCACTTGTTATGCAATGCCTTCTTGTTCTTAGGGAGTTTAGTTAGCTCCCAAGTCTGATTCTTTTGCAATGAGTTCATCTCATCTTCTATGGCTAACTCCCACTTAACAGAATCTGTAACCTGCATTGCTTCATCATAACACTCGGGTTCACCTTCGTCAGTCAACAGTAGGTAATGTAAAGATGGAGAATACCTTTGTGTAGGCCTAGGTATTCTTACAGATCTTCTCAGTTGTACCGGTGTACAAGGTTGTGCTTCTATTTCAGATACATCCTGTATCTTAGCATTCACATCATCTTGTGAAATTTCTTCTAGCTCAACCTGTCCACCATTCTCATCTTGTTTCCCTGCACTGTCAGATTCTACAACAGCCCTGTCTTTGTACAAGACATTTTCATTGAATATAACATTTTTCCTTCTGAGAATTTTTCGATTTTCATCATCCCAAAATCGATATCCAAACTCATCAGAACCATATCCAATGAAAAAACACTTTATAGACTTAGCATCTAGCTTATCCCTTTCATTAGAATCTACATGCACATATGAAACACAGCCAAAGACTCTCAAGTGTGAAAGATTTACCTCTTTCCCTGTCCAGGCCTCCTCTGAAATTTCACCATCCAAAGGGACAGATGGTCCTCGGTTTATCAAGAAAGCTGATGTGTTAATTGCATCTGCCCAAAATATTTTAGGCAGTCCAGCATGTATCCTCATGCTTCTAGCCCGTTCATTCAAGGTTCTATTCATGCGCTCGGCAACTCCATTCTGCTGTGGTGTTCTTGGAACAGTTCTTTCCATTCTAATACCACTAGCTGCGCAAAAGTCCTTGAATTCCTTGTTGTCATACTCTCCACCATTGTCTGATCTCAGACACTTCACCTTCAAACCTGTCTCATTCTCTACAAGGGTCTTCCAATTTTTGAAAGTAACAAATACATCAGATTTCCTTTTCAAAAAATAAACCCATACCTTGCGAGTAGAGTCATCAATGAAAGTGACATAGTAGAGTGAGCCTCCAAGAGATGGTACTGGTGAAGGACCCCATACATCTGTATGTACAAGCTCTAGCTTCTGTGTCTTCAAAGTTCTTACAGTCTTTGAGAATGTAACCTTCTTTTGCTTCCCAAAAATACAGTCTTCGCAAAGACCAACTTCCACAGATTTCAAGCCAGACAATTTTCCTTTTGACAGCAGTACCTTCATCCCTTTCTCACTCATGTGACCAAGCCTGCAGTGCCATATATTGGAGTCAACTCCTGAATTTGCCACTGCCACTATATCTTTGTTGTTGCTAGTCATGTAGAGAGTACCCATCTTGTTGCCTCGTGCTATAATCATAGCACCTTTGGTGATCTTCCAAGATCCACCCACAAAGGTTGTGACATAACCTTCATCATCAAGCTGTCCAACAGATATCAAGTTCCTCTTCAAGCCAGGTATATGCCTTACATTCTTTAACTTCCACAAAGTGCCATTTGTGGTCCTTACATTGACATCACCCTTCCCCACAATATCTAAAGGCTCATCATCAGCAAGATAAACCTTCCCAAAGTTTCCAGCAACATAATTTTGCATACTTTCTTTATGTGAGGTAGAGTGAAACGACGCACCTGAGTCAAGAATCCATGACTCTAAAGGAGTGTCAACACAAAGAACTAAAGCATCTTGAACTTGCTCTGCTGCAGTTGCATTGGCGGACTCTTCATTGTGATTTTTCTTCTTTGGAGCCTTGCAATCTTTCTTTAAGTGCCCCTTTTTACCACAATTCCAGCACCCATCACCACCAAACTTTGATTGACCTTTCTTCTTGGACCTAGATCTGCTCCTATTTTGACCCCGCTGTTTTGTTCTTCCCCTGCTCTCTGTATTCAATGCAGAACCTGAGACTTCACCTGATTCCCTTCTGCGAATATCTTCGCTAAGAATCAAGTCTCGAACCTCATTGAGCTTCAATTTATTTGAACCAGAAGAACTACTTACAGCCGTCACAGTTGCACCCCAACTTTCAGGTAAGGAGGATAAAATAATCAAGGCCCTAACTTCATCATCAAAGTTTATTTCTACAGAACTCAACTGAGTTGTAATCACATTGAATTCATTGATGTGGTCTGTAACAGAAGCACCTTCGGCCATCTTCAGATTAAATAAACGACGCATCAAATATACCTTGTTTGAAGCTGAGGGCTTTTCATACATATTTGATAGCGCCTTCATCAATCCTGCCGTGGTCTTCTCGTTCACGATGTTGAAGGCGACGTTTCTGGCCAACGTCAAGCGAACAACTCCGAGTGCTTGTCTGTCTAGTAGATCCCAATCTTCCTTCTTCATCCCTTCCGGCATCGTTCCAAGAAGCGGCTCATGCAGCTTCTTCTGATACAGGTAGTCTTCGATCTGCATCTTCCAGAAACCGAAGTCCTTGCCATCGAACTTGTCGATCCTCACCTTTCCTTCATCTGCCGCCATTGCTCCCACTACTCCCTCGAACCAGAACAAGGCTCTGATACCAGTTGTTGGGGATACAACCCCGGAGTACCCAGAACAGGAGGACAGGCGACCCTCTTTCTCACGATCCACACACGAGATCAGAACAGAGAAATAAGGAAAGAATAGAAGAAGAATCACACAAGAACACACAGGGATTTTTACGTGGTTCGGAGGCAAGATGCCTTCCTACGTCCACGGCCGCAACAGGATTCCACTAGTAATCACCAACCAGATTCCAGGTTACAATACAAAGAGACAGCCCATCCTTTTATACTAGGAGATTAGGGCGTCATTAGTCAGGGCATTAAGGACAATAATACCCCTAATAAATGTAAACCCTCTTCCGAGATACATCAGACACGCATGCTCGCCTGTCCCCCCAGATGCTCTCCTGGGACCGAGCATGCCCTCCAGCGACTGCAGATGCTCCCCTGGCATCAGACCAGATCAATGCATTTGCCAAGACTGCGTCGACGCATCGCCAGACAGGGTCGACGCATCCAACCCGGACAGCAATGCTCCCCTGACGCCAGTGATGCTCACCAGAGGCCATAGATGCTCCCCTGATACTCCATATGCTCCCGTGCGAGAACGCACAATGACATGCTCTCCTGGCATGCTCTCCTGGCACAGTGGATGCTCCCCTGGAGCAGTGGATGCTCCCCTGGAGCAGCGGTTGCTCCCCTGGAGACAGCAAGTGCTCGCCATGCTCACCTGACGCAGTGATGCTCCCCTGGAGCAGTGGATGCTCCCCTGAGACAGAGTGTGATCCCGTGCAGATGCGCATGAGTTCTGACTGCACGCTCTAACAATTTTGACTTGCAGGGATATCATCTTCTCCAACGTTCGGGTCTATCTAGGGAAAGACAACTAGTGCATTTTCTAGAAGGACAGATGGTGTGGCAACTTTAATCTGGAGGCTTCTATTCCCAACCTTTTTGTGGTCTCTGCTAACCCTTTGGGGTTGGTCGACCAGGCTTTTGGCCCCCAGCTTTCAGGCTGCACCTGGACACCGACCGCTGAGATGGGGCAGCTCCAAGATCTTTTACTCCTCCTCGACTTCGCCCCGCACCCTCACAGGCGGGATGCGTGTACTTGGAGGTGGGGAAGGGAGGGGGCCTTCTTTGTTAGGTCTACTTATGCCTTCATCTCTGATGGAGAGATGCGTCACAGATTTGCCCCAAAGGTTTGAAGGCCGAGGAGTCCGCTGAAAGTGAAGCTCTTTATTTGGAGGATTTCTCATGGGATGTTTCCTTCTCTGTTAGGTCTACTTACGCCTTCATCTCTGACAGAGAGATGCGTCACAGCTTTGCCCCAAAGGTTTGAAGGCCGAGGAGTCCGCTGAAGGTGAAGCTCTTTACTTGGAGGATTTTCCATGGGAGGTTTCCTACTCAAGGCAGGCTGCTTCAGTTTGTCCCAGCTATTGAGCCAACTTCCTGCTTATGTGGCCAGGAGGTCGAGACTATGGACCACTTGTTTGTAGGGTGTTCTTCTATTCACAGGAGGTGTATGAGGGCCTAGCTTTGAGCGCCCGTTGTACACTTGGCCGTCAGAGAGAGGTGCAGCTCTTCATTGAGTCTTGGGACAGGAGGTGGTCCCTCAGAGGTGATAATATCGTGTGGTGGCTGATCTTGCATGCCACTCTTTAGTTAAGTAACAATAAGATTTTCAGGAGAGAGGTTAGAGCTGAGGACTCTCTTGTATCTATCATTTGTGCTAGAGTGAGGAAATGGGTGGAGTTGCTTTGTAATGTGAATTACACAAAGAAAAACATGTGAATTAGAAAATTGAGATTGACATAATCCACGAGAAAATATATTAGTTAAAGAATCAGAAAAGGGGTTTCAGGAATAAATTAGATTCTGTGCTTTCACAATATCAGGAATTATTGATGCTTGAAAAAGTGTACTTTGAGTGTTATAAGATCATATATGCTTGCAGCTTGTTGGTGTCTTAGGCCAACATGTGGCTATACTTCTGATGGTGATGATGTCAAGAAACTAGCATCATGTCAATGCAGGATTTGGCTTCTTACAGAGATTTTCATCTCTGTTTAGTGAAAGGAATGACAGCATTTGGGTTCTGAAGGGAAGACATCCATCTTGGTTGGCCCGAGGGTACTGCCAGTCCAGACTGGGTCTACTTTAGGCTAGCCTGGTTTGAGCCCCCGATTCTTTTTTTTTTTGGGGTGAGTTTTTTTTTGGATTGGGGGGGGGGCAGCACTTGTGCACCCAATACATATGACTTGCCATCATCATTCCCAGCCTTTGACTCGTCCCCCTCCAGCCTTAGTCCACCAGCAATGTGTCTGCTGAAGCAGCTTCCTAAGTAGCTATTACTTACGTAAGGAAAATAATCCTCTCCAAGAGATATTGATGATAGTATTCATATTTGAATGTGTATGGATCTACTTGGATGGAACATAATAAATACCTTATTACGCTAATTACAAATCACAAGTAAAAGCTTGAATATGATAGTATCCAAAGATGGATATAAATCAAATAAAAACTCTAGAAAAAAAATAGGATCCCTCGTTCTAGATGTGCTAGAGAAAAGAATCAGATTATGCAATGATGAAAATGAAAAGGAATGCTCGGTCCAATAAAGCAGTTGTCTGAAGGCTCCACTGATACACCTTCCATGTCACAACTTTCTCGCTAGAATCCCTTCTTGTTCTAACACCCAAGGTATTCAAACCTGGTACTGATTTGGTTACCGCTACTGGTATGAACTGGTATTGGGCGGTACGGTACCAGTTCCTTACCCCCCCCATATATATATATATATATATCCTATCAAAATCATCATCATCATCATCATCAGAGTCTTATCCCAACTCTTTGGGGTTGGCTACATGAATCATGTTCCGTCAAAGATTTCTATTAAGTGTTATATTCGTATTTAAACCCAAGAAACTAATGTCATTTCTAATAACATCGCACCATCTCATTTTAGGCCTTCCCCAAGCTCTTTTACCGACATCCACTAAGAGTCGGCCATATCTTTTAACCGACGCTGAGTTAGGGCGACGAAGCACATGTCCAAACCATGGTATGCAAAATCGGCCAGGATCGGATCGCCCGATCCGATCGGATTTCGGGCGGTCCGATCCGATCCCGATCCCTTGTGGACCGATCCCACCCGGGATCGGTCGGATCGCCCGGAATCGCCCGGATCGGGCCGAATCGGCCGATCCCAGGCGATTCTGGGTTGGATCGGCCGATCCCAGGTTGGAGCCATTTGAAATTCAAAAAAAGTGATTTGGGGGGGGAGCCAAGTTGAGGTTTTTGGTCCTTGGGACCTTTTGACCGGGATTTCCCTCTCTCTCACACACACACCCTTTCATTTCTCATCTATTCCACTCTCCTAAGCAGTGACTTTGTAGTTCCCTCTGTTCCCCTGTCTTCTTATTATGAACTTTGTTGCCCATACTGTCATTCCAAAGTTTGCAAAACTGACATACTTTATTCTGAATTTGAATGTTAGTCTTCTCTACTACCTTCTCATTGTTCCAGTCAGACATGCAGGAAGGTAGATGCTCATCATGTTCTTCATGTTGATCCTTAGTAGCATGTTCCATGTAAGATGTAAGTCCATTCTACCTGATTATTATAATCAGTGAAGAAGCTGTATCATAATCATCATCTATTAAGCTTTGTGTTTGGCAATCTAATTTCATCGTTTTAGGACTGATTATTCTTCCCTTATATCTATTAAGCTTTGTGTTTGGCAATCTAATCTAATTTCAACTATTTCACATTAATTATGATATAGATCTATGTTAGAATGCTTTTTATATTTTTTCAGATTTTATCTAATTTTAATTCTAATTTTTTAGACACTTATATCCCTAGCCGAGTCAGCTGGCCTGACTCGGGCTGACTCGGCCGAGATCGGTCCGGGATCGCAAGCTGACTCGGGCTGACTCGGCCGAGATCGGTCCGGGATCGGCCGATCCCACCGAGCCGGATCGGTTTTGGGTCGGCCGATCCGATCCCGATCCCCGATTCGGCCTACCTTGGTCCAAACTACCTGAGTTTATTTTCTCTCATTTTACTATCAATTGGGACTATTCTCAAATCCTTATGGATGTGCTCATTCCTAATCTTATTTTTCTTAGTCTTGCCACACATCCAGCTCAGTATCCTCATCTCTGCTATGCACATTTTGTAAATGTGTTCATTTCGTACTGTCTAACACTCGATACCATATAACAAAGCAGATCTCACAGTCGTTCTATAAAACCTCCATTTGAGTTTCACAGACATACGACGATCACAGAGGACTCCTGATGTGTTTCTCTATTTTAACCAACATGCCTTAATCCTATGTGCAATATTGTCATAAATCTCCCCGTTCTCTTATATGATAGACCCTAAGTACCGAAAGCTACTACTCTTCGGAATGTTTTGTTCATCAATTAGAGCTATGTCTTCCTGTACCATTCTCCCATTACTAAAATTACAATGCATAAACTTTGACTTGTTCCTAATAATTTTAAAATCTTTAGACTCCAAGGCATACCTCCAACGCTCTAACTTAGCATTTAAAGTATCAATACTCACATCAATTAAGATAATATCATCTGCAAATAACATATACCAAGGGATATCATCATGCAATTATTTTGTTATTTCATCCATAATTAAGGCAAGGAGATACGGACTTAGTGCAGAACCTTGATGCAAACCAATAGAAACCGGAAATTCACTAGTCTCCCCAGCAATAGTTCGAACACTAGCAATAGCACCTTCATACATATTCTTAACCAAATCAACATATCTTTGAGAGACTCTTTTCTTTCTTAATGTCCACCAAATCAATTCTCTCGATACTCGATCATACACCTTCTCTAAATCAAGAAAAATGATATAATTCTCCATTAGCTGCCGTAGTAAGAAAATAACTTCTGTAGTAGATCTATTCGGCAAAAAATCAAATCGATTTTTCAATACAATAGTCATACATTAGAGGCGTTTTTCGATTACTCTTTCCCAAAGTTTCATAGTATGACTCATAAACTTAATTCCACGGTAATTATTGCAGCTTTGAATATCTCCTTTGTTTTTATAGAAAGGACCACAACACTTTTTCTCCAATCTTCTGACATTCTCCGTACCTTTAAAATTTTATTGAAAAGTTTAATTAGCCACTGAATACCAATATCTCCTAGGCCTTTCCATACTTCAATAGGTATATCATCTGGTCCGAAGGCATTGCCCACTTTCATTTTCTTTAAAGCATCCTCCACTTCTGACATCTTGATACGCCTGAAATACTGATATTTATCAAAACTTGTTGACTCTTGGGTACCTTCTAAAGAGAAATCTTTGACGCAATCTCCATTAGGTAACTTCTGAAAATAACTATGCGTCTATGCCACATCTCTTTAATCTCAAGATCCTTAGTTAAAACCCTTTGATCTTCACTTTTAATATATCCTATCAAAATCAATTCATTATTTATACAATTAACTTTTATTATGAGGTTCATTTTATAAATAACCAACACCCTTTAACACCAACCCCAATCAACCCCAGCTTAGGGCAAAGGCGATGATGGCGAACACCATGGCCCACCCAAGGATGGCAAACTCGGTTTCGGTCTCGGTTTCGCCCGGGTCCGAAACCGAGTTGACTCGGTTTCGGTTTCGGTTTCGGCCGAAACCGGCCGAAACCCATATAAAAGGTCAAAAAAATTAAATTAATTCTAAAAAATATGATAAAAAATCATAAAAAATATTAATAATCACTTAAAATCACAAAAATCATTACACATGCATTTGACTGAATAAGTTAGTGCAATAACTTTGAAGTAGACAACTACAAAAATTGAACTTCAAACATTGAACATGTGATAGTTAAAGTAATATTCCATTGTACATTAATACAAGCAGTACAAAATTAGACAAAATAGATAAAATAATTGTTACAAAAATTCATTGATTCTTACCTAATATGGATAATAATTATTAGAAGAACCTTCTCCCTCATCGTCTGGCCCTTGATGTTGATACCCATAACCATGTTGCATGTATGGTCTATATTCACTATAACCAAACAATGAGGTAGCCAAGTCCTGCATCCCTCTTTGGATCCCTCTTGGAGTGTTTGGTTGGCTTGAGCCGAATCCAGTATCAGCATAAGAATCTTGAGGAAGAGAAGAGGAACTGGCCGGATGGAAGTTGAATGATGGTTCATAACCCCACGACCGATAAATCGTTGCCTCCTGTTGGCCACCTCCATAACCTGATGGATGCCCATATTGACTCTGTGACTCATGTCCTCCCTCACCCTGACTGTATCCTCTGCCTGTGTCTGCGTGGAAGGAGGAAGGACCACCAGCATCCCCACCGCCAGTAGTAGCACCTGTAGCACCTGGCACATACGAAAATATATAATTTATCTCCTACCAAAACCTTTTCTGATTCGAACTGATAATAAGAATTTAAGTTACTTTCCAAAATAAAAAATCAAATGATCACGAAACCTGCAGTCTCCAGTCGCCTTTTGGCCTTTGGGGATGCTTTTTCCTGTGCCGGTGTGCTTTCTTCTTGCACCCTTGACATGAATCATGTTCCCCTTGGCGTGTGCCTCAAATAAATCTGCTTTAACTGTTCAATTGCCGGGTCCTCTCGAGCAGCAATATTTGTTCTCTCAGTTTGCCCATGCACTGATGTACTTCTTCTTAAGGATGTAGGTGCCTTGCCCATTCTAGGAGTGACTGGCCTGCTATCTGAGTCGGAGTGTCTAGCTGGCTGAAAATCATGTTGCTCCTCAGTGTCCTCAACAACCCTAGACATGTGGGCATGAGTATCTCTGGCCCTCTTTGATTTTCTTCTTAATTCGGGATCCCTTTGCTCATCTTCATCTAGTATGCCCTCTGCCCATCTTCTATCATCATCATCAAAAACGGGCTCATCAACCTGCTCTCGTGTCTCCACCCAAGACTGCAACGGATTCTCATCATCAAATAAGGCATCCACATCAATTTCTGCGGCGGCATCCCCGGCGGCGCGTTTGTCTCGCAGCTGTTGTCTCAACCTCATATTCTTTATTCTCAACCTCATATTGTAGTGGCAGTACACTAATTTCTCTAACCGTTCAGCCTTTAGCCGATTGCGAACCTTTGAGTGTATAAGGCTAAACGTGCTCCAATTTCTTTCACATTGACTTGCTGATGTTGTTTGACTGAGCACCCTAATTGCAATGAAAGCCAATGCATTGTTACCCATATCTCGGTTGTTAACCATTATCCACCAGTCAGCTGTTCCACCAACCATAAAAAAATACATTTTAGTTGTAAAAATATATATTCATCAGGTTAAGAAATCCAAAAAATAAAATATACCTGGGCTCACTCTTCCCACAGCGTATTGCAATTGGGAGTCAGCATATGTCTCAGTCCTCATTCTGTAATGGTTCATCTACAAACATAAAGTAATAGATTAACATAACTACTTAAATAAATTCTATACATGTTATTGACAGTATCAAATAAAGGCGAACCTCTACTTCGGCCTCCAGTCTCTTTTCTGGATTCCTCGATAAACGACCAATGACTTTTAAAGTCCCTTGAAGCACCTCGCCATCAACATGTGCATCGGCACCGTACATAAATCGAGGGTTGAAGAAATAACCTGCATTTGTGTATAATTAACTAAATAAAATTTATAAAATAACATAAAGGCATTACCTCAATTTCAGTACAATTAATCACTCACCAGCTGCATGCAAGTCATGGTGTAATGTGTTGTCCCATCTCTGGTCAATAATTTTCCACCATTTTGCATAATGTTTGGGAAGGGAATGCTGCAACTCCAATTTGGCACGGTCCATGGCCTCGTATAGATAGCCCATATCATTCTTCTCATCGCCATCCACCATTCTTAGGACCTTCACGAGAGGTGTGACTACTTTCAAGTACCGTGACACCCTGTCCCAGAATTTGTTGTCGTCCACGACGTGGCAGACATCCAGATAATCCATCTGTGTATCAACATTGCCCTTGTCGATGTATTCCCGCAGGGCATTGTGGTACATGAAAGCTTTCAGCTCATTCTTGTACCTGTGCAGATAAATGAAAATTGAAGCTGCATCAACTGCTACATATCAGTAAGGATAAAGTATCAAGAATTGAGATCAATCTTATACCTGTGCAAAGACTCCAAAGAAATAAAATTGGAAGCAAATCTGGTTGGGCCTGCACGGATGATATCTCGCCCTCCACTGGCATGCGCCCTGAACATATTTAGTATCCTAGGATGGCCATAGATATACTGTGTGACTTTTTGTGCCTTGTCAATTGTCTTCTTCACATGCTTTTCCTTCCCTATGTCTTCAAGCATCAGATCAAGACAATGTGCTGCACATGGGAGCCAATATAAATGACTGCGCTTTTGCATCAATTTCTTTCCTGCAGCCTTGTAACTGGCTTCATTATCAGTCACCACCTGCACAACATTCTCCTCTCCAATTTGTTCTACCATGCCATCCATCAAATGAAACAAATAATTTGCATTCTTTTCATAATCTGATGCATCAACTGATTTCACAAACACTGTACCGCTGATGCAATACACCAAAAAGTTTATCATGGACTTTTTCGTGGTACCAGTCCAACCATCACACATGATGGTGCATCCTCTCTCCACCCATATATGCTTGAAGCTTTCAACCCAATCATGGAGCTCCTCAACCTCTCCCTCAAGGCCACGCCCGTATATGTCTCGACGTGAGGGGGCTTGCAAGCCAGGGCCAGCATCTGCTATGGCATCTATCATAGGTTGGAAATATTCACTTGAAGCTGCATGTGCAGGGACACCTGAATGAAAAAACCATTTGCAAATAGATTTAAATGCATGCCCTGCAACTTCTGCTGATTTTTTGACCCCTCTCATTGCTTGCTTGATTTTAGGTTGTGTAGCTTGGGGCCTTCTGTGCAGATAGCTGTCCATGGGACCTGTTCCCTGCGTATGTGGGGCAGCACCAACGTCAGGACGTCGTGCAGCTGTACTCTCATAAGTCCCTGATCCCATGGCTCCCTTCCCTTTCCTTCGAGCGGCTTGTTCACGCTCCCTTGCTTCAGTCAGCTCTGGATCAGAATCCTCAGTGCCTTCCTCATCATCATCCCTTCTAACCCTTCTGCCAGAAATCTCCTCAGCAATTTCAGCCTCATCCTCAGCCCTTTGTTGCACCCTCTCCCTTTTCCCCAGAAGGCATTGGCGCATCTCTTCTCGCACCTCTCGGGGACAGTTGTCACATTGTCTGACCTCTCCTCTTACCCCTGCCAAATGTTGTTTTCCTCTGGTAATTCCACCATACATTTCCTTACCACAGTAATTGCATTTCACCTTTCTTCTCTTAGCATCTATTAAAGACATGTGGGCCCACCCCGGATCCTCCTGCCCTTGCTGCTCCTGTGTTTGCTGACGTCTAGGCATGATGCTGCATTAAGACAGTGACACACAAAAAGGTATAAGTACAATTAAAAACTTAACCCTTAATTAGCAAGTAACCCTTAATCACCCTTGCAAAAAATCAATTACCAGTATGATCCCACCCCAAAATCTTCAATGTAGTTTAATTGAGCTTCAATTTAGCCTAAGCAAACTGACTTAGACAAAAGCCCCAAATTTTATATACTAATTAACCGTTAATTATCATTTACCCCTTAATCACCTTTTGAAAAAATCAATTGGCAGCATGATCCCACCCCAAAATCTTCAATGAAGCTTAATTAACCTTAAATTGTGGCTAAAAAACTCGAATTAGACAAAAGCCCCAATTTCTATGACCTAATTAGGGCTTAATTAGCAATTAACTATTAATCACCCTTGGGAAAAACTAATTACCCGCATGATCCAACCCCAAAATCCTCAATGAACCTTAATTTAACTTCAATTGAGCCTAAGCAAACCAATTTAGACAAAAGCCCCAATTTTTAAAATCTGATTAGGGTTTAATTAGCAAATAACCCTTAAGCCCTTAATCACCCTTGGAATAAACTTAATAAGCAAGACTTGCTTACCCCAAATTTTTAACCCAACCAAAAGAACACAACAAAATAATCAAACAAAACCCAATGAAATTAACCTCAAACAAAATAATCAAACCCTTGAAGTTGAAGTTGTGTTGGCGCAAGAAGGCTCCCTCAGACCGACTCGGACGGCCTTTCACCCTTGGTCGGACAGCAGCCGGCAGGCAGCAGCCAGCAGGAGCAGCCGCAGGCAGCAGCCGCAGCACAGCAGCAGCAGGCCGCCAGCAGCAGCAGCAGCAGGCAGCGGCAGCAGCGGCAGCAGCACAGGCGCGGCAGCGGCAGCGGCAGCAGCGGCAGCGGCAGACACCACCCGCGACTGTCACACCAGGGGGGGAAGGTTTCGGCCGAAACCTGTGGGTTATGGGGTTTCGGGGGCCAACATTGGCCATAAAGTCACTAGTTTCGGCCGAAACCAAACGGTTTCGGGCCGAAACCGTTTGGTTTCGGGCGAAACTCGTATCGGTTTCGCCCGAAACCGATACCCCCTTTAGTTTCGGATTGCTACAGTGTTTAATGTGTGTTTCGGATCGGTTATGGCCGAAACCGATACGTTTCGGCCGAAACGTATCGGTTTCGGCCGAAACTGCCATCTATGGGCCCACCGCCATCCTCGCCTGAGCCCACCGCCTGATCCCGCCACTGCCAGAGACGTGGCTGCTGCGGCTCACAGTCCCACCCTATTCTCTCTCTCCCCGCCCTCTCTCTCTCTTTGTGCAGCACCAGCCGGTACCGGGATCATATGGCCCAAACCGTACCGGCCAAGGCCATTACCGGTGCATACCTGGCAGTATTGAATACCATGCTGACACCTTGATGTTCGGGTCAGATAGACAGAATTCTGTGGGTCCTCCACAAGGCTAGTATGAACCTCCCATATGCATGCCCCACACCATAACTCCTGGGCTTTTGTTTGATCTCTTCCTTCCTGCCTTCCCCCAACAGTGCTCATAGATATCCGCCCATCCATCTCTTGTTCAGAATGAGAGTAAATGATGCAGACACATTGTTAAATCTGGCATCGAATTGCAGCCAGGCACAGTAGGTGGAAAGTTCAGGCAGTTTGGTAAGGGTGGGAAGGTTACTATTAGAGCAAGAGTTAGGGAGAGAAGTGCACTTTGGTGAGTGTGAGAAGGTTGCTGTTGGAGAAGAGTGAGGTAGAGAAGGGCACTTTGGTTCCTTAGAAATGGTCTTTTTCCCCCCACCTTTTTCTTGGGAGGGGGGGGGGGGTGTTTCTCAATGGCAAGTTTGACGGCCCAACAGTTGGCCGATGTACAGTGGAGTGGGCAGATACAGGCCCATTCATTGTCAGATCAGCTATTCCGATTTCCGAGTCCATGTGGTGAGAAATGTGCCACAGGATCGGTGTGGTCAGCTGAAATCTTACCTGGTTCGGCCAATCCGTGCGGATCCCAGTCAGTGTTTGGAACACTGTCATGTTATTCTCCTGATGCATTTGTTTATGTCAAGTAGACATTGAGGATATGCTTATGCTCTCCTGCTTTAAGTTAATTCCTCTTTTTTTGTAAAATGTTCTTAAAATGCAGATGTTTAAAGATTCTGGGTAGCAGCTGATTAGTGAAATTATAAAGATACTTCATGTTATTTGTTGTTGCTTGTGCCTCCTTGATGCATTTACTTATGTCAAATTACAGACACTGAAGGCGCACTTGTCTCCTGTGTCAAGTGTCCTAACAGTAGTTCTTTGAGATAATCATTCAATATGCTTTTTTATAACTTATTCCTCAGGTACTGTCTCATCATGTATTGATTTATCTTTTGCAGATCCAAACTGTTGCTGTTGGAGCTGCAATAGGTCAGGCTTGCCTACTTCTTGCTGCAGGAAAGAAGGGTAGAAGGTTTATGATGCCGCATTCCAAAGGTAGGATTTTATGTCAATATTGCTTCTTTTCTCTCCCCCCTCTGCTTTTGTTGTTGGGTTTCTTTTGGTTGGGCAGAGGAATGCTTGACTTTCTAAATGTCCATTTTGTGCTGTGCAGCTATGATTCAGCAACCTCGTGTTCCGTCATCTGGGCTTATGCAAGCAAGTGATGTTATTATCCGTGCTAAGGAGGTGAACATGTCCATTCTTAAATACATGTGGTTGATTGTCTGGTGACTCATTTGTGAACTGCAAGTAGTGGACTCATTGACTAGGAACCTCTGCCTATTCCAGGGAAGAAAAATAAGTTAAGGAAATCCTGAACATCTTCCAACATGTAGACAAAAAATTTAGAGTTATCGTCTAAACTTCAATTCATTTATGTAGTCTTGGAGCTTACCATCAAAAAAATGTTAAATGTTAGAAAATAAGCCCCTGATGAGAGGGGGAACCATACAAAATCCTCAGAGCTTACTTAGTGCTGCTGGCAACAATTAGAAAGTTGTGATTCAACAGTGTCCAACTAATCACCAATTCTATGCTTCTTAAACAAGATATATGGTTAATTTTGTGCCCTTCATATGGTATGTTGCCGAGTGATGAATTCAAGCCCTTGTCGCCCTTAAAGCATCATGGATGCATCTTGTGTAGGCAAATGCATGTGCAGGTAAATGTCTTGGAGTAGCAACGTAATCCTATATTGAATAGATGAGCTTATTTGCCTGGCTGATAGGCCTACTATTTTTTTTTGTTTCTGTCTACCAATATCCTGGGCCTTTATGACACTCAACAGATCTCGTATTGTCCTCTGTGCACTAGGTGTCTGTATGTGCTTTTGAAGAGTGAGGAGCAATCTCTGGGTACCAAAATTT
Source organism: Amorphophallus konjac (assembly GCA_022559845.1). Lineage (NCBI taxonomy): Eukaryota > Viridiplantae > Streptophyta > Magnoliopsida > Alismatales > Araceae > Amorphophallus > Amorphophallus konjac. Next base: position 103,986 of record JAHNEJ010001605.1, read on the forward strand.
GCTTTTGGAAAAATTAGGAACTGGCATTCACGGTGACGGTAGAGTCTGCTCAAGTTGTATGTATTACCTTTGGAGTTTGATGCATATCTAACTTCAGTTGCATATTTCACGCACACATTGTCTTTTCTGTGCCAAGGACTTTGGCTCAGTTTGGCTGAGGTACCATAACTTGTCTTTTTGAGGATTGATTTAAGAGATAATGACTACTTATATGTAACTAACCAAAATTGTTGGTGATATTGTGCTCGTTGTATGCAAGAACTGGCAGAAGTTAGGGTGTTTGGGTGCATTATTTTCTGCAGTAATGAGACTTAAGAGTAAGGGCTCAGTGTTCAGACCGAGGAAATGTGGATACTTGGTGGTGCATAGCGGAAGTGCTAGTCTGAAAATAGATATTCAGTGGTCATCCATCAATGACAGTAAGGAAGCACAAAATACTCTGCCGTGGGAAGTGCACAATGAGAAACAAGACTGGCTGACATGCATTCAGTGAGGATCCTTGTGGATGGTGATATCCTGCGTGTGGAAGCTAAAGTGCAGGCTCACTTGGATGTATGTGTCACGGGACTTGCCATTAGTGAGGGGGTAATGTCAAATATATCACAAGTTTGTGAAGAGCCATCAGATAACACAAAGTTGTGGAAAGACTTGTAGCATGAAATAAAGGTTTTATCAGTTGGGCAAAGGGTGACATGAGGTCAGTTGCTGGTAGATGGTTACCTTTCTTGTTGCACAGTATGCTCATGCAACCAGGGAGCAAACCTCATAGGTTCCCCTGGAGTCCTAGAAATTAGACAAACTGCTGCCTGTGTGAGGCCAAAGTTACAAGGATCCCATGACATGACATGTACTCATAGATAAGAGTGAGACTTTGATCTTGATTATCAATCAACTTGTTGTGTAATGTAACAAGAAAACTGCAAGACTTTGCTTAAACTTTGTATGGACTTGCTAGGTAACATGATGAAAAAATGAGGATCGGGTAGATCAATTGTGATTTTTGTTAAATGCAAGCTTTTTTCTCCTCTGTAATCATGCAAGAAGATTCTTCAGTTTGACTTGGGGCAACCAGTCACAACCTAGGCTGCCTATGATTTTTTGAAACTGGCCAGTCTATTAAGATACCCAAATAAGGTGTATTTTCTTCCTGCATGATTAATATAGCATGCAAGGCAATTCTTGAGTTTGACCATGCTTTTTTAGAATTGACAAATAGTGATGTGACATGATTATGTACAAGAAGACAAGATTTGAAAAATCGTTGATCCATTAAAACTTTCCCAAAAACTTACAGGGAAATTGTGGCAGGAGGAAACTTGTCCCTGCACCCTGCCTAGCATCATGAATGACCATTGTCCTACCCCAATCCCATTGGTTGCTTTTACAACACCATTCTAGGTTTAGTTGACCTTACTGTTCCTCACCCAAAAAAAGGGGATGCAACTTTGAGGATTTCATGAAATTTTGGGAGACTGATATGCACCTTCTAGAACCTTAAGAAATTGTGGAGAGCCCTATGAGAACTTTCAAATAACTTGTATTCAGATAGCTCCACAGAAGGGAGACTCAGGGATCAGGATCTGATCGGCCGACCCAAAACCGATTCAGATCGATGGGACCGGTCGATCCAGACCAATCCTGGCGGGGAGTCAGGCTGGCAGACCCGGCTGACTATAGGCATGTCCATAAAAATTCTAAAAAACAGCAAAAAAATCTTAAAAATGGGAAAACTGTTCTAACATAGTTAAGGATCAAATTTAATGTGAAATAGTTGACATATGCTCAAGTTTTCATGAAAATCCCCTAATCAGAAATCCGAGGAGAGAAAATCCACCTAGAGAGAGAAAGAGAGTGCTAGTGAGTGGGGACCATGGTGGAGTGATCAAGAGGCTTGGATATTGCAAACATATTAAAACAGCAAAAAAAACATGCCCTAATAAAAAATCTGAGGGGAGAGAGAGAGAGAGAGAGAGTATACCTTTGAAGATCTCTTGGAGAAAATGGTTCTAGATGTGCCTAGAAGCAATTTTTCAACACCAACCACCCTTGATCTTCCTTCAACAAGCCTCTACAAGGGTGAGATTGATAGGGGAGAGTGTGTGTACGTGTGTGTGTGAGAGAGAGAGAGAGGTGTGATGTAGAGCAAAAAGGATGGAGAGCAAGAGTGTGTGTACGTGTGTGTGAAATAGTTTGACCAATCAAAAAAACCCCAGGCCAAAAGACCCCCCAGATAATTTCAAGTGGGGTTGCTTGGGTGGGATCGCCCAGTACCAGGTTGGATCTGGCGATCGACCCAATGCAGCCCGATTCAGGCCAATCCCGCCGATCCCAATGTAGAATTGGGATAGGGTGTTGTGGTATCGGATCAGACCGCCCAAAATCCAATCGGATTGGGCGATCCAATCCAATGCGATCCAATTCGGCGAATCTTGGATGGCCCTAGCCTCTTCACCTCATCGTGCCACATAATACAAAGCCACTGTAGACTATAATGTAGGATTCACAAAGATGGCTCCCTAGGATATGGATATTATGAATTAAGATCTGATACTTTGCAGCATAAATTCACAGAGAACAAACAAATAAATTTCAGGATAAGCTGTTGCAGGGCTTGTGTTGCTAGCACTTACGGATCCTTCTGAGAACGAAGCGTCTCTTTCTTTGTAATCCCACAGATGCTTAATGAATTTATCGGAACATCTTCGAGTGCTTTTATTGTGAATTCATTCTAGTGTCCTTTTTTCTTTCAGGATGTTCAGATGTTGTCGCATTTTTCATATCGTACAAGATTAACCACTTAGCTTTCTTGAAAATGAATAGCCTTATTGATGTAAATTTCATAATTATACAGGTTATACATAACAGGGACACACTTGTTGAACTCCTTGCAAAACACACTGGCAATGTAAGTATTTAACACATGATTTCCCTATTACGTGCTTCGGAATACAGGTCACTGGCTTACATGATTCCTTCTCAGTCTGTTGAGAAAGTTTCGAAGGTGATGCGAAGGCAGTTTTATATGGATTCTGTGAAGGCTCGGGAGTTTGGTGTTATCGACAAGGTACATTGGGATTGTTGATTAGCAATATTACATGCTGCAAGTAGGCAAGATACTGGCATAGCATGTTCCAATATCGTTTTGGATCTTTGAATGACCCTCACTGGCGATTGCTAAGCAGTTGAGATGTGTTTAATTTTTGTACAGATCCTATGGCGTGGTCAGGAAAATATTATGTCTGATGTTGACGCACCGGAGGAATGGGACCGCAGATCAGGCATCAAGGTTGTTGATGGGATGTGATTTATTGTTATAGCAAGTCTTCATTTCAGGTAAGCATAGTCAACTCAGTTAAATGTGATAAAGAAATGCCTGAGCTCAATTCCCTCTTGTTTTAAGATCCTAAAACAAATTACACTAGTGACCCAGTTGTCTGTTGAACATAACTGAAGATAGATTAGGGTGGTCAACCATCTGAAGGATAGGACTCATCAATAATCCGTCAACAGAGTGATTGAGAAAATGATGCATCCATTCCGGAGACTCTCCAGCTGCACCCTCATGTTCCTGAAGTGAACCATGCCTGGCCCTCCCAGCTCCCAAAGTGAGGCCATATTCCTGATACATATTATTACTACAAACCTTGGAACTAAGAGCGGTCCTTGTTTCTCGAGAGGCTTTTGGTGCACTGTCCACGACCACCTTTGCCTGTGATCTATAGGCATATGCGGTCAATGATATTCTTCGGTTGTTAAAATGCAGGCCATGGGCTTATTGAAACAGAAATAGGTGGTTTCCTTCTGATCATGTCGATGGCACCGACTAGCAGATGCAAGACAACTTGATGCAGTATTTGGGAGCTAACAGATTGGATGGTACAAACTGGTAGAATGTGATGGATGTTCAAGCAATAGTTCGCTTTCTATTAAAAAGGTTAATTGCCTCGACCTTGTAAAAAAAATAATGCATCCACGTTATGTTGCCTTCAACAGCTTTCGAATGCTTAAATTATTTTATTGCCAGCTTCTCGGTGATTAGACTATTTTTTGGTATAATGGTCATTATCTCCTGTTGTGGGTGTCCTTGCCAGAACTATTGGGTCATCTTAGGAACACCCGGGCCATGCGCAACCCACGCTCGTGTCCCCTCCCTCCTCTTCTGGCTTGAGATGCAATACTCTCTTCTGTATCCTCATCCTCCTCCCTTGGGCGATACCCCCTGGGGAGTACACGAGAATTGAATTCCCTGACATCGGTGTTGCTAGGGAGAACCAGGGGATGGTCTATGAGTACTTCGGCTTGGAGGAGCACAGTTCTCCCTTGAAGCTCGTCGGCAAAGGTGTCCCCTTTCTACAGCTCGGTGTTGTCTCGTCGTCCATGGAGGTCTACGACGTGGCCACAAACTCCAACGAGGAGACGATGGTGAGTCGGCATCATCGGACGGTAGCAGTATGTAGAACTTGGGGTCTTTGGCTCCACCACAACCAGCCTGAGCGAGGATCGGAACTTGGCGGAGGACTCGTCGGAGAAGAAGACCTCAGGGTTCGCAAATGGGTCTCAGCCCGTGGTTAACTGTAGCTAGGAGACGCCCTTGAGGACCACAACTTCAGAGGCCGCTGGCACCGAGGATGGACAACGGGGAATCGAGAGTCCCCATGAGCGAAGAGGAAGAGAGAGGAGAGAACAGTCGCAGCGCCGGCGCGAGGGCCACCATGGAGGAGGAGATGGCATCCGTGTTCGAGTCCCCGCTGGGGAGCAGCAACTTGGAGGAAGAGCAAAGCGCCATGCAGCAGCAGATCGTGGACATGTACATGAAAAAGCATGCAGCAGTTCACAGAGTCCCTGGCGAGGATGAAGCTGCCCATGGATCTCGACAGGCCAGAGAAGGGAGATGGCTGGGATGTCATCCAGACCCGTAGCAGTAAATATGGATGAGGAGGGGGGAAGAAGAAAGATGGGTCCAGGGTGCTCTTCGGGAGCAGTGCCTTCTGATCGGTCAGTACTGCATCTCAGGTGGTGTGTTAGCTATCAAGAGGATTCCTCCTTGTTCTATGGGGATAGAAGAGAAGGGGAAAGAAGAAGAGGGAGAAGATGTCAAAGAAGAAGAAGGGGAGGAAATTAGACGAGACAGGGGAGAGGGTTGGGAGCTGCCAAAGGAGTTTATCTAAAATTTAAAACTTATGATATATTTGTCAAACAAAATGTTACTTATTTTTTATCAATTTTAAAAATGAAATTAAAATTTAATATATCATAATTTTTAATAAAAAAATATTTTTTCTAAGAAGTGATTCAGACATTGTAACGTGAAATCAATTTTTTGTTAATCTAAGAAAGGGAAGAAAAAGGGGGGGGGGGGTCTGAGGTGGAGATGATAAGGGCTTCGCTCATACTGGAGTATTCGTGCAATACGTTTTTTTAGCAATTTAGGCCCTGTTTGGTAACGGGTTAAACCTGAGTAGGATAGTTTAATCGGGGTCAGATAAGATATTCTTGTTTGATATTTTTTTTTCTTAACCTGAGTTGGATAGAGTTAAATGGATTAACTCATAATTAAAAAATAAGTGGAATAAGTTAATCGACTCCGGTTACGATTAAGGGTAAGGTGGGTCACCTAGGATAAGAAAGTCCTAAAAATGCTTACCTCACAAAAATATCCTTCACATCTTGGTTGTGGTCGGTCAGACAAATGCAGCTTTGAATCGCGATATGGAGTTTTGGATTTGATAAATGAAGGTTTTGATTTTTTTTTTCAAAAAAATGGAGGATTAAACTTGTATTGAAAAATAGATATTTTGATTGATAAATATAGAGTTCACAATTGTATGAAACTATTATCCGGAGACTATATCTAAATTTTAACAAGACTTCGTTTCATGTGAACTAAATAAACAAATGAGAAGGCCAGTGCGAAGAAAGGGATCTTGTTAGTTGTCACTTCAGTGCAAGAGCTTGAGCTTTCAGAGAGAGGAAGGCAGTTACACTCGTTTAATTTTCTCGTGCAGAGGTGTGAGCTTTCTTCTACGCCCTTCGTACCGCCATCATCCTCCGGTCCCTTGCACTTGCAGTAGCCACGTCCTCTGGGCCACCCTCCTCCGGTCCCCATTCCGATCCCTTCTTCAGCTCTCTTCACCCCCCCCCCCCCCCTGCAAAGCTCCCGCGATGTACATCAGCAGCAATATTGGTGACGCTCTGGTGAAGGCGGGGGCAGTGCCAACCGACACCTACAGGAGATCGTACAAAAACTGATGTGGGTGTGGACGTACTTTTGAGATACTTTTTTTTATTTAATTTATTTATTCGTCGGTTCATTTGTTTATGTGATTTATTCGTGCGAGATCAGTGTAAGTCACGTAAGTGACGATTTATTCAGATTTCGAGAAAGTCTTTGGTGCGCTCGATCTGATTAGTCAGACGATTGTGTGTATCGTGTCGGGACAACAATTTACCGCGCCATAAAAGTCACGACATTAATTACATCCCCTCGGAGAGAGAAAAACCCGTGATTAGTCGTCAGAAAAAGGGGGCTCCGTGGCCAGAAAATCAGTTATATATGAGAAAAACGCTTAAGATCATATCGGTCATATGTCGACCATTTAATATTCGAATGAATGTCCGGCCTCAAGAAAAAGCCGATATCGCTGCCGAAAAGTCGGAGCAAATGTGTGCCAAGATAAGGCAAGTTTATTGTTTAGGGGGGTAAGAAACATCTAGTTAAATCCTGGTCAAAACGGTCAAAAATCAGCAAGTTTATCGGCCCGGCGCAGGGTCGAGTCACGAATATAGTGGGGGAAATCCCCGTGATCGAGGCGAGGCTCGGGTGGACATCATTAATATTTTTTTTGATGCCCCGAGGGACAATGGAGAAAAGCCCTGGGATTAGATCCGGAGGGAAGCGTGCTAAACATGTTAGGCCGTAGGCCCCCGACATGGGTTGGACAGGGACCATGATTGGGGCAAACCGAGGGTCCCAACATATCCCATGAAGGCCTTGTTAATATTCCCATGCAACAGGGTCAAAGGGGTGACGAGAGTCGCGTTGTTTTAATCATTATCTTTCTTCTTTATTATTGGTTTTATTATTATTTATTCTTTTTATTGTTGTTATTTATATATTTTTATTATTATTATTATACATATGTGTTATCTCCCTTTTATGTAATTTTTGTCATTATCCTATTTTTTATTATTTTTTTAATTTTTTTTAATTTTTTTAATTTTTTAATATTTATATTTTTATAATTATTTTTATTATTATTTTTATTTTTATTTTTATTTTTATTTTTATTTTTATCATGCTCCCCTTGTGCGAAGATAGGCGAGTGCATGCGAGGATCGGGACTGCTAAGGCCGGTGCTAGTGAAGACCATGAGGCAACTAAGGTCGGTGCTAGGGACGACCAGATGCCACTAAGGTCGATGCTAGTGCCAACCAGATGCAACTAAGGTCGACGCTAGTCATGACCATAGGGCAGCTAAGGTCGACGCTAGTGAAGACCAGATTCAGCTAAGGTCGATGCTAGTGAAGACCATGAGGCACCTAAGGTCGGTGTTAGGGATGACCAGATGCCACTAAGGTCGATGCTAGTCAAGGCCATAGGGCAGTTAAGGTCGACGCTAGTGAAGACCAGATTCAACTAAGGTCGATACTAGTGGCAACCCTGATGCAACTAAGGTCTCCATGCTAGGGGCAACTCTAATGTAACTAGAGTCAATGCTAGTGAAGACCATGGCAAGGGTGAGGTCGGCCTTACCAGGGGGGTTCATGCATGTGCCATGCAATGCATTCAGTCATGAGCACGGAGTTTGATTCCACTACCACAAATGAGAGGTTCTGGAGTTCACAGAGCATGCTATGCGTGCAGAAATTAGGATTTGGACGAAATTCACTTTGTTTCACATAATGCTCATGTGGGATGTGTAAAGGTTATATGCAACCCATGCATGTATACAGAGATGCCAATACACATTTGAGGTTTTCTAAGATGCGAGTCTACCAAGCATCAGAGATTAGCTTGAAAGGAGGGAAGGGAGTCGACCCCTGTGCGTACTGCAGCTCAGACAGAGCCAAGGGCAAGAAGAGTCGACCCTTGGGGTCGACACCCCCAAGTTATAGGGCCAAAAATCAGTTCACTTGTTCTATCTCTTTCTTTCTTCTTTTTTTTTGGATTATGCAATGTTGTATGCTTGTCAACCATGAGAATACAGATATGCTGGGTGTGTGCAAGTGTATGTTGGAGGTGCATGACCTTCTAATTCATGAGATGCAATATGATATGCATGACACAGTGAACGTATGCACGACTGGGTATACGGTTTCAGCAAACACAAGGGGGAGTGCAGGAGCCCGTCAACTCATCATGTTCCCTATTTGGTCATCCTTCTTCTGTATGTTCTCCTGAAATCCTTATTTCTTCTTCTCCTCTTCCTATTTCTTTTTGTTGTATGGCAGTGCATATTCAACACATGTTAATGTGGACGGATATGAATGTTTTAATCTCTTCTTCTTCTTCTTTTCCCTTTTTCGTGACAGTGCACGTCCGATATGTGTTAATGTGAAGAAATACAACTATATTAATCTCTTCTTCCCCCCCCCCCCCCTTTTTTTGGAAACAGATAGTTTATAGTCATGATGATTTTTTTGCTTTGTTCCCAACAGGGTGATCAAAAGAGATTGTTCCTCAAGGTTCCTTTAATTCAGTCATCTCATCTTTGAATTGCCTGATAAAATTTTGACAGCATCTCCCCTTGACCCAAGGCGTTTGAGGAGTAAATAGAGAACACCATCCACGGAGAGAACTCAGAAGTGACCCCTACACAAAGAGGGTGTGCCCAAAAGCAACAGCCCGTAAACCCGAGCCGATTATAGTGGAGTCCCGAGAGCTAACCTGCTAGGGATCCAATCGACTGGGGGTGTCACAATTCCGTTTCCGAAGCGTGGTCTTGAAGATCTTCTTTTTTACCTAATCATAAACCATCCATGTTCACCCATTGAAGGGAGTCCCCGGGATCCACATCATAGGAGGGATGAGCCCCCAGGGGTCCAAGAGTGATCAGAAATTCGTGGGACAGTAAGCAGAAATTTATGAGGAAAACTCGACTCAGGACGAATCCCGTGTATCTCATCCCTTCGGTAACATGGTGGTGGGGGCCAGCCAGACACCGAGGCAGAATTTAGAGGTTGTAAAAGGAAATAAAACAACCTAACAAAAGGATTTACGGACTGAAAATAATTTATCTGGGATGAATCCCCTGTGCCTCATCCCTTCGGTGACATGGTGGTGGGAGTCAGCCAGACACCGAGTCGGGATTTGGAGGTCAAGAAAAAAAAAGGGGTCAAAGGAGATTCATATATATGTATATACGTATACAGTAAAAGGACATATCCAAAGAAGACAAAAGACATATAGCCATCTCATACTTACGTATGCACTTATTGACGAGATGGTCAAAATTGAGGCAAGCATGTATTGGTATGATCATGCATATAGATATATATATATATATCTGCTATATAGGTAAGTACCACATTCATAGAAGAACTCAAGAACAGGTAAAACAGAATGGAGAGATATAAAAGACATATATATATATATATATATATATATATATATATAATATTTATATGCACACGGTAGAGGAGTAGACATTATACTCATGAAAAGGAATTAGGGATCGCAACCCTGCATAGTATTTCTTTTTGGAAAAGAGCTACATCGAGGGAGCTATGGAGTAGCATACAAGAGAAGATAGGAAATAAAAAAAATGAAGAAGATCAAAGAGTGGAGACCCATCCCCGGACAAAAAATCTCCCACGCACCTCTCTCCCTCCTGCCGCTATGACCTCCGAAGAAGTAAACGAAAAGGGGGGATTTTTACTAGGATCTCCCGAACCTCTTTCTTCAGCCGCGCGAGGGCCCTTCTTATAGGGATGGAGGGGGCCGGTTCGGAGTCTTCTCCCACCGCTGCTGTTGCCTATTGCTGTTGGTGCTCTTCCCACGGCATGCTGCGGCCGTTGCTTCTCCGGTAGAGGAGATTTCCATTCGCGGGGGTGGCCGCGGTTCTGCCTTCGTTGTTGGTGGACGAGCGCCTTGCCGGAATGAGCTACGCGCCATTGCTTTCTCGGGAGGAGGCTTGCGAGCATTGAATGCTCAGTACATGAAGGCAGGGATGTCCGCTCGAGTCGGCGTGAAGGCCCGCGGGGTGCTGCGGTGGTCTGCTGGCCAACGTCCTACCCCGCGGGTTGTCGCGGTGGTCTGCTGGACAAAGAGCAGAGGACTCTTCGTGAGGGGAAGAAAGGGCGTAGGGGGAGGCTACACGGAGGGAGAGGGTGTGACATATGGTGAACATTGCATCCAATTTCCTTCTATTTTCTCTTTTTTAATCCCCTTCTTCATTTTCCCTTGGCCTCTCTTCTCTTTGATTTTGTGTATGTATCCCTCCGCACTTGGCCCAACTGCCTTTAGCTGGGCCCTTTTTATGCTTGGGCCTCTCCCTTTTTTTAGTGTCCACAAATACCCCCTAGCCGTGGATGGCGCAAGCGAGGGACAAGTGCGCGGGGTCCGCGGGTGTAGATTTCTTCAGCATATTTCTCTATTCTCCGAGCCGATAGATCATTGGTCCGGTGCAAATTCGCGGGAAAGCGCTCACTCCTTCAACGAAGGGATGAGGGGATCGCTTCACCGCATAGACACGCGGATCGAGATATCTCACCCGAGTAGGGGTGTTTAGTCATTGGCATGGGGTTAATGTCGAAGCAAGGAGACAGGGTTTATGCGTCAATCTAGACTAAAGGCTTGGGCCGACTGGATGAGGCCGATCTCGAGAGGGATTGGCGGCTCATGCTGGGTCGAGGAAGGCTATTCACTCATCGACTCGGACAAGGGGTCTGAGCCAAAGACTTTGTAAGGGGCCCGATGGAACGGGAGGAGTTTGTGTTCATTGGTTTGGATGAGAAGTTCGAGTCAAGGGTTTATTCGTCAGTGTCGGCAAAGCGCCGTGGATTGACGTGGTTTATTCATTGACACGGGGTTAGTGCCAAAGTAAATGTCTTTTTGTTCATGGCTTCAGACGGAAGGCCTGGGCCACCAGTTTATTCGTCGATGCCGACAGGGAGTCGGGGACCGACGTGGTTTATTCCTTGACACGGGGTTAGTGCCAAAGCAAGGGTCTTTTTGTTCATAGCTTCAGACGGAAGGTCTGGGCCATTGGTTTATTCATCGATGCCGGCAGGGAGTCGGGGACCGACGTGGTTTATTCATTAACACGGGGTTAGTGCCAAAGCAAGGGTCTTTTTGTTCATGGCTTCAGACAGAAGGTCTGGGCCATCGGTTCATTCATCGACGCCGACAGGGAGTCGGGGACCGACGTGATTTATTCATTGACACGGGGTGACTGCCAAAGCAATGGTCTTTTTGTTCTTTGGCTAGTCGGAAGGTCCGAGTCAGAGTGAAAGGGTCTTTTTATTCTTTAATACGCCGGGGCACCGGCTATATGAAGGGTCTTTTAATTCTTTAATACGCCGGGGGTACTGGCTATATGAAGAGTCTTTCAATTCTTTAATGCACTGGGGGTACTGGCTATATGCGCGAGTATCCTCATTTATTTCAGTGGGATTCCCGGCTACTTGAATTCACATTTCACTTCATCATTTTTTTTTCTCTCTCTCTCTCTTTTTTAAGGGGGTAGACAACTTTTTCCTCACGATTGCCTTCCATGTGAGTGCAGTAATTTTGAGCGTCCATAGAGTGTTAGGAATAAAATCTAGAATCCGTATGGTCAAACTCATTGATTCACATTATGTGCAAAGTGTAGGAGTTCATCTCGGGTATATTCTGTGAGTTCTGCTAGAGACATAGCTACGACTCTTCCCCTCGACGTATACTCTTACCAAAATTGGTTGTTTCCCTCTCAGGATGTGACATGGTGCACACGTGTCCAGAGTTAGGACATCGTTATTTATTCAAGGAGAGACGGTCCTTGATGCGGGACAAGATGCGAACCTGGGACTCTACCTCACAACTCGTCCCTAGTGAGGGAAACGTGGGACCTGCGCGGTTAAGGAACCGGCAGTGAGTCAGGTAGTCAGCTCTTCCGTGCTCGGATCGAGTCACGGGACGGGTCACGCTCTCTCTCTCGCAGCGGTGATTAAAATATAACAAGCTAATAAAATATCATACTCACATGCAGCGGCATCTAGAACGTATACTAGCAAAATAAATACGACAAGAGGGGAGGTGGCGAGTGTACCTCCACGCTCGGGACGTGGGGAAGACTTCCCGGCCGAGATCCGGAACTCCCGATATAGCAATAATTAATAATTATAGAATTAATGCTAAGCCCACTCCACGCAGGGAGGTAACAGTTGACATGTGGGGTCCGGGAGCACCAATCTCGGGTTGGCGGACAGCAGTCGGTGACACTCGGGGGGGCCTGGTCGGCCGGTTCAACTCCGTTCCCCGGGGCGACAGGATGGCACGTGGGACCCGCTGCTGGTACGGCGACGTCCGGGGCGGCTCCGGACCGCAGCGACTGGCGGGGATGTTCCTGGAGTGTCCCGGGTCGATCCCCGGGAGCGGCGGTCACCGGAGTGGAGGCGGGCAATTTCTTGGGAATTATCTCCCAAGGCTGTCCCACAGCTGTGTTTCTGTCCAGATCTGCACGCTCCGGTGAGATCAGCTGGTACGCTCAACTCCGACGTCGGATCGGGAGACAAAAGGTACCGTTGGAAAGAGGACTTGAAATCCTACAACATACTGGAACTACAGACTTGTCCAACGGTTGGATTGAAAATGGGAGCGACTGCAAACTGACTGAGCACACTGTCTCGAAATACAGAACAGATAGGACAAAACCTAACCTCCCTGATCAAGGGCTTTGACCAAGGATCAAATGGGCGATTTAGAACCAAATGTTTTTATGGTGGGTAGAGGGGAGGGTGACGGAGACGCACATAGCTCATTTGTGAGATTGGGACAACATTTGATGGGTGAGAAAAATTGGCTACTAAGATCTATCCCGCAGACCTGCACATAGGCAGATTTTGGGGAAGATGAACAGGTGGCTGGGAAAGGGGGAAAACGGACTCTGATCGACTTAAAAATTGAACTGGGAATGGACTCTGATGGGGGTAACCTACCCTCAAAGTTTCGCGACGATCCAACAGTCGGATCTCCCGTACCAGCCCTTTCACCGAGCTGCTGTCCTGCAACTCCGAGTTTGGGGCAGCAGGATGAAGACCGGCTCGTGGTGACTCAACGGCGGCACGAACGGCGGCGGCGGTGGCGGTGAACGTTCACAATAGAGAGAGGAAGAAGGGAAGAAGAAGAAATTTGAGAGAGATAGAAGATTGGAACTCAGATCTAGAAGAGATTGGAGGTGGGAGGAGGAAGAACACCAAGGGGAGAGGGGGTGTGCACCAAGCAAGTTTCTCCAATATTTTCTCATTAGTTCCACCAAAATACAATGAGAGACTATAATTATTCAAACCCTAGACCTAGCCAAAAGACCTAGAATACCCTTGGTCAAGGGTAGGTGGGAGGGTATAATAGGGAAAGGAGACTTATGGGATTTGTTTAATCCTACATGGGGGACAAGCATGGGGGACAAGGAGGGGACACCCCTTGATTTAAGGGGAGGGAATCTTGACTTCTTCCCCCCTTTGTCCCCTTGGTCCAATGGTCCAAGTCTTAGGTGGACTATGGGCCAGCCCTCATGGTCCCTAGCAGCCACGTGGCCTAATGGGAGAGAGGGTGGGGTCCCTCCGGGCCCAAGTGGTTATTTTACAAGCAAACCCACTAACTTAGCCTAATTAAACACATCAAATGTAAAAGTACAAATATAAATACAATACTCTCAAAATAAATACAGTAAAATGTCAAGACTCTGATGGAAGCTCCATGTTGTCGCCCAACCACAAGGATGTCGGTGTGCTGCGCGTCTGGTACCGGCGGGTAGCTCTGGTGTCCCCACCAATTCTCCCCGGATGAGAGAAACTCGACCCCGTCGAGTAGGGGTCAGGGTCGCTCTGATATCGCTCCAACAGATCTGGATCTATCCTCTGTAGCTTTGCCCGGGTGATCCACATGTCCTCGGACGCGGGACGCCCCCTCCAACGCACCAAATAGCGCTGGTACACCCCGCCTCGAGTAGTCGTTACCAGCTCATCTAGTATACACTCTATCTGCTCTCGCTGCTGAGGTAACAAGGCTGGAGGTGGACACTCTAGGGTGGTGTCACTCACAATGGGTGGAGATGGCTCAAAGAGCTCACTGGGTATCACCATTGGGTCCCTACAGGCGACTAGATCCGAAACATTGAAAGTAGAATTAATCCCATAATTCTCGAAAGGGGCTAACACTGCAAGCTGACATGAGACGAGAGATGCATGCAGACTCTAAACAAACGGGCCAATTAAAGGGAAAAGCACACTCTATATCCTAGTCAGTTCTAATGCTATGCAGACCCATGCAAAGGTGGACCAGGACATCCGAATATGTGACTCGCATGCATTTGACATAATCGGAGGTTGGTGGCATGGGAGACTCCTAGACACCCAAGTATGAACCAGTCTGACAATGACTTCCTATTGGACTTGGGCGTGGGTGGGCCAGGTGTGACAACCCAGAGCGCCGGGTACCGATATACCGATAACATCGATATACCGATACCAGGAACTGGGGAAGCCACCCAAGGGGCTGATGAGGCCCCTGAAGGGTTAGTGAAGTTTGTCGAGGGGATGTATAACGAATTGCAATTTGGAACGCGCATATTACAATTAAGTAATAAAATTAAACAGAAGTGCGGAAGCAATTCAAAATAACCAGAGTGATATCTATATAAACTAGTCCAGAGACACAAAAGGTACTAGTCCACAAACTACAACTACACGGGGCATACCCCGGCAAAGGTACAACAAGCCTCAAAAGGCGACCCGTCTACTGCTGGCAGCTAAGCATGGTCTCCGAGTAACTCATGAAACACCGGGAGACGGCTGGCGCGGCTCACCTGAAAGGAGAAGGGTGAGTCACAGCCAGACTCAGTAGGGGTCACGCGGATCCCTACCTCGCACTAAACAAGCATACATACAAAAATAAAGGCAATTAGAGCATGCATTTAAATAAAATAACAGGCATTGGCATGAATAAACTAATCACAGTAAGGCTGCAAACTCTAACTAAACAGGTATAACAGCTAATACATGCCAACGATAAATAAATGCAAGCGACAGAAATTAAATCTACCAGTAGAATAAGCCTCAACTAATCCAAGCAGTAGGGAGTAGGACAACCACTGGGAGCAGAAACCATATGCGTCCACTGACGACTTACACTGCGTCTCAAGCACTCGCAGTCGGTACACGACAAGTTGAGCGCGTAAACAGTACCAAACCAAGTGACCAGTCAGAGTGACACTCGTCAGTGTCAGTCCACAGCCTCTGACCACGTGTGCACACACTGACTCTCGCCTGAGTCAGGCCCTCTAGCTAGTTTTCTCCCTTGGTAGGACGTTACCATTGGCGAGGAGCCCACGGAACTAGCTTACAAACCGTGTACGGGAACACCCCTCCGCTATCCCCAAGCGGGTCGGCACTCAACAGACCTTAGGGCAACAACAGTGGCTCCATTACAAGGAAAGAAAAGCTACTCTATTGGGATTCACAAACATGCCATTATATAATAAAACAACTTAAACATGGCACATGAATATTGCGGAATGCATAAGGAATAAGCCGGCAACTTTTTGAAACTGACAGGCAAGTGGCGGTCTGCTGCCACCGCGTCACAGGTGTGTGACGGTTGTGGACTGGCGCGTTACATCGATTGTAACGCGTCCTCCCCCGACCGTTACAACCACCAAAGCTCCAGCCTCAAACCGCGAGAAAGGGATGTGACGGCCCACAGCCACGCCGTCACAGGACCTAACGGTCGGGGCGTTGCGCGTCGCATCAATTGTAACGCGTTGAGCCCTGGCCGTTACATCCACCCGAGGCCAAAACCAACACACAGCATTCCAAAACCATTTGCAGGCGATGTGACGCGCTCGCCCAGGCGCGTCAGGGCACCTTGACGACTAGCCGTCAGGTTAACCGCCTGACTCGGTCAACGCAAATCAACGGGCGAGTAACGGCCGGGAGCCCCACCGTTACTCTCACTGTGACGCCCCTTCAAAGGGCCGTTACTGTGATGTAACGCGTCCTCTATGGACCGTTACTAATGTGACGGTTCCTGGAAGGACCGTCACACCGTCTGGGTTACGGACGGGTTATGTTTGAAAACGGTTCCCTCCCGGACGACCGAAATCGTCGGGTAACGTCGAAAAAACATGTTTCCTGTCAAACCACACGTCCTAAACAACAATATAACAACTAAAACCATCACATGCAAGGCCTACAATAGCTTAAACGCAAGGAACTAAGCTTAAGCCCTAACAATGGAAAATAACCAATATGCATGCCACAAGGGTTTAAACATGAAAACATGCTATAGGAAGTGATCCTAGCGAGTTCAGGATTCCATCCCCCTACCTCGCTCAAGCCGGAACGGCCGGAAAAGCCGCATGCACGAGGAAGGGTTCACCGAGCCTCCACACTCTGCCCCGCTCCCACGATCTCCGAACCATGCCAAGATGGGTACCCACGCGTTCCTCTCGACGCGAGGAATCCACCGGCACCTTCCACGCCTCAATCCGACGTCGTCTCGCCCGAATTCCAAGAAGAGGGGAGAGGGGCGATCGGACTAGAGAGAGAAAGAGAGGGTGAGAGTGAGAGATCGACGAGGGAAGAGAGAGGGGGTGAGGGTGAGGGATTAAAAGAAAAGAAAAATAAAATTATTATATATAATATAATTATTATATATAAAAATCTTATTATTTCCTAATAACCCTCAATTAAATCCAAATAAATCCGGAAAAATACTAGAAAAATTCCTAAAAATCCAAGAAAATAGCCGAAAATTCTAGAATAAATTCTAGGTCCAAACCACTAAGGATCCACTAAGGCACGGGCCTTACACCAGGAGAGCCAAAACTACCTTCTTCATCACCCCTATATGTATGGGCCTCTCGCCAGTGGACGGGCTCCTGGCTGAGTGTAGGTTGATTGGCTCGAGTGAGAGAGGTGTGGTAGGGGACTTCCCTGTCAAGGTATAAAGGAAGTGATAGGTCACGAGGCCCACTAGGGAAGGGGTTGAATGGGTCAAAGCATGTGTGACCCCTCGTGGCAGGTTCCTCCATTACATAGTCCCATGTTTGAAATTCATGAAGGTGTAAATGGTCACCTTCATCCATCGTGGTAGATGGGACAGTATATAAAAGATATGGTTCCTCCCTCGGGATAAAGGGAATGTAGTTAGGCTCGGCCGGCAGAAGGAGGAACAATAGAACCTCCGTGGTGACATGACCCACGGTGTGCACGGAGGTAATGGACTCCCAACGCGGGATGCGTGAAGCTATGACTCGTGGACTGGTCGAAGCCTGGGGCCAACATATGCATCAACTTCCATTGGCAGTCTAATCCCTTGAGAAGGTCTTCCAAGGTATCTAGGTGGTGACTAGACCGGAACGTTGTATGGAATGAGTTGACCGGCATTAATGGTAGGGTGGGGTCCATGGATGGATAGGAAGGTGGGACCAAACCTTTCTTAAGCCAGCTAAGTAGTGGCTCGTCGACAACTAGCTTCCCCGTTAGAAGCACGGGTGGCTCGGGCTGAGGTGGCTCCAAATAAAGATCGGATGTAGATGACAAAGGAGCACTAGGGGAGGGGTCTCCCGACTGGGGTGGGGGAGGCCGTGGGGTAGGCTGTCCGACTGGTTCGGGACTCGATCGGCTGAGAGGTAGATGCTTGCCGAAGGGCGGCATCAAACCTTGCCTCGAAAGGCTCAACCTCTAGAGCGACCAGATATGACTGCGCCAGAGTGAACGCGTCGCGGCAAAGACATTCAATCTGAAAGTAAAGTCGCAAACCTCTCCAAAATTGAAAGGCGGTCGTGGTGCTCTCCTCTATAAATCAATTTCCCAACCGGTACGTATCATAGTCCCGAATATACTCAATCACGGACCTATTGCCTTGGACGGGCCTACTCGGGGTGCATGGGTTGGCCTTAGTGACAAAGATGGGGTTGGATCCCCTAGGAATGGGCATGCAATGACATTTTTTTTTGTTTTTGTTGTTATATGCAAAAGCTTATGCAAACTAAAACGCCTAGACCTGACTCGAAATGGTGAAAAGGGTAAAATGCGGACTCGACTACAAACCCAGACTCAACCCATATCCGGTACCTGGCGGAGTCCGGGGATCCGAAGATCCTCTCACGCGAGTGAATCACCTTCCCGATAGACGTAACCTAACGGTCGGGTAACACCTTTTTATATACTGAATAAAGGTATGCAATGCAACCATGGACCGACTTAAATGAGTCTTTTTTTTATGTTTTTAAACAAGACTACCCTAGACTCAACCTTCCGCTCTGATACCAATTTGATGCGGGACAAGATGCGAACCTGGGACTCTAGCTCGCAACTCGTCCCTAGCGAGGGAAACGTGGGACCTGCACGGTTGAGGAACCGGCAGTGAGTCAGGTAGTCAGCTCTTCCGTGCTCGGATCGAGTCACGGAACGTGTCACGCTCTCTCTCTCGCAGCGGTGATTAAAATATAACAAGCTCATAAAATATCCTACTCACATACAGCGGCATCTAGAACGTATACTAGCAAAGCAAATATGACAAGAGGGGAGGTGGTGAGTGTACCTCCACGCTCGGGGCGTGGGGAAGACTTCACGGCCGAGATCTGGAACTCTCGGTATAACAATAATTAATAATTACAGAATTAATACTAAGCCCACTCCACGCAGGGAGGTAACAGTTGACACGTGGGGTCCGGGAGCACCAATCTCGGGTTGGCAGACAGCAGTCGGTGGCGCTCAGGCGGGCGCGGTCGGTCGGTTCAACTCCGTTCCCCGGGGCCGCAGGATGGCGCGTGGGACCCGTTGCTGGTATGGCGACGTCTGTGGCGGCTCCGGACTGCAGCGATTGGCGGGGATGTTCCTGGAGTGTCCCGGGTCGATCCCCGGGAGCGGCGGTCACCGGAGTGGAGGCGGGCAATTTCTTGGGAATTATCTCCCAAGGCTGTCCCGCATCTGTGTTTCTGTCCAGATCTGTGCTCCGGTGAGATCGGCCGGTACGCTCAACTTCGACGTCGGATCGGTACACAAAAGGTACTGTTGGAAAGAGGACTTGAAATCCTACAACATACTGGAACTACAGACTCGTCCAACGGTTGGATTGAAAATGGGAGCGACTGCAAACTAACTGAGCACACTGTCCCAAAATACAGAACAGATAGGACAGAACATAACCTCCCTGATCAAGGGCTTTGACCAAGGATCAAATGGGTGAATTAGGACCAAATATTTTTATGGTGGGTAGAGGGGAGGGTTACGGAGACGCACATAGCTCATTTGTGAGATTTGGACAACATTTGATGGGTGATAAAAATTGGCTACTAAGATCTATCCCGCAGACCTGCACACAGGTAGATTTTGGGAAAGATGAACAGGTGGCTGGGAAAGGGAGAAAACGGACTCTGATCGACCTAAAAATTGAACTGGGAATGGACTCTGATGGGGGTAACCTACTCTCAAAGTTTCGCGAGGATCCAACGGTCGGATCTCCCGTACCAGCCCTTTCACAGAGCTGTTGTCCTGTAACTCCGAGTTTGGGGCAGCAGGATGAAGACGGGCTCGTGGTGACTCAACGGCAGCACGAACGGCGGCGGCGGTGGCGGTGAACATTCACAATAGAGAGAGGAAGAAGGGAAGAAGAAGAAATTTGAGGGAGATAGACGATTGGAACTTAGACCTAGAAGAGATTGGAGGTGGGAGGAGGAAGAACACCAAGGGGAGAGGGGGTGTGCACCAAGCAATTTTCTCCAATATTTTCTCATTAGCTCCACCAAAACACAATGAGAGACTATAAGTATTCAAACCCTAGACCTAGCCAAAAGACCTAGAATACCCTTGGTCAAGGGTAGGTGGGAGGGTATAATAGGGAAAGGAGACTTATGGGATTTGTTTAATCCTACATGGGGGACAAGCATGGGAGACAAGGAGGGGACACCCCTTGATTTAAGGGGAGGGAATCTTGACTTCTTTCCCCCTTTGTCCCCTTGGTCCAATGGTCTAAGTCTTAGGTGGATTATGGGCCAGCCCTCATGGTCCCTAGTAGCCACGTGACCCAATGGGAGAGAGGGTGGGGTCCCTCTGGGCCCAAATGGTTATTTTACAAACAAACCCACTAACTTAGCCTAATTAAACACATCAAATGTAAAAGTACAAATACAAATACAAATACAATACTCTCAAAATAAATACAGTAAAATGTCAAGACTCTGATGGAAGCTCCATGTTGTCGCCCAACCACAAGGATGTCGGCGTGCTACGCGTCTGGTACCGGCGGGTAGCTTTGGTGTCCCCACCAGTCCTAGAACATCCAAAGGAAGTGTATTAATCTATATTTCAAGTAAGCATGCGATAGTAAGCATTCAAAATCAAGACCATGCAAGGGATTTTTTGTTTGTTTTGTTTGTTTATTTTTTTTATTTATGTTGTGGGGGGTCCCAATGGGACAAAGAATTGGTGTTAACTGAGGACAATTTTTTGTTCGGATGGCAGTTCCGGCAAAGGTATGATATTTGTCAGCTCAGGCGGAAGGTCATGATGCCCACTTCATGAGGGGTCTTTTTATTCTTTTATGTATCGGCTCAGACGTCAGGTCATGAGGCCGACGTGAAAGGGTTTTTTTGTTCTTTTATGCATCAGCTTAGACGGAAGGTCATGACGCCGACGTGAAAGGATTTTTTGTTCTTTTATGCATCGACTTAGACGGAAGGTCATGACGCCGACGTGAAAGGATTTTTTGTTCTTTTATGTATCGGCTTAGACGGAAGGTCATGACGCCGACGTGAAAGGATTTTTTGTTCTTTTATGTATCGGCTTAGACGGAAGGTCATGACGCCGATACGGAGAGGACCTTTTTTGTTCTTTAATGCACCGGCGAGGCCGACTATGTGAGAGGAGGTCTTTTTATTCTGTTAATGCGCCGGCAAAGTCGACTATATGAGGGAGGTCTGCGCCGGCGAAGCTGACTATATGAGAGTGTTTTTTATTCTGTGGCCGAGAGGTTTGGGCCAAGGGGAATGGGTGCATTTTCGTTCATTGGTTGGACGGGAGGTCTGAGCCAAGGTGTGAGGTGTTTCTTTTGTTTGTTTATTGGGATGGCCGTCCTGGCCGAAGGTAAAATATTCATCGGCTTAGATGAAAGGTCACGACGCCGACCATGCTTAGATTCTTTGGCTCCTTTTTGCTGGCTTGACTACCTTGCCCCCGGACAGGGGTATATTTGTTGGCTTCATATGCCCCCAGATTGGGGTGTATGTCTTGCTTCGAATGCCCTCAAGCCGGAGTGTATTTCTTCACTTTAAATGCCCCCGGGACGGGGTATATTTCTTGCTTCAACCGCCCCCCGGCGTGGGTGTATGTTTTTGCTTCTCATTCCCCCGAGCCGGGTGTATTTCTTGCTTTAGATGCCCCCGAGACGGGGTTCATGTTGGCTTCATATGCCCCCGGGACGGGGTCTATTATTTCATTTTGTGAGCCCCCAGGCGGGGTATATTATTCACCTCTTGTGCCCCCTAGGCCGAGGTGTATGTCTTGTTTCGTATGCCCCCAGATTGGGGTGTATCTTTTTTGATGCCCCCGGGCCAGGGTGCATTATTCTCCCTTTTTTATGTGCCCCCATGCAGGGTGTACTTTGCTTCATATGCCCCCTAGGCGGGGTGTATTATGCCTTCACATGCCTACAGGCCTAGGTGCATTGCTTTTCTTCAAAAGCCCCCGGGACGAGGTATATCTCTTGGCCCAACTACCCCCAGGCCGGGGTATACTACTTCTCTTCAAATGCCCCAGGGACGCGGTACATTACTTACTTCAGGTGTCCCCAGGCCGGGGTATGCATTTTTTTCTTGCCCCCCCCCCCCACAACAGGGGCATGTTTGGGAAACTACCCATGGAGTATCTTTTCTTTTCCTCTTCGGGCAGTTTTATCTCTTTATGGCGAATCATATCGGCCAAGCGGCAGTAGGGTAGCGGGTCGTGAGACCACAACATCTTCTTCTTTATCTTCGGCCACCTCGGAGGGCTGCTCTTTGCTTCTTTTCATCGAGAGGCGTGCCTCAAGGGGGGTGTCATGCAAGCGCCCCACGTGAGTGTATTCGGTTGATTCCCTCTTTCCTTCCCCATATCGGGGTATTTGGCACGCTGGTGGAAGCCAAAGGATGCCCTGACATCGTGGTTTGATGGTTAATTCCCCGGCGAGGCCGTCTTCATGCTCTTGGCTCCCGTGAAGTGTATATTGAAATATTTATTTATTTTTTGGCGGCCCCAAGAAGGGAGTACGCTTCTATGTGCCCTTTGAGGAGTTGAAATTTTCCGCGCAAGTTGATCGTTCTACTGCCCCCTCTTCACATGGGATGACCCACCAAGGGTTGCGAAGAGGTGGGTACGTATTCTCTCCGAGAGTCGCGGTCGTGCCTGGCCGTATTACTATAAAGCATTTCCCATGATGGGCAGAAATTTGCAGAGCTGCGGCTGCATCTAGTTGGGTCCTTTCATTTGAGAGAGCATCTCCTAGAGATTTTCTTCAGTAACTTTACCATGCCACTGCTGACTTTGGCATCGTCCATATTTATTTCTTCGGATGTTGCCCGCCTGACATTACTTTGCACCGACTGGTGGTGTAAATTTGCAAGGTGGTTCATTCTTCTGCTTCTCATGTGTTTATTCAGGTTTATTATGTCTGCTCAACTGACTCTTTGCTTGTAGAAATTCAGCGGATGAGCGGATGCTTTTGTTGCTTTCCTTTACGGCATGAAGACCGAGTGGAGGCGGGGTGTGTATACCCCTGATCTCAGACTGAGGAGCTTGGGCATGACTTTGCCCCTGAACGTTGCTTATAATTTGCGGGATGAAATATCCCCATTTTTTGCTCAGATGGCGTTGTTGGAGGCTATAACTCTAGCCTTATTTGCCTCCGCTGTTGCGAAGTGTATTCTTCTCCTTTTTTTAGAAACTGCCAGCTTGAAGCGGCGATGGTGTACTGATGTGCAGAATTGAAACCAACCAAGGTGGGTGTGCAGGAGAGCGCTCACCCCCTCAGGGAGGGGGCCAGTGGTTCGCTCCACCGCACTAATCCCATAATGGTGGTTTTTATTTAGCACCGATCAAGACACGAAGGGAGTGATTGTTCCCTCGGTATTTGTAGCCATCCAGAATTCCTTCGCCATTTTTTCTTCTTTTCTTTATTTCTTTTTATTTTCTTTTCATCTTTTTTTTTCTTTAGGGGGATTGATTTCCCTCTTTTATTCTTTTGTTCCCTTTTTTGCAGCTTTCATGACCCCCAGAAGCTTTGGGTTCCTCGGGGTAGCATCTCCCGAGGCCACGAAAATGATTTTGCTCAGTCGAGCTTTGCTTTTCTTGCGCTTGTGTAGAGGAGGGAGTGTGGGAACAACCACCTCTCTCTGTAGAGGCATATGAGCCGGGGGCTCTAGATGAGCCGTTCTCCATTGCGGGCTTCATCGCCATAGTATTCGACATATTTTGAAAGCTTCCCCCAAGAGGCTAGGGAGGACAGCCATCAGGAGGAGAGTCTCCAAATTTGCTGGGACGGCCAGGCGTCGAAGATGAGAAGCCGGAGGCGAGACCGAGCCGGAGGTAGACTTCAGTCACGAGGATCGCCGGAACAGCACCTGCAGATCATCAAAACAGGCAAACATCGTTTATTGAAAAGGCCATTGGGCCCCTGCTCCTGGCGAGGAGATGAAGGGAAGCTAAGTCCCATCGAGCGTGCCAGACTTGTGGACGCACTTTTGGGATACTTCTTTTATTTAATTTGTTTATTCGTCTGTTCATTTGTTTATGTGATTTATTTGTGCGAGGGCGTGCCAGTCACATAAGTGACGATTTATTCGGACTTCGAGGAAGCCCTTAGTGCACTCGATCTGACTAGTCAGACGATTGCGTGTATCGTGTCGGGACAAAAATCTGCCGCGCCATAAAGGTCACGACGTTAATTACATCCCCTCGGAGAGGGGAAAATCCTTGATTAGTCGTCAGGAAAAGGGGGCCCCATGGCCAGAAAATCAATTATATATGAGAAAAGCGCTTAACATCATATTGGTCGTATGTCGACCATTTAATATTCGGACGAATGTCCGGTCTCGAGGAAAAGCCGATATCGTTGCGGGAAAGTCGGAGCAAATGTGTGCCAAGATAAGGCAAGTTTATTGTTTAGGGGGATAAGAAACATCTAGTTAAATCCTGGTCAAAACGGTCGAAAATCAGCAAGTTTATCGGCCCGGCACAGGGTCGAGCCACGAATATAGTGGGGGAAATCCCCGTGATCGAGGCGAGGCTTGGGTAGGCATCATTAATATTTTTTTTGATGCCCCGAGGGGCAATGGAGAAAAGCCCTGGGATTAGATCCCGAGAGAAGTGTGCTAAACATGTCGGGCCGTAGGCCCCCGACATGGGTCGGACAGCGACCATGATTGGGGCGAACCCAGGGTCCCAACATACCCATGAAGGCCTTGTTAATATTCCCATGCAACGGGGTCAAAGGGGTGATGAGAGCCACGATGTTTTAATCATTATCTTTCTTCTTTATTGTTGGTTTTATTATTATTTATTCTTTTTATTGGTGTTATTTATATTTTTATTATTATTATTTATTATTATATGTGTGTGTTATCTCCCTTTTTATGTAATTTTTGTCATTATCCTATTTATTATTATTATTATTTAATTTTTTAATTTATTATATTTTTATTATTATTTTTGTTATTATTGTTATTTTTATCATGCTCTCCTTATGCGAAGATAGGTTGGTGCATGCGAGGATTGGGGCTGCTAAGGTCGGTGCTAGTGAAGACCATGAGGCAACTAAGGTCGGTGCTAGGGACAACCAGATGCCACTAAGGTCGATGCTAGTGCCAGCCAGATGCAACTAAGGTCGACGCTAGTCAGGACTATAGGGAAGCTAAGGTCGACGCTAGTGAAGACTAGATTCAGCTAAGGTCGATGCAAGTGAAGACCATGAGGCAACTAAGGTCGGTGCTAGGGACGACCAGATGCCACTAAGAGCAGAGGGCTCTTCGTGAGGGGAAGAAAGGGCGTGAGAGGAGGCTACACGGAGGGAGAGGGCGTGACATATGGTTAACAGTGTGCCCAATTTCCTTCTATTTTCTCTTTTTTTTAATCGCCTTCTTCATTTTCCCTTGGCCCCTCTTCTCTTTGATTTTGTGTATGTATCCCTCCGCACTTGGCCCAACTGCCTTTAGTTGGGCCCTTTTTATGCTTGGGCCTCTCCCCCTTTTTTTAGTGTCCACAGCTGGTTACAAGAAGAATTTTGAAAGTGATGTGACTTCTAAATTACACGTAGCATGAAAGTCCGTCTTGGTTGGTTGGGTGTGACAAGACCAGGGTTTGCCATCTCGACCGACTCGCCCATCCCGGTCACGGCCTGGGATGAGTCGGGTCGGTCCCGTTTCGTTCTGTCTCGGTCCATCTCACTCTGTGTTAAAATAAAAAAAGACTTTATATATATACAATATATATATAATAATAGAATAAAATAGAAAAGATAATTTATATATATAATATAATATAATATTAAAATAATGATACGTCTCGGTCACGACTCGGGCGTCGCGTCCACCGCTTGGGTCGGGTTGGGACGTGCAGGTGGGGGCGTCCCGGACCATGAATCGGTCCAGGAACCGGTCCGATTAGGCCCGGTCCGGTCAAATGACAAAAAATCGTCCGAATCGCCCGAACCGCGGTTCGACCATTGAACCGGTTCGGGTCGGTTCGACCCTATTCCCCCGCCAAAAAAAATATAGTTCGGTACCCAGTCCGGCAAGGCACAAATAAATAAATATATTATTTACTTATATTCGATCAAACTATTTAATTCGACACACAACTCAAACTCACATCTTATGTCCCTTGGGTCCTGACCCAAGGGTGAGCTCTCCAACATATAAAGTCAAATAAGTCTTTCTAACTTCTAATATGGGACTAAACATAAAGACTCTATTTTCAACATATAAATGAAGATATTTGAATCAACATAAAAGCTCTATTTCTAACAAGTAGTTACAAGTTATTCTCTATATACATGTATGTTTATTTATTTTGATCATTATATCTTATTTGAGTTTTTTCTTATTATATTAAGTTATAGAATCGGGTCGGACCATATATTAATATTATAATGACATCACGGTTCAAACCGGTTCGAATCAACGGTCAAACCGGTTCGAACCGAACCAACTCATTGTCTGGTTCAGACACCGATCCGATTCTGATAACATTGCTTCAAACCCTAGGCAAGACAAGACCCCCCAATTAAAAATTCTCTAACAAAAGAGCGACCAATTTTGAATAATTGGAATACTTACATATAGATCTCTAGAATCTTCGGCAGTCTATTATTATGTGCTTTTGTATTCTTATACCCACGTATTAAAAAAATATTATTCAGTTACACCCGTCATGTTCTAACAACATAAAAGTTAACAAAATATTTTAATAGGCATGTAAAATGTAAGATTTTAAAAAGATATACAATATAATATGAAAGATGATAGGAATATATGTTTGTCATCATCTTAATTAGGTGAGAAGAGTAAATAATGATATATTAGTATTTTTTCATCTTAATCTACCTAACTTAAAATTAAGTAAACAATCGATAACAACAAAGACATGATGAAATACTAGGAGCAAACATGATAATACCGACAAAATAGAGGTACAAAGTAGAATATGTAAGATTAAAGGAGTAAACATATAATTATCCCTAAATAATTTAGCATCATATTTATTTTTTTCGGTCAATAAGGATACAGGGGAGAAAGATTTGCCGTCTCGACCGTCCCGTCCGTCCTAATTTTTTGTCGGGACGGAATAGGATGGTACCATCTCGATCCGTTATGTTTCGTCTTGTAAGATACTAAGATAAGAAAAGAATCTAGTATACATAAAATAATACAAAAGAAATTGTAACTTAGTTGGTTCGTACTTTTTGTCTAAGACATCTCAGGATTGAACCATGTGAACATCTATAAGTTTTTAAGTTTTTTTGATTGAAAACCTTAAAAAGAAAGGAAAAAACGCATGACACGAAATCAGTAAGTTTCAAACTTAAATCGCCCCCGAACGAACGAAGTCACTTAATCAACTGATTTATAAATATTTTATATTTATAATAAAATATTAAATATATATAACGATCCGATTACATTCCACAGATCAATCGTCGCGATCTGTGACTGGAATGAGTTCAGTCGTGCGAGTCGGATCATCCCGACTCGATTTGCCAAACCCTGCAAAGGAGAGGAAAGAGAAAAGAGAGAACAAATGATGCTCCACAAAAAAACATGCTCCAACATCTCTAAAATCTTCTCCCTGAAGATGTTGAGAGACACCTACACGTGCACCCTCCCCCCCCCCCCCACTTAATACGTGCAAGAGCAGAGCAATCAAATCGGCCACCCCCACCGAGGAAAGACTGCAACCCCCACCCTCGGAACTGGACCGCTTCCCTGGGGGAAGTGTGGTATCCACCGTCCGCCACGCTGACACATAATTCTATTATCCCTAAATAATTTGTCATGGTATCCGTTTGGAAAGGCAGGCTCCTTTTGACTTCTGATAAATCAATTCATGGGACGTGATGCCATTTGAAGCAGAAAGACATGCCGGTAGGACATCTCTTTTGTCTTTTTGGATCAGTGGTAGGATATCATCTGCTATCACAGAAAGACTACAAAAACTGAAATGAAATAGATATATTGTATATGCAGTAACTTCTGCATAAACAAAAGAGGAATTGAAATACTTGCGAGCTGCGACCCTTTTCTGAAAGGACATTGGCATGCTGATTGAGGCAACCCCTGGTGGTGAAATCCCCTGCACATTTCCGTCCACCAATTCGAGGCCCTCACCATCTCAGAGAGGAACATTAAGGTGGGGATAAACGCTTGAGCATTTGTGACTATTTGACACTCAAGCAGAAAGACCGCCAGAAAAAAAGGGGCATCCAGGTCTTGCGCGGCCTCACTTCCTGATGTGAACTTCAAGGACAGCCACCGTGATTGTGGATGCCAACCTCTTGGGAGCAGACCCATGTTCACATTTTTGTCTAATCTTCACATTCACAAGCGACTAGGTTAGATTCATATTTTGAAAAGAAAGAGGCAGTGCCATTTGTGACGAAGCTAGCTAAACGAAACTATCAACTACGTATGCAACACTAACATTCAGTCACATGCAGAAAGATCCCCTCTCTTTTGAATCAAAGCTGTAACCACTTTGCCCGTGAGGAGTTTAAACCGCAGCCTTTCTTTTTTCTTCACGATTCCATGGGCAGCCAGGCATGTGTCATCTTCAGGCTGCTATCAGCATTTGAGAACCCATCCCTGCCCTGCATTCAGTCCCAAATTGCTCGAGGCACAACAGACAGAAATTCTTGCGAGTGCAATGAGTTGCTGCAAGTCAGGTCAGCGCATCAGAGTGACCAACATGGATGCCTATCACAACTTAGACAGCCCAAAAGCCAATCCGATCATCAAACTTGCACGAATCTGACGGAGTCGTTCCAAGTCAGACCATGTTTGTAAACCCTGTTATTGACTTTTTGCACAAACAAGAGCATCTAAGATTCAAGCACCTTTCCCCAAAATATAAAGAATCTCAGCACACAGTCTCAAACATGGAAAGCATAATCCACATAGACAAATACCGTCACAAAATAAGAACAATATGGAAACATCACAATATCACATATACATCGCTGACGTGGGGACACGAGGGAAGCTGCTAAAAGAACATGTGCATGATAGTGACCTTGTGCACTAAAAGGTGATGCTCAGGTCATCTTTTGCCTATTCTATAATTTTAGTCATAGGTTACCAGATAGAGCAGTTATACTCTCAAAAGTAATATCCTAGGGTTTGCAACCTCACATATTGCGTCAAATCTTTTTATGAAAGATTTTCCGTAATCCTGAGATATCTAGATTGCTGATGGCAACAACGGTTAGGACACATAATTCAATGTCTTGATGCTGTGGATTAATTCAAGTAGGTCCTGTCCCCATCTGCGTCCAGTCCCCAAGGTAACGAGAATAGAAAAGCAAAATGAACCAGCATACTCAGCAGAAGAAAATATTATACGACAGAATACCCATTGAAAGGTTCAACATTTAGTTCCGAACTTCAGATAATTGAAAATTCTACTGTATTTCAATATTATAGCACTGACATTCCATAAAATGAGAGTAATTATTTGTCAGTAGAGTAAACATTGTTCCGCTTGTGAAAGTAGATAAATCATAAATGCACTAACGCAATAAGAAAGGCATGTTGGAAAAACAAAAAATAACCCATGCAATGGCAAAATGAGAACTTTTCAGAATAGTGGGATAATGGTACTCCGAAAAAAATATTTCATACGATATGGGCTCCCCTTCTCAGTAACAAGCACAAAAGCCATGCTAACAAAAGTAGAAAACAGTTACTAATTGCTAAACAACAAAAAGTTTGAGGCATCAATAGTATCCTCTTTGTTCTTGCGGAATTCCCAGAGCAATACTCCTACTATAACATAACACAAGAATTGACCAACATTATCAAAACTTTATGAATGATTCCATCATTTTTCAACCTCAAGATAGTCTTCAAGATCTCTGCATCTTACTGATGTTATAACACTAGAGCCATCTAATTCAGTAAGTCTCACCAGACCAAATGCTCCTGTAAATAGAGACAGCAATCGGAAGGATACCCATGAGTGCAATCTGAAGCTGCTCTGAGGTACTCGTCCTGACTGTAATCTGCCCACTAAGTTTGTATTCAGCCCAAGACGAACAGCCATTTTTGTATTACGGCCAACAGAGAACTGAGACTGCAAGTTGGTTCCCAATGCTAAGTCACTTCGCCACTTCATCAGGGAAAGCCCCAAAGTAGAGACATCTTGACCTATTGGAAAATCCTTCTCCCGGAGGCGCACTTCCAAATTGGCCCCATATGCCACATCACCTTGTGCACGAACAGCACCTGTGCTGGCAACAAGGCCCAGTCTTTTCCCAACTATAAGCTGATCTTCAACTTTCAGTCCAGTGGCTATATTTTCCCCCAAAAAAGTAACCGATATTCCAGCAGCAGTTTTGTTTTTCTTCAGGCTCCTAAATTTTGTTTCACCTCTAAGAATGTAAGCCAGTTGCTTCCCAACAGACTGGATGTCAAAGCCAGCAAGAGTAGAACCATTTTCTCCATGTTTTGCAGAAGCTGAGGATTCCAAATGAATGGTGAAGTCCTTCTTGTCTTTTGTTATCTGAACCGAGATCCCCACTGGAAACTTACTGGCAATGGCAAGATTTTCTTCCAGACTAACACCATCATATCCACAGTCATGATCCCACCCATGTGTATCTAATACTGGCCTCACAATAAGCTGTGATGTTGGTTCAAGAAAACGGTACCTGTATGCTGATTATTGCAGTCAAATGATGGCGGCAAGACCATATCTGGTAAGGGAACTGGTACAGTAGCAGGAGCACCATCCCCCTCATAATCATCAACCATATCACCATAGTCAGATTCACTCTTATCTGCCTTCCCTCTTTTCTGGATCTCCTTCAGCCTTTTAAGCTCCTCCTTCCACTGTTTCCTCCGAAGGAGCTTCACACGGTAATCATACTCATCAAAATAAGCCTTCCTCTGCTCTCTGGTGAGTTTAGCAATCTGATCTTTCCTCAAGGGCTTAAATGGTGGAAGTTGATCATATTCATCTTCTTCTTCCTCCTGGTCTGAATCTGACAAGTCACCCAAATCAATATCAGAATCACCATTATCAACCCCTTGATCAGTTGAAAGCTTTGGGTGTGCTCTAGACTGCAGAAGTGAAGATAACAAGAAAGGTAATGGTGGGGATCGTGCACGAAACCCAAATAGTTTCCCAGGAGAAGTATCTTGAAGCTTAAGAAGAGAATTGGCATCAGACAATATCTTTGACGAGTAGCAAAGAAGTAACATATGAGTCCTCCAGCTTAGGCCATTAGGAAGAACTCTCTCGCCTTCTCTGTTCCTTCTACAGGATGGATGATTCTCAGCAAGAGCCACTGGATTCATAAAACGCATGTCGCCAGAGGCCTGCCTGATTGCATGCTGAACAACACGGGATCTCTGATCTACAAATACCTCATAGGTTAAGGGGGATCCATTGGGCCCATCTGGAGGAGCTGAAGCAGCATGCGTGAGAGCAATAATAGCATTGAACCAAATGGATGAGCCCAGAGTACTGGTGATTGATCGCAGTAATGGCAAATCATTAAAATCCCAGGTTTGTGTGTCAAGGCGATCAACATACAAAAAAATATCGGGAGGGCATTTTTTTGTATACTTCTTTATGGATGCCAGGGTTCTCATGTTTGCAGCCTGGTCCATTACAGAAGGTCTAAGACCAGGGTGTCAATTACACAAATCCTAATGCCATCAACGGTTCCAATGATCTCTTTGACCGGTGTTGTCACTGGCTCAAATGCATCTGTATCAACTTTCTCTTCACCAAAAATAGAGTTTATGGTTGCACTCTTACCTACACCAGTTTTTCCAATGACTAGGATGTTGCAAGAGAAATCAAGAGTTTCTTTTTCATTTTCTTCAAGTTGCAATGCTTTCTTTTTTGCATTCTCAAAGCTGAATGACTGACCAATCTGCCTTCTACGTTTGATTCCCTCAGCAAGGCCCAGACGGTAGAGCACTTGTGCTGCTACTCTATCTTCAGGAGAATGACCCAATCTGTGGACAAGGCGTAAGAACTTCACTCTTATCTCCTCAATCTTCTCATGTAACTTCTTCTCTTCCTCATCTATGCTGCTCTCTGACTCTCCTACCACTGCAAGTTCTGAAGGAGAAAAGATATTTGACCTGATTGTGCGAGGAGGAGCAGGTTTTAGAGATGTGGCCGAGGATCCTAAACCTGCAGGACGGTCAACAGAAAATATCCTGGTAGCATCTGGTGAAGTGACTGTGACACTACCATCAGATGAGCCACCTGTCGCTGCTTTCAAGAGAGCAGCCAGAGCAGCAGAATCAAATAACTCTTTCCCATCTCCCTCATCATCAGTCTCCATTTCTTCATCAGAAAAAGCAATCTGTCCATCCATTTCATTTGAATAATCTCGGAAGCTCCCATACGTAGAACTGGTACCTGAAGACCCTTCCTCCAGCTCTTTTATAATCTGTTCAGCAGTTTTAAAGTTTGTGACCACACTTTTCTTTTCTCCCTCATTCAGATCTTCATGTGGCTCTTCATTATCAGTGTCTCCAGAACTGTCATTGTTATTTTTCAGGTCTGAAGCAACAGAAATTACAAAGCCACTTCCATTTCAGCTGCTTCTAATACCTTGGCAACCTCACTGTCTGGTTTTTCATTTACAAAGTCCTCTGCAAGGAAAGCTGGGATTACCTTTTCGCTGGCAGAGTAGACATCATTCCAGAGGCATCTATATTCAGTTTGGCCTCTTTGCAACTCACTTGCAGTTCAGCTGAAGCTTGCTCGATTTCACCTGTCTCTTTCTTGAGTTCTGAAGAAATACTCACATCAGCGCCATCAGTCCTGTCCAAATGATCAGCCTTCTCCAATGAATGCTCGGCATCACCAGATCCACAGAAATATTAGCTTGCTTCGGTGCATCATCATTCTCGACCTTCCCAATTCTTTTTTTTATTTTATAAGAATCAATTGTCTTCTCTTCCTTTTCCATAGTGTCCCAAATAATATCTGTTATTACAGAGGGTTGCAATTGCTGAGTTTCAACATGAGCAGTACTAACTTTTTCAAGATTATCAACAACACTACAATCAGCATGAGGACCACTTTCCCCTGTAGTGTCTTCTGAATTTGCATCATTAGATTTCAGCTTCATTGCTGCCTGAGCAATGGTACTTCTTTCTTCTCAGTCTCACCCAACAAAACTTGCTCAACTTCATCCTTTCCCTTCTTAGATTCTGAAGGAACACTCACATCGGTAACCTCAATGGTGCTCAAATGATCAGGCTTCAGCAATGAGCTCTCAGCATCTCTAGGACCTACAGAGATACCAACCACCTTCAAAGCTCCATTTCCCTCGACCTGCCCATCTCTTTCTTTGTTTCAGAAGAGACAGCTGCCTTCTCTTTCTCTTCCTCTTCTTCAGTGTCGGAGGGCTGCAATTCCTGAGATTCAACAGTAATAGTACTTACTGTTTCAAGATTATTATCAAAACTAGGACCAGAACGAGCTCCACTCTCCTCTGCATTGACTTCTGAATTAGCTTCGTCAGGTTCCAACTCCAGCACCACCTGAGTAACACTAACTTTTTCTTCTTCCGCCACACTCCCTGAACCTTCCCCAACTTTGCACTCACCGTCCGAACCTGCCCTTTCTTCTGTCCCACTGATGGCCCCAACACTGGACTGCAATTGCAGTACCTCCAGGTCTCCAACCGCTTCAGAATCGTGGATTACCCATTGCTCACCCCTGTCACCCAACACAACATGCTCATCTTCCCCAGCATCCTGCTCCACATTCTCCACCACCACAGTGGCAGACACCGGGTTTTCATGTTGAATGTTATCTCCGCTAACCCCATCCTGGACCTCCGACAAAAAACCACTCTGTTTTAGTGGAGTTCATCACAACCAATCCCTCCACTGCCGCCTCCTTGCAACCCGGGATTCCATCGTCAATGCCCACCTCCAGATTGGTATCCCACCCGAAGCTCCACCCGGACTCACCTCTTTAGAAACCCCGACGTCTCCAGCTCCCTCCTCATCATCATCGCCCCCGTCCTTCTCCAAAAACCCCGCACCTCCATCCACCGAACCACCATCCCCAACCCCTTCCCCATCCAGGGGCGGCGCGACCCTCACAACCTGTGGCCCCTCCCCATCGACATCCGCCACCAACCCATCGTCGAACACCTCCTCCTCGGCGGCGGCGGCGGCGGCGGCGGCAGCAGCGTCCTCGTCCTCCATGGAGAGCCGCGCCTTCGGCATGGCGGCGGGGGGCTTCCTGAGGAAGAATGCCGGCGGCGGGGCCCGCTCCCCCCCCGGCGACTCGGGCTCGAGCTGTCCTCTAGGGCGCCCCAATCCTCGTCGGGCTCGGGGACGAAGGGGACGCTCGGAGGCGGTCTCGAACCCGGCCTCCGGCTCGTCCTCGCCGCTCAGGAAGTACTCCTCCTCCTGCTCCGAAGCAGAAGCAGTGCAGAAGAGGGCGAAGGGGAGCCCGAGGCCGCGCTGCGATCGACCTCCTCCTCCTCCTCGGGGGAGGAGAGCGGGGCGCGGATAAGGAGGGCGGGTGCGGCGGGGGGGCCCCTTTGTCGAGGAAAGCGCAACAGGGGAGGAGGCCGCCGAGTCCATGGGTCTGTCGCGAGGCGCTTGGTTTCTAGGAGAGTGGGCACATGCGCGCGCCCCCGCCCCAGCGGCTGCTGTAGCGGCGGGAGCCAAAGCCAAGCAAACACAGCAACAGTGACGAGAACACAAGTAGATGAGAGAGAGAGAGAGAGAGGAGAGAGAGAGAGGGGGGGATGGAAGACGAGCGAGGTGATGTGATACCGATAATGTTCTTTATCTTCTTCTCTTTTCCCACTTCTCCCCAAGGTGTATCTGTTTTGAGGGGAGGAGGGAGGTTTGTTGCTTATAGGGTGGGAGGGGGTGTGTGGCCACACAAAGAGGGTGAGAGGTTAGGGGTGGGGGTGGGGGTGGGAGTGATGTGGCCTCCCTAAATTCCTTGGTTTGTATGTCTAAACTTTTGTGAGTGACTTTGGTGACTTGTTGATTGGTCAACTAAATGCCCTTGGAAATGGTCAAGGAGGAGGTGAGAAGTGTTCCACAAAAATACTGTTGAAAATAATGGATTGAGGCATTATGAGGTGGGATGAAAAGAGTGAGAGGGGGAATGAGAAGAGTTGGAGTGGGAGTGAATAACAAATAAATCAGGGGCATATAAAAGTTTGTTGTAATTTGCGTAAACCTAAGGATCACTTTGTTACTGGGCAGAGTTAACGCAAGTGACTCATGGAGTCGATTAGTGTAACTGACCTTGGTCAATCTCCCTATCCGCTCCCCCCCCCCCCTTTAACCCGCTATCAAAGCGCCCCTAAGACTTAGGGCGCGTTTGTGACCCCTACGGCAACAACTTTCGAGCCATAATCCTCTTACACGTTTTAATTTTTTTCAAACGTCCAAGGGTGTCTGGGTTTTTGAGTGCGGACATGCAAGTTTGAGATTTCGAGCGTAGATACAGAACTTGTCAAATAAAGGGAATTCTCATAAGCGGGTTACAATAAGATTTCAGAGATTTTTCATCATTGTAAATTTTAAAAGCGACGTGCATTCGTACGGATGGAGGACTTTCATGAGAAGCTGTAAGCCGGGGGCCGTTCGCAAACGGCGCCATTAGGCCCCACTCTTTTCAGATTTCTTTCGAAATTCCCAAATTAGAAAATATCATTGACACATCTATTGGGTGTTTTTAATAATGTTAGTTTACCCATTAACAAAATTTAAAAACTGAGATTCTTTGAAGTAATTGATAGACGATACAACTCAGTAAATACAAAATAAGAGCTATGAGGCCTTTAGCTTCATTCTTCTCCGCAATGGAAGAAATGAAAAAAGGGTAAAAAAAAATAATAGAAATTCGTTTCTGAGAGCAACATGCAAATTGAAAACTCAGTCTTCCCAAAGGACAAGCGGAGGAAACGAAACACTAAGGCCACCTTTGATACTGGGGTAGGAAAGCGCATTCGACCCCTCTATCCGACCCCATTTAAGAGTGTTGTGTGTGAGAGACGTCGGTGAGACTCACGTGTTCTCTCTTATCGGGTAATACATTTCAATTACATACCCGATATCAAGTGGCCCAGAGGAAAAGATGAAGCCCTATCTACAACAAGAACTAGGATTCTTTTGAGTGATTTTTACTTGATATTCTTGAAGTTGTGTTTAGATCTTACAAAAGTTTCATGTTCATTCTACTAGTGTTATAATGAGCTATTTGAGTCCAGAACCGTACGGTATCTTCTCTGATCCTTCGACACTTTTAAATAAACATGTTGGATCACATAAGTTGAGTTATCATATCATTAAACCTAATCACCTGAGATCGATATCTCTATTAAAACGTATATACTCGTAAAACTCCATCATATAAAGGCTTTCAAGGTTACGAACTCACAATCAATTTCAAAGTATAGACATTAAGCCCAATCCTGTTCATTAATTTTACTTCTTAATTCGTTTAGTATTATTTAGAAATGACTTATAGATGCCATGAGTCCCCATTTGCCTATTTTCGGTGTTCACATAAGAAAGGTTTTTTTTTACATGTAACCCTACGCTGTTTATTTATTTTTGGCATGTGTATCCTTGATTCGAATGAATTGTCAAAGTACTCCTAAATAATTTAAATGGTTGCGGGTATTCTCTGGTCATAATACAAGTGCAATCTAAATGTTGAAATGATGAATCTGTTCTTCGGTTAAGTTTTTATATGGATGGATGAGATCACATGGCCCTAATGGTCTTTTTGAGTTTTTCTTTCTATAAACAGTTCTGTAGTATTTATGGAAGAATATTCTTTCGAAGTTAACTACATAATGACATGAATGTATGAATGCAATTAATTGGATATATTCAATGATATTTTTGAACGATTCACAAAAATCAAGATTATGCACATATATAACTCCAAGATTATAGGGATATATATAAAAAAAACTTTCAAACGGAAAAATGCAGGGAAACGTTTGGGGAAAACGCGCACACACACGACAGATGTGTGTTCTTATGATTCCGGTCTAAGCACGACAAACGCTTGGATCAAACTAGTCCCATTCTGAAATTCGCACATTCTTCAAACTTTCTGACCCAAATATACTCTTTTATGGGGTGATTGATTGCTCTGTGGAATAGTTCGATCAATATCTATTTTACTATCGCTATTCTCCATTTACATATTCGAATTTAATGTAAGTACAAACTTGTATTAAATGCATTAATATTTGGGAGCCACGAAATTCTCTTCCCGTTCCCTTCCTCACCATCTCTCTCTCATTTCCATGCGGCTGTCTTATGAAGATGCACGGATCCCGCACCCGTCTCGGATCGTTGGATGGCCCAGGAGTCGTGAAGATGAGCGGATCTTGCAACCGTTCAAGATCATTGGATGGATTGAGAATTGTGAAGGAGAGGAAACCGATCGATCGTTGGATGGCCCAGGAGTCGTGAAGATGAGCGTATCTTGCAACCGTTCAAGATCATTGGATGGCTTGGGAATTGTGAAGAAATCGATCGCACCTTAGTTAGATGACTTGCCATCAGAATGAAGAGAAAGTGGCGGGGGGGGGGTGCGCTTTGAGGCATGAGACCAGCCACATATCCTAAGATGATAAGAATACAGAGCTCGAGAAAAATGAGTGAGACCAAGGATATAAAACTCGAGAAAAAGTAGAACAGATCTATGTCAGGATATGTTGAGCTTCACAATGAAGCCTCTGAGGTGGATGAGCGTCCGGAGTTAAGAAGTGTGTCAGGTGATGTCAGTAAGATTGTCAATGGGTCGAGCTCGGGTCGAACTTAGGTCGACCTGACTCGGACCCGACTTATCAAGATTAAGACCCGAACTCGGCCCGGACTCGACCTACGTCGAGTCGAACCAGGTCGGACCCTACATTACGTAAAAAATATAAAACCCGACTAAGACCCGACCAGACTCGACAATTTAAATAAAATAATAAAAATTAATATATTTAATAATGTAAAATTTATAATCTCACTAAATTAATTAAAATTTTGATATGAATGACATAATTTGTGTGAAAAAATAATTTTAAAATTTTTAATTAAGTAAAATAACATAATTTTAACTAAATAATTTTTAAAATTTGAAGTGAGAATAAAAAATGAGAACGGGCCGAACTGACCCGCGGGCCGAACTCAAAGCCCGAGCTCAGCCCGCGGATCTAGTCGGGCCAAACTTTTAGACCTGACTAAAAACCCGTGAGCCGAAAAAAATCTTGCAGCTCAACTTGAAATCGGGCCAAACCTGCGGACTGGTCGAACCAACCTGACCCATTGACAGTCCTAGATGTCGAGGATGCTTTTGGACAGTCTCCATGCTCAAGACTGATTGATCTCACATCATGAGCTGAGACTTGGAGGAGCGTGAGGTCACAGTGTGGTCAAGCCAGAGGTCTGAGTTTGGTTAGTGGAAGCTTAAGGGGGCGATGCATGGGTTTTTTTGGAAGAAAGACTCGGATGGAGGCACTGGACAACAATGGCTAGCGCGAGCCAAGAACCTCGCACCAGAGCTCTAGCTTGGGTGAAAGTCTAACGCAAGAGTTGTATCACTGTATTATGCCATACACATGGAGGCCTTCATTGGAGGACCTCCCGAGAATCAGGTCATCATCTAAGGTTACAAGCTCGAGTGCCTTTCTCGTCGATGACTCTAGGCTGGCCGCCTTAAGCTATGTAACTCGATTATCAAGGTTTGGGGTACGAAAGAATCCTTTGATCTTAAGTCAATGCACGAGCAGCCTGGCAGACGAGAAGGAGGAAGAGGGTCATCGCTAAGGTAGCTTTTACCCTCTATTTTTATGAGAGTTCCTCCATAGATGGAGGAGGGACCCTTGCTAAGATAGCTTTCTCTCTCTTTCTCTGTGATCCCTATACTTGTAGGAGGCCGCAAAGACCCCCTTTTATAGGTGATGAAGCGTGATATTGGCGATAAGGCCTGTAGACCTAAAAAGACTACATGGGGTGGTGCAATGATAGGAGCAGCGGGGGTTATGGGGAGTAGAACGGATTGTAAGGATCTCAATCATGATCAGGAAGACGCAGCAGAACATGAAATTGAAATTTTATCCTAACATCATTGATTGCTCGGAATGATTCCATTAACTATCTACCGTAGGAAAGATTCGATCAATGCCTCTATGATGCGAGAATCACAGCGAAGTGGAACAATACCCTCGTGGTGGTAATCAACCTGCAAAATAATTAGATAGCTAGATGTTAAAATCTCTCTAGAAAGTAATTGTTAGATCATTGCACATTTTTACAGAAAAGAGAATTTATAAAAGAAAAGCCAAGAACATTCAACAAATATTACAAGGAAAAGATGAAGTCATTTAGATGGCTCTTGATAACGACCTATCATTGTAGTTCCCATTGTTATTTTGGTAGTCTCAATGATCTTATCATTTGGAACTTTTTGTTCAGCAGAATTTTTTGGGGAAACTTTAAGTCGCCCAATTTTCATGTTTCCTATGTTGCCCGCTTTGGCGAACCTATCAGAGGAAACAAGATGACTTGGTCAAGTACTGGATTGAATAGAGATAAGCTCTAAAGGTATAGAGGAAGGGTAATTCAAAATTGACAGGATAACAAACATTAAATTTCACCAGTGCCATCCAGGTCACCGGTGGCATTGTGAAGGGGCAAGGTTGGAACAGAGAGAAAGAAGATCATGAGTTCTAGATATGATACGTTGAACTAAAAATGAGAAAGACCATAGGATTCCATCTTAAACATTAACATAGCAATTGCATCAAGAAATAGATGGTCATTATTTATATAATAAAAACACAGTAAATATGCAGCTTTGACCAGGCTGAGCACTCACATTTGAACCTGGTGGCTTCAAAAGCACAATTCTCATTACCAGAAACATTGCATGACACACATGCACTTGCGAGATGTATTCTTTTACTGCCTGGGTGACCACAATTGGAACAGCAAGGAGACCTTGCATTTGAGAAACTCTCATCTGATGGACTCTGGGAACTTATATTTTCTGGAGGTGCACAATTAACCTTGCCTATTTCACCCAACCTGAAGAAAGGGTAGAAAACACAGATAACACAGTTGTAAATATGCATGTTTCTTTTGAAGTTGCTGCCAACAAAGATGATGAAACATTTTCACATGATAGATGATATTTTATCTCCTACAATCCCAAGAAAAAAGGTACCTCTGCAGAACCTCATCCTCTTTAAACAATTGGACAAAACGGACAACTGTATCAATCCAATCCCTGGCACCCCTTGCCAATCATAGTCATTTGCCAACTAAAAAGAGCAATAGCTAAGAGGTGATTTCTCCTCAGGCCTAGACCAGCTTCAATATCTGATACATTGTAGCTTTCAAATGGTTCCTGTAATAAAATGGAAAGGTCATGGTTGCTCCAGTTATTAAAAGCAATTGAATAATAGAATAATTTAGCACAAAAATCTACATAACTACAAGATCATGATTCACATTAACTTTAACGAAAAGAAGGGAAACGTTTCAAATATTCTAGATCACAGACAGACACCATCAAGAAACAACGCAAGCACCCGGACACAAATAGAGAATAGACAACCTCTGGACAGATGGAGAGACCCATGGACAGGGGACTCAATAGGGAATGGAGGAGTTGCACAAGGAAGAGAAAAAATGAAGAGGGGAATGAGAAGCATTTCCTATTATATGCTTCACTGACGAATTAAGTCGTTTAGGGGCTCTTTGTTTACGGGTTAGGATAGGGGGAATAACAAACCGATGTGAGAGAAAACTGTGGGCCCCACAGTTTTCCCTCACACCCATCCCCCCTTAACCGAGGTGGAGTGGCTTATTCGGGCGGTGGGGCTCGAATAAGCCACCCAACCCCGTAAACAAAGCGGCCCTTAAGAATATGCTCTTACACAAAAACTTAGTAATATTAACGAGGGATAAGGAAAAAATATAAGTAAAATAAACTATGAATGGGCATAAAAAATAACTAGTAACAAATGGCTTCTATCCAAATAATGAAATCGCTTTAAAATATGCTTTTGGACATAGTTTTTAGCAGTATTGATAAGATACAAGGAAAAAGGCAGCACTCTAGGCATCTAACAAGGTACAAGGCTTTGCGATGACAATGATAATGATAATAACTATAGGAGCATCTGCCGCCTTTGAACTGAGTCATTTTATGTAAAGAAGTACAAGATCATGACATTTGCAGTTTTTGGCATGGTTTAATCTTCAGCATTACAACTAGAACTCTCAGATGGACTTGCAAACAGGTAAAGAAGACAACAAGATAAAAAACTGAATGTTGGACTCATCAAAGTGATGACTTGCCTATGGAGCCTCCGTAGGATATATACTGGTTCTACTAATTTAAGAGGTTGAGCAGTATTGCAGTATAATTGTGCCAATATGGTACGAGAAGCATAAATGAGAGCTTTGGCTTCTAGAAGTTCTTATATGATATCATTAATGTGTATTCTATTGTCCCCATGGTCTATTGCATAACGTATGTGGCTCATCATTTAGAAATTAGATGTTTTTTCATTGGTAATAAATAATAAATGTTATCAAGAATCACATCCAAAAACTGTGAAAAAACTGTATACAATATAATACAAAACACAAATATTTGTACCAACAGAGAATATCAACTAAAGATCGGAGTGTATTTAGAAAAGAAGATGATTTTTCCCCTTAGTTCTTACATTGACAAGGTTTTTCTGAACACATGCACTACACTCAATTCCGCCAGCATCGAGTAGGGTAAATGTAGAAATAGATACGATACATCCACAGTGGAATCGATGGAGACCATGACTATGATCAGATACACAAGCCACAAACAACTCCAAATGATAGACAAGTGTGGGCATTGATCTCGTTGTGCTCCAGTGGTTAGGTTTACTTGCAAAAGACAGCTTAACCTATGGCTGTTATTGTGAAATACTAGTATGAGCAAGTGCTACATGGTTAAGTGCATGTGCCAAAGATGCTAATATCCATGTGAGAAGGTGCAAGAAACATAATCTAGGTTATTCTTGTGGGTCTGACCTAGACCAATGATATTTAGCTCATGCTTGTCTGAATAATGACCATAAACAGCAGAAGCAATTAATCATGCCTCGATGATAGATTTCATGCATAGTGCATGTGAACATAAGGAAACAGGTGGATTCATGACTTTTACATAGGCAATTTCTGTCTTATTCAGCTTATCTAATCTAACAGATATCTGAAGTAAAGGGTAATTATCGGGGATATTTACATGTCCAAATGTTTTTATAATGCCTGATTGCATAAATATTCAATTCAGAAGTAATGGTTTAATTCTCTTCAAAATCCATCTAGGAATCAATTTTGGAAACTGTATCCAAAATCTGACCGAATATTTAACGAACAACCTGGTCATCGGGTCATCAGTTACAATCGATATCCTTGTTTAGGCATGACCTTAACATAATAAAACAGCCGTATCACGAGGAACTATATGATAAAAAGATAAATGCATTACATAAGGCACAAATGATGCAAGGTAGACAAGGATAATCGAGGATGGGAGGTGTAGACTTTGTCTGTTTTTTGCTTAAGAGATAAGTAGGAATCTGTCTGGACTGTATTGACAAAGATATTCAGCATGGGAAAATTGGATTTGTAGTTGACCTAGAAATGAAAGGGCAAGAAACCATTTACTTAGGGCTTACCGTTGATGCTGGAAGGATGCGGAATGATGTCGCAGGTGGGCAACCATAGCTGGGGCACGAGGGTAGGCTTCTTAGGGTTCATGCTGCTACATTGGTCGCGGCCTTCCGCGGGCAGTTGGCTCGGGCCAAGATAGGGAAAGAGAAGGGGTCGCGGGACTGGGACTTCGGCCGATGGCTAGCTGCGTGCGGACTAGGCCCTGTGGGCTGGGCGGCTAGTTATTGGACGCTGGCCGTAGGGTTATGCTCCTGCCTGTCGGGGTGGACCGCCGGCCTTTGATGGTCGCGACCCTGCTGGCGGACGGAGGTTGATGGAGGAATAGGGAACGGAGAGGGCAGACGACGATGGTGGCGGTTGGCCAGGTGAGGCAGGGCAGGGCGGGCCGGGCCTATTCGGGACAGAAGAAGAGGAAGAAGAAGAAAGGGAAGCATGGTGGCGGTGGGGGGTCGTGGGACTGGGACTCCGGCCAGTGGCTTGCTACGTGCTGACTGGGCACTGTGGGCCGGACGGCTAGCTGTTGGGCGCTAGCCGTAGGGTTATGCTCCCACCCGTCAGGGTGGACTGCCGCCCGTTGATGGTGGCGACCCTACTCACGACAGAAGTTGACCGAGGAATAGGGAAAGGGGAGGGCGGACGGCGGCGGTGGTGGCTGGCCGCGTGAGGCAGGGCAGGGCGGGTCAGGCTGGGCCAACTCACGGCAGAAGAAGAAGAAAGGGAAGCACGGCGGCGGTGGGGGGTCGTGGGACTGGGACTCCGGCCAGTGGCTCGCTGCGTGCTAACTAGGCGCTGTGGGCCGGACATCTAGCTATTAGGTGCTGGCTGTAGGGTTATGCTCCTGCCTGTCGGGGTGGACCGCCGGCCGTTGATGGTCGCGACCCTGCTCGCGAATGGAGGTTGACGGGGGAATAGGGAAAGGGGAGGGCAGACGGCTGTGGTGGTGGCTGGCTGCGTGAGGTGGGGCAGGGCGGGCTAGGCTGGGTCTATTCACGGCAGATGAAGAAGAGGAAGAAGAAGATAGGGAAGCACGGTGGCGGGGGTCGTGGGAGGCCGAGGGTGATGACGGCAAGCAAGCGAAAGGGGGAGGATGACAGCAGACCAGGGGTCGCGACCATCAAGCGAAAAGGTGAGGAAGAGGTGTAACGAAAGATCTGAGTAATAGAAAAAACGGTACAACTCAAATCTTGACACGTCAACTACGAGTGGAGAGACTCGGAAGAATTATTTAGACAGTGTGAAAGTATATAAGAATCTAAATTAATTACAAAAATAAAAAGTATGATCTAAATATAATAAATAAGTAATTACATAAATAAATAATTATACAGTCTAGAATATCTAAATCCACGACAAGTACAATCAACTAAAAGGGGCATATCCCGTCTTTGACAAATTGACAATTAGACCTGACCACTGACACAACGAGGAGCCTTTGAAGCACTACACGTCAGCCACGCCTCACCTGAAAATGGAAGGGGATGAGTCTCATCTCATCAGTTCAGTAGGGGTCCCGCGGATTCCTATCTCATAACGAGAAACACAATAGTGCGATAAACAATTAACAGGAATAATCAATATAACAGAAGGAGATAATAAATAACGATTAATGAAATCTACATAAGTATCACAATGTTAGCCTCATAAGTCACGTGTCACGAATATCATGGCTACACGAAAGTAATCTACGTCTCAGTCATGTGGAATAGAGTACCCTGAGTCGCCAAAATA
Source organism: Amorphophallus konjac (assembly GCA_022559845.1). Lineage (NCBI taxonomy): Eukaryota > Viridiplantae > Streptophyta > Magnoliopsida > Alismatales > Araceae > Amorphophallus > Amorphophallus konjac. The sequence goes on from JAHNEJ010001605.1 coordinate 148,352, forward strand.
GTAAACCGTGACGGAAGGAAACCTGAGTCGCTACCTCTCAAGTGACAAGAGCACAGCTCACTAGAAGAATGGTCGGATGCGTCCACTGATATCTTAGTTCACGTCCTATGTGTCTCCCTGCTCGCCCTAGGCAGAAACTGAGACACAATAATCAAGTAACCACATAACAAGGACTAGTTGGGGTCGCACCGTCAGTGCATGTCCGACACCCCCAACCACGTGTGCACACACAGACCAACTGCTCTAAGTTAAGTCCTCTAGCTAATTTTTCCCCCCAACCCGGACTCAAGCTGCAAGGCAAGAGACTCTACGGTAACCAGTCCAAAAACCGTCTCATCATGATAGCCGCTCCATCACTCCCAAGTGGGTCAACAACCGCGTGTCGTAAGAAAGCTATGACTAGTGACGGGTTACTTGAAGAAGCGGAAACTACCAGAGTACCACCGGTTCATGTTAATCCATCGTATGCATAAAACGCATCACAAGGCGGCTTATTATCACGAAAATCCAAGAACATATGGCTAGATGACTAATCTATCGGCTGTCGATGCGTACGGAGCAGGCCGCAACTACAAATCAGGCGGAATGACGAAAAATCGACGTCGAGCAACCTAGGTCATGAGCAGTCACATATGTGGCCACCAAGGCGGCTAGCCCTCCGGTCGCCCAAAAACCTAGGCGGTCAAGGGTCTGGTCGCCCAGCAAAATACCTTGGGCGGCCACCCCAGTGGTCGCCCAGTCTAGTGGGCAGGGCGGCCAACCCTCTGGCCGCCCATAAACCTATAGGCGGCCAGGGCTCTAGCGACCCAGCAAACAAACCCCTGGGCAACCACCCGCCCAACCCATCTAGGCGGCCATACCCCTGGCCGTCTAGGCTGGGTAGAGGCGGCAGGCCTTCTGGCCACCTCCTGTCCAGGTCCCCATCAAGAACCGCATCTCGAGGGTCATTCCCAAGCTCGACGGGCCCCCGTTTCGAGTAGGAACCCCTGAAAAACTTGGGAAACTCATCCCGAGGAAAATGCCATCCATAAAACATGATTTAAACTAAAAATCACTATGAGGAGGGATCTATCCGCGCTCTCGGCCCCAAATATGGAAGTTTCCCAAAAATATAATAAACCCCTCTCTCTCGCCCAAATTACTATTGAATTGAAGGAAAATGCGAGGGAAGAGATCGGGATCCATCCCCCTACCTCAAT
>JAHNEJ010001445.1:0-161334 GCA_022559845.1 Amorphophallus konjac
TCCCCTGGCATGGCGAAGAAGCCACTGGCGGCAAAGCGACCGGACTGGCGGAGTCGCTCCCCGAACTCTCGCGCTCTCTCGTAGCGCGTCTCCATCCCTCCTAGCCTCTGCACGACGGCCTGAAGGCCCAGCTGGAGCTCCCTCACTTGGGCCTCCAAGGCCCTCCTCTCGGTCAGATCCCGCTGTCGCTCGGACCTTCTCTCAGCTTTCTCTCTCTCTGCCTCTCTCCTCATCATCTGCAGAAGAACCCTTAACTCCAGGATGTCTGGAGAAGGTCTCTCCTCACCACGGTGCCGCAGCTCCGCTACAGTCGCCACCCAGGCGTCACGCTCCTCTTCCGCCCGGGTCGCACGGGCCACCGCACCGGCAAGTTGCTCCCGGAGGGAAGCAATCTCGAGAAAAGGGGCCGAGGAGCTAGAAGATCCGCCAGCCGCTCCCACCGTCGCTGTCTGCTGGGCACGCTGGAACAAAATAAACAACGGCCGTCAATGAAACTCCGAAATCTGAAGTTAAAAGGGCGGCACGTAACTTACCAGGAGCGACAGCTCATGTTGAGCGACGGCCAGTTGCCGCCTAGTCTCTGACAGCTGGGCGCGCGAGCCGCCGATGCCACGCGTGTCCCCAGCTTGGGGAAGCCCCGCGTAACTCTCTCTCTGCCGCCGCAGGAAGTCGGCACTGTCCTGCACCAGTACACCCCCTTGCTGTCCAGGGAGACGTACGGGCCAGTCCTCGAGCCTCGCCTTGCCGCGACTCTCCCTCCTGACGCGGCTCGGCTCGTCTGCACTCGCCCACTCATCGGCCAGGCCCAGGGTCCTTGCCATGTCCTGCACCAAGAAAGGGGTCCCATATCAGTCAAAAGGAACGCGTCCCCTGTCTAGGACGCGTCCATCATTTGAGTGCAACACTCACCGAACCCTTTCCTCCTCGCGCGGCTCGCTTCAAAACCCAAAATGAATTAAAAGAGGAAGAGATCGGAGGACCTACCGGACCGTATTCACCTCCTCCCATGCCATCGGGCCCCTCGGGTCCCTCGGGGGCCCGAAGCGGCCCTTCCTCCTCCATGGACGCCGTTCCGTGATCGGGCGCGTCCCTCCTTGGGCGAGGATTTCCTCGTCCCTCTCCACCTTCACCACGGTCGGGCCCACCGAACTCCATCGATCAAAAGAGGAGGAAGACGAAAAAGGGGCAAGCGCGTTTCGGCGGGAGGCGGGCTCGTTTGCGGGTAAGGCACGGGAGAAGAAAGGACCACCCGTCGCTTTAAATTTAAAATCAAGGATTAAGACGCGTCCTCGCGCCTGGACGCGCCCAAAAGGGGGGAAAGGAAACAAAATCCCCCCGTGCAAAACTTAGTTCCCCGCTGTTCATGGCAAGGTCTCGCGAAGCACGCCTCAAAGGACAACTCAGTAAGTGTGGGAGAGAGAAGTACACACAACACAAAAGCCATTTCCATTTCATATAATAGCCGAAAGTACATCATACAGTGAGAAGGGTGACGTGTACAAGCAACTCTCTAACTCTCACCGTCACCCTCCTGGTCATCTCCTTCCTCCCTCCTCTGACGGAGATCCCTAGGGGGCCTCCGCGACCTCTGTGAACCCTGAGAAGCCGTGCTCGCCTCGCCCTGCGGTGGCACTCCAGCCTCGAAGGCGCGACGACGCTCCTCGGCCGAAGAAACCAGGTAGCTGCCCATGGAAAAAGAACCAGACTGACGAAGTCGCGCCCCGCGTTCCTTCGCCCTCTGGTACCGCTCCTCGCTCTCCCGAAGCCTCCCCTCCGCCGTGCCAAGACTCAATCGGAGCTCCAGCAGCTGGGCCTCTAGAGCCCTCCTCTCGGTCTGATCCCGCTGTCGCTCCTCCCTCTCTCTCTCTCTATCCCTCTCCCTCTCTCTCTCCACGATCTCCCTATCCCTCTCCCTCTCCTCTCTCTCCCTCATCGCCTCTCTCCTCGACAGCTCGAGGGCGATCCGCAGGTCCACTACGTCGCGAGGAAGCTCCTCAGCCTCCCGTCGCCGCTCCTCCTCTAGCTCCGCAATCCGGACGTCACGCTCTGCCACCCGGGCATCGCGCTCCTGCTCAGCACGAACAGCACGCGCCAGGGCCTCTCGGATCTCGGCCACCTGTCAAGACACGCATGCACCGTAAAGAGAACAGTGATAGAAGGGAAGTAGCTGGAAAAGGGTCGCGGCCAAGCAAGCACTCACTCGAGCCTCGCGGTCACGCTCGGCCTCCTCAGCCCGAGCCACCGCGTACGCCAGCTGCTCCTGGAGGGCAGAAACCTCCGGAGGAGGGCCCCGCGAACTGGAACCCGCTCCACCAGCCATCGCGGCTGCCGCTGTCTGGTGGGCCCGCTGAAACACGGGGCAAACGTCAGTCAAAGGCTAAGCATCAAAAATCCAGGTCACAAAAAATGCATTGCATAAACTCACCAGGATCTCCAACTCCTGTCGGATGGCCACCAACTGTCGCCTGGCGTCCGCCAACTGGGCCCGCAGGTCGGCAATCATGGTATCACGAGCATCCTGCATAAGTTAGTATCCCATGCATACATATAGAAAAGTGGAGCAGTTTCATTTCACTTACCCCTGCCATACCACCCAAGGAGAGGCGGTCCCCGTACGTAGCTCGGTACCGTCTCATGTAGTCTGTGCTATCCCGTACGTGGGACACTACTGGGACCCCGCCCTGCTGCCAGTCCTGGTACTGTGCTGGGAAGCGCGTACGCCAGTCCACGATCTTCGCCTTCCCCTTGGTCTTCCGCCCAATGCGGGCCGGCGCATCTACGTCTACCCACTCCTGGGCCAGCCCCAACGTCCTCATGACCAGTCTAAGCCGCAGCGGCTCAATCTCGTTCAGGCAATGGACCCACACGTCCCGCCTGAAGCGAGGAAGACCCGCTACAACCCAGGGCTGGCCAGCATCGCCCATGCCCAGGTAGGGCCTCCACACCACCTGCATCACCATACATACATCATGTTAGTTACCATTCAGTCACATGCATAAACACAAAAAAATCATACGCATCATACCATGGCCTCGGGATACTCGCTCAGCTCCCGACGAAGTGACGCCAGCTGGTAGCCGTGGGGTGCTGCAACCACGACCGGCCTCCACTGCCGCGCCAGAGGCACGGCCCTCCTGTTCCTATGCCTAGCCCTCCCCATCGGGAAATAGTAATAGCTCCACACCTGCATCCATCATACATCATTAGTACAATAATTACATATTTAACTGTGGGAATGCATAAATAAAATGTTTACCTGGAGGAAAGGTGCGAAGCCGCTGACTGTCGTCTCCTTCTCCGAAGTCTGGGAGAGATCGGCAATCAGATGGGCAAGCAAAGCCGCTCCCCACGCATAGTGCCCCACTCTGTCCAGATCCGCCAAGAGCCCGAGGAAACGGCAGTGGATGCCATCCCCCTTCGTCCCCAGCAGAAGGCGGCCCAGGAAGAAGAAAAGAAACCTCCGAAGGTCTAGATCCACCAGCTCCCTCTCGCTCGGATCCTGGGTGAAAGCTGCACGAGCATCCCCCTCCAGTCGAGCCAAGAACTCCGCTCCAGTCTCGCTAACCCGCTGACGCGGGTCGACGAATCCGAGCGCCTCCATGATCTCCACTCGACCGACTACCCTGCTGTCTCTATCAGTCACGCTCGTCTCTAACCACAGCAGGTCGAGGGCACTCTCTCGGTAGTCGGGGTAGGTGACCCCGCTGACTGCCTCTCCGTCAACTCGTAGCCCGGTGATCCGAGCCACGTCCTCCAGTGACGGCACCATGTGCCCCCAGGGCATCAGAAATGCCCGGCTCGGTGCGTGCCACCGCTCCCTCAGTGCCTGGATAAGAGGAAGGTCGAGCCGGAAGGGCTCGATCCTAAGGAAAGCTCCAAAGCCCATGGCGTCCACACGCGCCCTCTGAAAATCCGGCAGCCCACGGTATGCTGCCACCACCAAGGACCAGCTGATCCGGCCCTTCATCACGCCCTGCAAACCACAAAACCAACAAAGAACACATCAGCATCATGAACAGTAATCAACAATAACACTGTATATACTATTTCATTTTATTTTCAAAAAAAAAAAATACATATATATATTTTTGGAGGCGTCCAGACCCTTGGACGCCTCCTTCCTATTTTCTTTTTTCTTTTTCGAAAAAAAAAATCCAAAAAAATAAAAAAAAATATATATAATATATATATAATTATGGAGGCGTCCTAGGCCTTGGACGCCTCCTTATTTTTTAAATTTATTTTATTATTTACGAAAATAAATAAAAAACAAATTAATAAATGAAAAAAAAGAAAAAGAAAACATGGAGGCGTCCAGGTCCCTGGACGCCTCCTTCTCTCACTACCCGCCTCTCTCTCACAACCTCTCGTACACCCGTTTTAGCCTATTGAACCACAGAGTGAGGATTCCGAGGTACTTACCGGGTCGTGATCATCCTCTCCCGCGTCACCAGCATCCGCAGCAGCCTCCGCGGCCAGGAGAGGCACCTCCATCCCCTCCTCCGCAGCAATCTCCTCTGCTGCAGCCTCCTCGGCATCATCCCTCAACCTCCTCGCACGACGAGCCAGTCGTTTTCGCTTCCCTGGAACCTGGCTCGATCCTCCTCGCTCCATGGGGACTAAGAATAGGTCGTCTGGGTGACTGGGTCGTCAGATTGAACAGTAAATGAGCAAAAGGGGGGGGGGGGCAACCCTTAAATAGGAATTAGCTTCTTTGGGGCGTCCAGGCGCCTGGACGCCCCCTTAATTTTTATTTATTTCAAAATTTAAAAAATTGTGGGGCGTCCAGGCGCCTGGACGCCCCCAAAACAAAAAAATCAAACAAAATAAAAAATAAAAATTGGGGCGTCCAGGACCTTGGACGCCCCCAAAACAAAAAAAATAAAATAAAAATAAAATAAAAATTAGGGGCGTCCAGGCCCCTGGACGCCCCCATAATAAAAAATTTTCAAACAAAAAAAAATAATATAATATATTTATATAAGAATATGTATATAATCCAAACAAAATAAAAAATATATATATATATACAAAGAAAAAGGAAAACCATAAAAAAGATAATAATTAAGGGGACGGGGTTCCGAAACATCCATGCCAGATTTTATTCCATCAGAAAAAACAGAGTGAACTACATCAGGGGCTTAGGCGCTTTAGGCCTTAACTTCCCCAGTTCGGTTACATAAGCCCTCCACGGCTCGTATTCCTCCACCACGTGCGCTAAGGCCTTTTCCGCAACACTTGTCTTCCAGGGAGCTTTAATGGCCTTCGCTTCCTTCGCGTCCGCTTCAGTGCCCAACTCCCTTTTCTTCAAAGGAACAATGTCAGTCGGTGGCGGGAACGAATGGCGTGGGATGCCAATCTGGAGGCAGCACCGATGCGCGTTGTAAAGAACAAACTCGGTCGCGCCGATCAGTTGAAGATCAACTTCGGGAGAAGGCCTCATGAGGAGATCAAGCGAAAGTAAACATGTCGGGGCGCAAGTGAAGAAGCCTTGTGTCACGGTGCGGAAGTGAGACCGCCAGTCTTCACGTTTCTTCAGCCACGGAACGCGGTTCACTACAGTACCACCAAAGCCTAACACGTCGGCTATATGGTGAAGCGGGCTTTGTTGGAAGAGCTTCGAAGCGGTTGGCATTCCCTCGCGGTGGTCGAATTTGAAATGCAAATCCAGCCAGCAATTTAAGACAAGTGCACAACCAAATGGAGGCTTACCCAGGCTCGAGGCAGTAAGACCGCTGTAAAGATAGGCGAGGACGGCGGGTCCCACCCTCTTTCCACGCCAGATCCCGCAGATAGCACCCAGTTGGTCTTCCTCCACTATGTTGTCGGTATAAGGGAACAAGAGAGTACCCGCCAGACAAATGGTGAACCCCTTCATGATTCCCTCCAAATAGTCATCGTCTGGTGACCCTCTCAGGGCGTCCATGACCCATTCCGCAAGCTTTTGGAGATCGATCCCCTTCTGAGTACGGACCTTTCTAGCTGCGTCGGGCGGCATGAAGCTTCCAAGGACGCTTTCAGAAGTACCCCGTGTCAGCATCCGCATAGCCTTCACCTTCCCGTCACTCTTGAATTTCTTCAAACCGAGCAGAAGTTCCACCTCCTCGAGGAGGATGGTCACCTCAAAGGTTGGGAAGATAAAAGTGTGGGTCTGGGGATGCCAGACCTCCACTAGCGCGCCCATAGCCGCCCAGTCCATACGAATCTTCTCGTAATGCTTGGCGTGAATAAGGAGCCCCTGCAGATGCCACTTCGAGAGTATGGCCCTCATGCCAATGGAGATATTGGAAGTCAGCTTTGAAAGCCATGGCAGCTTGGAAAACTTCCTCGGGCCTGGGAAGAGTGGATATGGCTGGGAGAGGAAAGAAGAAGAAATGAAGGAAGTAAGAAGAAAGTTCACGTGCAGAAATTTGAAAAGAGTCGCCTTACCATATGCGACATGATCGTCCCACTCAGATGACCCTCGAGGTCGGAAAGTCGCTTAATCTCGCTGCTAGGCCTGCTCCTCTTCATAACGCGGGAAGACTCTCCTTCCATCCTGAGCTCCAAACTCTCCTCTCCTTCCTCTCCTGAGTTTCCAAAACCCACCTTGGTGCATTTGAATGAACTAGCCTAAGGAGAGTTCTTATAGGAAGGGTAGGGCGCTACAGGACGAAACATGTCACATCAATTGTCCACGTCAGGATTTTGGCTAGATCTCCTTTCCATTGTGGTGCGATTCTGCTGTGATTCTGCTACTTTCTGATGTTGTTAACATTTGCTAATCTGTGCAGGTTTTGCTAACGGACGTCTTTGTCCTGTCCCACCTTTCATTGGTTGGTCCCACCATCTCATGCATCATAGTATATGATACCTACGCTACTAGAACATGTCAAGGACCTTGCGGCCCGAACGAATCCGGGATCTGAGTTCCCCTTCAACAAAAACGGTGATGATCCCGGAGGAATTTAGGCTGTACGGATAGGCCGTTAACTTGTGATAGAATGGGGACGACGGTTCCATTCAGTGAGTTGGTGCGCGGATAAACGGGCCCCAGCCCAGTATCAGCTCACCGGGTCGGTATCCTGACCCGTTCTTCACAAGTTGACAATATTATCCTTGGCTATTTTCTATTTTTGTTTGTTTTAAATTTTTCTTTAAACCTAGCATGCATTCATATAGGACTTTGATTTATTGCGGAAGATCATTCAAGCGATTCGATTGTGAAAGCCGTTGTGTTTCAATTCCTACAAATATGAGATATTCCACTCTGAATGAAATACTGAGTTTCTTTGAGACAGCCCTACGCTGCTCTTCCAAAGGAGACCCTTGTTTGGACAGACCCTCAGATATTCCTTTACCTTTTTTGACCCACCTTGGCCGCAGCACTTCCACATTGGCTGGTAAACGCTCCCCAAAGGTGAAACCTCCGGTTTATGACCCAGGTACTTCCACACCGAGAAGTTGGTCCCTTTTTGTTTCGTGCCTAAGCGCACATCTCACCCTCCCTTATTTGATCTCCGTCCAAGCAATCGTCAATATTTGAAAGACCTTCTTCAAGGTCGTCTCATTGAAACTCCAGGAAAGATTCCAAACAGTAACGTCAAAAGCGTGTCTCATCACACCTTGGCATCAACTTATCAGTCCGCTCCCACTTCATTCCACTCCACTCCGATACCATTCCACTACGTGTCGCTCCCTTGCAAAGCAGACGCCAAGGCGGGGCAGCTGTAGACACGCCATTCTTGACGTCTCTTGAGAAAGTCTCATATTACTATACAACGCCCCGCAACGGCTTACGCATTTTGAATCACTCGAGTGCTTCCTTTTCTTGGATCTTCTTCTGCCTTTTTCGGCAACCGGAATCGTTTCGTCACGGCATTCGGACGGCATCAACACCCGTCGGACGCATCAGAAGGTTCCGGAACCCAGAAGGTTCTGCCGGGCGGCCGCCTTTTGAGGACCCGGGTCGATTTTAATGGGGGCGTCCAGGCCCCTGGACGCCCCCATATTTTTAATTTCTTTTTTTTATTATTTATTTATTTTCTCAGGGCCCTAAACAAAATAAAATATATATATATTGATGGAGGCGTCCAGGCCTCTGGACGCCTCCAAAAAAATAATAATAATAAAAATCTTTTTGGCATATAAAACACAAAAAAAATAAAAATAAAAAAAATACGTATTAATGGAGGCGTCCAGGCCCCTGGACGCCTCCATAAAAAACAAATATAAAAATTCAAAATGCCAGCCCTGTCACAAAAGACAAAAAAATAATAAAAATATATATATATTGGAGGCGTCCAGGCCCCTGGACGCCTCCATAAACTCCCTCACGGGCGCCGCCCACCGAACGACGGTTTGTCGTGTGTGAAAAAAGCCAAATTTAGAGACGTCCAGCTGACTGGACGCGCCCATTTCTGAATCACGAGGCGCCGCTCACAAAACCACGCGTTGTGCCAAACCGCGTGCGGCCGTCGTCGGTTTTCGGTGGACCTGTTAGAGGCGTCCGGGAACCTGGACGCCCCCATAAAAGTATTCTAAAAAAATCAATAAAAATAGAATAAAATATTATTTCGGCCCTGATGGAGGTGTCCAGGGTCCTGGACGCCTCCACCTTCCGGAACTCTATAAATAGAGGCCCACCCCCTCAGTTCTAGGGGAGCTAAGCAGTGATCCGATAGGCTGCCGGAGCCCAGAGGCTACGGAGTCATTTTTCTAACCCGTGGGTTCTTTTGTAGGTGGAGGTTCTGCCGGCTTCTCGGGTGCTCACGCTCGCGAGAGGAAGGTCGTCTTCATCCACCGCGCTTCCACGTCGTCCCCACGCTGCCGGAGCTCCGCCGGATTTCACCCTCGGCTCATCCAATAAGCCTTTTCTTCCCCTTTTTCTCCATAGTCCTTTACATTCATCATATTGCATCATCTATCCCCCTTCACAAGGGGGCCTCTTCTCTTATACTCCTTACATCCATCATCTCATTTTCCTCCTACTCGAGTCCGAGAGGGGTTTAAAAGATAACACCAACCAGGTGTGTGTCTTGCCATCATTTCGTTATTTTTATCGCAAGGATTCGAATACTACACCTCCATCTTTCTAATCCACTTGTCATTTATTTGTCGTTGTCTTGCAAGGGTACCCGAGGAAAGCCCTCTCCGTCGGCCGGCCGGAAGGAGAGGAAGAAGCAACCCGCCATCTCCCGCTTTTGAGGTAGGCGCGATCACCTTCTTATTTTGGGGTCTTTTGGCCCCTGGCGATCACATCTTATCATCGAGGCCGCGGCGAGTCACTTCCCCAATGGCCGTTTAAATTTCTGTTTCCTATATTCTCTTTATATTTTGTTATATATTCCGCTTATATCATCGAGGCCGCGGCGAGTCACTTCCCCAATGGCCGTTTAATTTTCTATTCCTACAATCTCTTTATGCTTTGTTATATTCTGCTTATATCATCGAGGCCGCGGCGAGTCACATCACCAATGGCCGTTTAAATTTCCGTTCTTATATTTTCTTTATATTCTGTTATATTCTGCTCATATCATCGAGGCCGCGGCGAGTCACTTCCCCAATGGCCGTTTAAATTTCTGTTCTCATATTTTCTCTATATTCTGTTATATTCTGTTCATATTCTCGAGGCCGCGGCGAGTAACTTCCCCAATGGCCGTTTCAATTCTTGTTATTTAATTTTTGCATCATTCCCGTCCCCCCGAGGTCGCGGCGAGTCACTTCCCGCTATGGCCGTTTAATCCCCATATTTTGCTATATCATACTTGTCCCGCTCGCCCCGCCGGAGCAATCTCCCGTGGTGGCCCCTTCTCTCTTTCCTCTCATTTCTGTGTTGCAGCAAACAAAACACCCAACAAAAAGAAGGAGCCCGCGCGCTCTCCGCTTCTTCCTCTTCCCCGCTCTTCTCCGAACCGCGTGACGTCGCTCACAACATCCAAGGATCTGCGAAAAAGATAAGCCAGGGATTTTGGATCGTTCTGCCATGAGGAAGATTCATACATGAAATCCTTAATGTGAATAGAAGGATTACCCGTACCGTTATACCTACGATATGTAGGCATTTCGGAGGGAGGGAGATGAAATGTGGGAAGAATTGGTAGGGAAATCTCATGGGCGGACTTCCCATCTACCATTTTCTTGAGATTTTGAAACTCCTCGTTCATTTCATTGTATTTATTGAGAAGAGACTGGTTGAACTCCTCGGCAGGTGAAAGTGGGGCCTGCCACTGAGACTGAGAAGGCCTTACAGGGACCTGAGAAGGAAACCCTGAGCCAGATGGGTATGGTGGCCCACCAGTGGACGGACCCATCTGGGGTACCGTATTAAAGATGGCAGGGATCTGAGACTGTACGGGGAGGAACTGATAAGAGGCGGGCTCTTGGTTTGCCTGTCCTTGAAGTGAAGAGGAAGGGGCAACCTGTACATGTGATGGGGATACAGCAGCCTGGAGCGGCTGTTGGTAGGATGTGGGAGCCAAAGTTGACTCCTGAGGAGGGGGAGATACAGACTTCCCCTTTAAAATGGCCTGAAAGGCCAGAAGTTGCTCAGGGCTGAGCTGTGTAGTAGCGAGGGCACCCAACAGGGAGAAGATATCCTGGGGTGGAGCTAGTTCCCGTGGAACAGTGAGGACCTCTTGTGAGGTCTCACGGGAGGGGCCTGAGTCCATTGCGTGGACCCGTGGGTCAGCTGACTGACCACGACCTGATTGATTCTCTTTAGAAGAGTCGTGAGCCATTCCTGTAATTTTACCAGAACGTAAATGCATACACTAGCAAACAAGTATCAGAGATTAACAGACAAGTGGATGATCTTACGCCATTTTTTCGATTTTTGTTTTAACTTTTTTTTGTGTTTTGATTTAATTAATTTTTTTTTATTTTTATTTTTTTTGATTTTAACAAATATAAAATTCACACTTAGTAGGAGGGACGCTAATTGCACTTTGTTTTACCGCCGTGTCAGCTAGGGGCACTCGTCTCACCACGAATAGGTAACTAACTCCGGGGTACTTCTGTGGTACAACCAGCCCAGTGAACGAAGAGGGAATCCTTCGCTGTCGGGGACTTACGGAGGTCTCAATGGAGGAGATCCTAGTCCGTCGAGAGGAATTCCCGACGGAGAGTCCTTCCTTCACCGAGAGGGGTTAATCCTTAAATAAGTAAAAGAAAGAAAAGAAAAGGGGTAAATGCATGAAATGCAGTGCTGAATAAAAGATGTATAACACACAAATACCAGAGATAAACACACAAATAGAACAGAGATAATCACAATGATATAACAAAGATATAAAAGTAATAAACAGATGGAGTAGGATACAACCGTTCCTCTTTCCGAGACACGTAGATCACTTGAAAAAAAGAGAAAGGGGCTCTAAGGGTGCACGTAGTGCACGAGGGGAATGACGTAGCGCACGTGGGTGCAATAAGGAGGGGGGGACACGAGGGTGCCAAATAGAGGCGAACAAGGAGGGGCACACGTGGGTGCCAAATGGAGGAGGGCACACGTGGGTGCCGAATGGAGGAGAAGAGGCACGCGTGGGTGCTAAATGGAGGGGCACGCGTGGGTGCCGAATGGAGGAGGGCACACGTGGGTGCAGTATGGAGGAGGGCACACGTGGGTGCCGAATGGAGAGAGAGTGCACGAGGTGCACGGGGCGACGTTAACCTCTCAAGTAACCACAAAGGACCGGGGAAGTGCACGAAGTGCACAAGGGAAGTGGGCGCACTTGGGCGCAGTAGGGAAGGGCACACGTGGGTGCCGAAAGGAGGGACACACGTGGATGTCAAAAGAGGGAGGCACACGTGAGTGCCGAGAGTTCAAGGGTAACCAGAAAAGCAAAAAGAAGGTCCCACCATGATCGCCAGAGATGTGAACGCGTCACGTGGTGGACTGAGAGAGAGAGATGGGGTTTCTCCCTCTCCGAGTAATAAAGGGTGAAAGAAATGAGGACAAAATAATGAAACGCGCGCTATAGGGGATATGGAAAGAACGGTAGACAAGTATGACCTACAAATGACACTCTAATGGAGACAGAAAGAATTTACACTGACCGAACTCTAGTACATGGCGGAGATAGGGGTCCGAAGACCCTCTCGCGCAAACTGAACCCCTTCCCGGTAGGCGTAACCCACCGTTCCGAGAGCAGCTTTTCAGATACCGAATTCGAGTCCTGGGACTCTACGTAATAGAATTTGACAGACGGGAAGACACGTAGACTCGAAAATTAGAACGATATATCACTCATCGAACAGTTACAAGAACAATATGAATAAAAGCACACCACCGCAGGACATTGGTCTTTGCGGGGTTTTAACAACAATATTACAATATGAGCAGTAATTAATATATGTGCATATAGAAACCACCGCGAGATATTGGCCTTACGGGATTTTTAATGCAATATAAATAATACATATAAGTATATATATAAACCACCACGAGACATTGGCCTCTGCGGGGTTTTTACTATAACATAGATAATAAATATAAGTATATAAATATATAAACCACCACGAGACTGTGACCTCTGCGGAGTTTTTACTATGACATAAATAATAAATATAATATATATATATATATATATATATATATATATATAGAAACCACCACGAGACTGTGACCTCTACGGGGTCTTTAGTATAATATAGATAATAAATATAATATAATATATATATATATAAACCACCACGATACTTTGGCCTTTGCGAGGTTTTTACTATGACATAAATAATAAGTATAAGTATATATATATATATATATATATATAGGAACCACCACGAGACTGTGGCCTCTGCGGGGTCTTTACTATAATATAAGTATATGTGACAGGAAAGGAAAAGGGATCAAATAAACCACCGCGAGATGTTGATCTCCGCGGGATTTTAAAGCGATGATAGGAGAATGTTGAAATTAAATAGTTAGGAGTTAGAAAGTAGGGTGCAGAAAAATAAAATGCTGAAATAGAAACGGTCGCGGGAGGTGACCCACTGCACCAATTAGGAGTTAGATATACAGAAAGTAAATCACAGAAACCGCCGCGGGGAATAATCCTCCGCGTGGGTGAGGCCAGAGACAGAAGAAGATAACCGCTGCGGGAAGCAACTCTCCGCGGGTGTTATTAAAACAAAGATGATCAAAATGGAGCACGCGTTAGGAGTGTTGTGATCGCCAGGGACCGAGGGTCCCGAGTGGATTGATCGCTTTCGCCTTTGACACGGGGTTATGCGGGCTCCAACTTCCTCTTCTTTCGACAGGCCGAAGAAGAGGGCCTTTTAACTGGTTACCCCTACACAAGGAACAAACAGAGAAAAAAATAACTAAATGAGAATGACGGCGGTGTAGTACCAATCCTTAGGTAATGAAACTGTAAATAACATAAACGAACACGTACCTGGTTGGTGTGTTTAAAACCCCTTTAGAACTAAAAGGGTGGGAGAATGACATGATGAAATGCACGAACACATAAAAAAAATACCCACAAGGGAGGCCCTCTCGGAGAGAAAGGCATGTCACATATGCTAAGATGATGCATGCGATATAATTAACTGACTGATTAAAAATAAAAAAAGTGGAGAAAAGCTTATCGGAGGAGACCGGCGACGGGCTTTGAGAAGGGGTTCAATATCACGAGCGTAGCACGACCGAAGGACTTCAGAGCGGACTTCAGAAACTGTTTAAATGGAGAACACAAACACACGTATATATATGTATAAGGTAAGAATATATATATATATATATATATATATAAAGTGAGAGAAGACGATTAAAAATATAAGTAAATAAACAAATAATAAAAACTAACGATGTATGAAAGGTAGAAGAGGGTTAGAAAAAGAAAGAGAAGTCAAGAGAGAGAGAGAGGAAGGAAGCTTTTTTTAGGCTTTTTTTTGTACTTTAATTTTTATATATGTGATATATATATGTACATAAAAGATATATATAAGATATATATTAAAGAGATATATATATAATGTATATATATATAATATATATATATAGTATATGTATATGAGAGGAAGAGAGAGAGCACGTAAGGGGAGAAGGGAGAGAGAGGGGGGAGAGAGATATAAGAGAGAGAGGGACAACGAGAGAGATAAAGAAAGGGAAAGAAAGGGAGAGAAAGAGAAATTAAAAAGGGAAAGAGAAATGTACAAGGGAGAGAGAGAGGGGTCGGATGGGGAGAGAGGGACGAGAGAGAGAAGAGATTAGACAGAGGGAGAGGAAAAGAGAATGAAAAGAGAAATTAAATTTAAAAAAAAAGATTAAAAAAAGGTACAAAAGAGAGAGAGAGATCGGATGGGAAGAGGGAGGAGAGGGGGGAGAAGAGAAAGGGGGTGTGAGGGAGGAATAAAAAAAATGAAAAAAAATGAGAGGGAGAGATCGAGAGAGAGCAGAGAGAGAGACCGTGAGATGAGGAGGAGAGAGAGGGAGAGAGAGAGAGGGAAAGAGAGAGTGAGGGAGTGGGGAATAAAAAAACTAAAAAAAAGAGTGAGAGAGGGGGATCGAGAGAGAGAGAGATACGGGAGAGATGAGAGGGAGAGAGAGAAAGTGAGAAGAAGTGAGAGAGGGAGAGAACCGAGAGGGGGGAGGAGGAGAGAGAAAGAGAGACGGGAGAGGGATCGCGATCGGGAGAGGGAGGGGAAGGAAGAGAGAGAACGGGAGAGATGGGAGAGAGAGAGGGATAAAACGGAGAGAGGGAGAGAGAGAGAAACGCGAGAGGAAGAGAAGAGAGGAACGGAGAGAGAGAGAGAGAGAGAGAGGGGCCGGCGGTGGGCGACCGGTGGCGACGAACGGCGGCAGCCGACGGCGGTGGTCGCGGACGGCAGCCCTGGGTGCCCGGGTGTTCGGAGGTGGCGTCCGGGGCTTCACGGTAGAACGCGGGAGGCGGTGGCTGTGGAGGGGGAGTCGCCGGCTGCGAGTGGCAACGTCGGTGGCGACGAGGCGGACGGCGAGGGACGGACGAGGGCGGCCGCGGCGGTTGGTGAAGGAGCTGCTCCGGCAGCTGGGAAGAGCGACAGCGGCGGTGGTGGGCTCGTGGGGATGATGGAGACGACGGGCTTCGACGGCAGAGGGCTCATGGCGTGGCTCGCGGGCGACGTGCACGGTGGTGAAGACGGACGGTAGTCACGAGGTGAGGGGTGGATGGCCGGAGCTGCGGTTGCGGCGTCCCGTGGAGGGTGGCAGTGGCGAGCGGCGGCTGGAGGTGCAGGGGGGGTGGTTTTGCTGGCGGGGTTAGCAGGTGAAGGTGGGCGCGGGATGCATGGTCGTGGGGGGGGGGGTGTAGGGAGGTTGTGGAAAGGCCAAAGAGAAGAGGATGGAAGGGGTACGTGGGGTGATGGTGCATGCACAAGGGGTCGCGGCAGGGCGTTTAGAGAGGGAGAGAGATGGTGGATGGGGAGTGCTGTGCATGGGAGATAGCAATGGGAAAGATGAAGGTCGACGGTGGGTGTGGCTAGTGAGAGGGGGATGGGCTCACACGGAGGAGGGTGGCTGGGTTTGTGGGTGAGGAAGGAGATGGTGGGCAGCCGTGGGTTGTTAGGTTTCGGAGAGAAAGTGGGAGAATGAGAGTAGCGTGGGTTGGCCATGCGGAGAGAATGTGGTGGTGCGTATGTGTGTGTGCCGTGGGGGAGAGGAGTGTGAGCAGTGAGAGGTGTGTGTGTGTGTGCCGTGAGGGAGGGGGATGTGTACAGTGAGGTGAGAGGGGAAGAAAGTGACAGAATGTAAGGGAGAGGGTGAGAGAGCAGGGAGGAGGGGATTACGTGAGAGATAGGGAAGAAAATAGAGAGAGAGAAGGAGACGTAATGATTAATATGTATATATATATATATGAATTATTATTATTTATTATTATTTTGTTTCTGTAGTTATTAAGCCTTTTTACTTTTTAAGAAATATATAGTTATCAATTATATATATATAGTAATCACATACATATATATTTACAAAAATAAATTTATCATTAAAGAAAATCAACTACATATTTTTATGTAAACATAATTATACACACACATTTTTTTTGGATTTCATTTTCTCTTTTGTTTATTCATATGTATACATATTTTAATTTTCTCCCTCTCACAAAATAAATGTAATTTAACCAAAATTACAGAAATCACTCAAATAAAAGAAAATGTAAGTCACTTCAGGGCATTACGGTACAATATGGGATGTATTCATCGTAACGTCAGAAATGGCGTGTCTACACCAGGTCCGCCAGCTCCCGCTCGCTCGGGTCCTGAGTAAAAGCCGCCCGAGCATCTCCCTCCAGACGCGCTAGGAACTCTGCTCCGCTCTCACTAACCCACTGCCGCGGGTCCTCGAATCCGAGCGCCTCCATGATATCCACTCGGCCAACCACCCTGCTGTCTCTGTCGGTCGCGCTCGTCTCCAGCCACAGCAGGTCCACGGCGCTCTCTCTGTAGTCGGGGTAGGTGACCCCGCTGACCGCCTCTCCGTCTACTCGTAGCCCGGTGATCCGAGCTACGTCCTCCAGTGTCGGCACCATTTGCCCCCAGGGCATCAGGAACGCTCGACTCGGCACGTGCCACCGCTCCCTCAGTGCCTGGATAAGGGGAAGGTCAAGCTGGAAGGGCTCATTCCTCAGGAACGCCCGGAATCCCATGGCATCCACCCGCGCCCTCTGGAAGTCTGATAGCCCCCGGTACGCTGCTACCACCAGAGACCAACTGATCCGGCTCTTCATCACGCCATGCACATCACAAAACACAAAAAAGAAGGAACACATCAGAGTCATGAATAGTAAACAACACTGTACATAATATTTTATTTATTTTCAAAAAAAAATTTGAATTTTTTAAGGCGTCCAAGTGCCAGGACGCTTTCTTCTTTAACTATTATTTTCTAAAAAACGTGTCTGGCTATTTGGACGCCTCTTTCTTTTTTTATAAAATAAATATAAAAAAGAAAAAAAATATAATAAAAAATATAGATAATTAATGGAGGCATCCAACTGCCTGGATGCCTCCATCTATTTTCTTTAATTATTTACATATAGAACCCAAAACAAAAAAAAATAAAGTAAAATAAAAAAATTAGGGTTGGAGGTGTTCAGGCCCCTGGACGCCTCCTCCTCTCACAACTGCCTCTCTCCTGAACGCTGTCTCTCGTCCCATTTTACGCTTAAAATCACTCAATAATGTAACAAAGTGGAATTCTAAGGGGCTTACCGGGTCGTGCTCATCCTCTCCCGCGTCCTCGGGCCCCTCCAAGACCAAAGGAACCTCCTCCTCCTCCACGGCGACCGCCTCCGCCTGATCCCGCGTTCTCCGCGGACGACGGGCGAGCCGCTTCCGCTTCTCACCTCCCTGACTCGCTTCACCACGCTCCATAGGCTAAGATTAAGGGCAGAAGGGTCGAAGAATATGAGATGGAGTGAGAGAGGAGAGAGGAAGAGAGCGAGAATGTGGGAGGCCGCGTGCGTGGCCGCTCTTTTATTTGAATCCCCATTTTTGGACGCGTCCAGGCGCCTGGACGCGTCTAGAAATTTTTTTTAAAAATATATATATAATAAACGCGTCCAACGGATTGGACGCGTACAAAAATTTTTATTATTAAATAATGAAAAATACAAAAAGACGAAGGAAAAGGATTAAATAAAAACAATTTTTTTAATTATTTAAAAGCGTCCACTCATATGGACGCGTTTAAAAAAAAGAAAAGAAAATAATAATAATATATATATATTAATAATAAAGCGTCCACTTATTTGGACGCATCAAAAGACAAAAAAAATGAAAACAGAAAAAATAATAAAAAGAGGAAAAGATAAAAACCCAAACTTTGCACATTCCCAAATTCTAGATTTTATTCCATTAGAAAGCAGAGTGAGCTACATTAGGGGCTTAGGCGCTTTAGGCCTTAACTTTCCCAGTTTGGTTACATAAGCCCTCCACAACTCGCATTCTTCCTCCACATGCGCTAATGTCTTTCCCGCAACACTTGTCTTCCAGGGTGCTTTAATGGCCTTTGCTTCCTTTGCATCCGCTTCCGTGCCCAACTCCCTCTTCTTCAAAGGAACGATGCCGGTTAGCAGTGGGAACGAGTGGCGTGGAATGCCGATTTGGATGCAGCACCGATGCGCGTTATAAAGAACAAACTCCGTCGCGCCGATCAGTTGGAGTTCAGCTCCAGGAGAACACCTCGCGAGGAGTTTGCGTGAGAGTAGGGATGCCGGTGCACAAGTAAAAAAGCTTTACGTCATGGTTCTGAAGTGAGACCGCCAGTCTTCACGTTTCCTCAGCCATGGAACACGGTTCGCTATGGTACCACCGAAGCCTAACACATCGGCTATGTGATGAAGGGGGCTTTGCTGGAAGAGTTTCGAAGCAGTTGGCATCCCCTCGCGGTGGTCAAATTTGAAGTGCAAATCAATCCAGCAATTCAGAAGAAGTGCGCAACTAAAAGGAGGCTTACCCATGCTGGAGGTAGTAAGGCCACTATAAAGGTAGGCAAGGACGGCGGGTCCCACCCTCTTTCCACTCTAAATCCCGCAGAAGGCACTCAATTGGTCCTCCTCCACTATGTTGTCGGTATAAGGGAATAAGAGAGCACCCGCTAAACAGATGGTAAACCCTTTCATGATTCCTTCCAAGTGGTCATCGTCTGGTGACCCTCTCAGGGCATCCATGACCCATTTCGCGAGCTTTTGCAGATCAATTCCCTTTTGAGTCCGGGGCTTTCTAGCAGCACCAGGCGGCATGAAGCTTCCGAGGACACTCTCGGAAGTTACCATTGTCAGCATCCGCATAACCTTTATCCTCCCGTCACTCTTGAATTTCTTCAGTCCGAGCAGAAGTTCCACCTCTTCGAGGAGGATGCTCGTCTCGAAGGTAGGGAAGATGAAAGTGTGGGTCTGGGGATGCCAGATCTCCACCAATGCGCCCATAGCCGCCCAGTCCATGCAAATCCTATCGTAGTGCTTGGCACGAATAAGGAGCCCTTGCAGATGCCGCTTCGTGATTATGGCCCTCATGCCGATGGAGATGTTGGAGGTGAGTTTCGAAAGCCACGGCAGTTTGGAAAATTTCCTCGGGCCTGGGAAAAAAGGGTATGGCTGGAAGAGAAAAAGAAAACAAGGAAGGAAAAGAAGTGAAAAGAGAGTTCGCGCGGAGAATTTGAAATAAATCAACTTACCATATGCGACTAGATCATCCCACTTAGATGACCTTCGAGGTCGGAAAGTCGCCTGATCTCGCTGCTAGGCCTGCTCCTCTTCATAAGGCGGGAAGACTCGCCTTCCATCCTGAAACCCTTAGATTTCCGCTCCTCCTCCCCTTTAAGCTTCTAAGCCCACTCCTTGGTGCATTTGGCTGAACTAGCCTAGGGAAGCATTTATAGGAAAGGAGAGGCGCTAAAGGATGAAATGCGTCACATCAGTGGTCAGTCGTCGGTGTTTTGTCTGGATCTCCCTTGTACTGTGGTGCGATTCTGTTACTTTCTAATGTTATTAATCTGTGCAGGTTTTACTAACAGACGCCATTGTCCCATCTCGTGTATCACCATTTGGTGATTGGTCCCACCATGTCATGCATCATATTATATGATATTTACGCTATTAGAACATGTTAAGGACCTTGCGACCCGAACGAATCTGGGATTTGAGTTCCCCTTGAACAAAAACGGTGATGATTTCAGAAGAATTTCAGTTGTACGGATATGCCGTTAATTTGTGGTAGCGTGGGGACGATGGTTCCATTTAGTGAGTTGATGCGCGGATAAACGAGCCCCAGCTCAGTGTCGGCTCCCCGAACCGGTATCCTGACCCATTCTTAACGAATTGATAATATTATCCTTGGCTATTTTCTATTTTAGTTTATTTTAAATTTTCTTTAAACCCAAAATGCATTCATATAGGACTTTGATTTTATTGCGGAAGATCATTCAAAGTGATTCGATTACGACAATCACTATGCTTCAATTCTTACAAATATGAGATATTCCACTCCGAATAAAACACGGAGTTTCCTTGAGACGGCCCTACGCTGCTCTTCCAAATGATACCCTTGTTTGGACTGACCCTCAGATATTCCTTTACTTTTTACCATGTTTGACCCACCTTAGCCGCAACACTTCCACATTGGCTGGTAACCGCTTCCCAAAGGTGAAACCTGCAGGTTTACGACCAAGGTACTTCCATACCGAGAAGTTGGTCTACTTTATTTTCGTGCCTGAGGGCACATCTCCCC
Organism: Amorphophallus konjac; assembly: GCA_022559845.1. Lineage (NCBI taxonomy): Eukaryota > Viridiplantae > Streptophyta > Magnoliopsida > Alismatales > Araceae > Amorphophallus > Amorphophallus konjac. The sequence goes on from JAHNEJ010001445.1 coordinate 20,188, forward strand.
CTCCCTTGTTTGATCTCCGTCCAAGCAATCGTCAAATTTGGAAGACCTTCTTCAAGGTCGCCTTAGCGAAACTACGGGAAAGATTCCAAACAGTAATGTCAAAAGCGTGTCTCATCGCACCTTGGCATCAACTTTTCAGTCCATTCCCACTCCATTTTACTTCACTTCGATACCATTCCATTACGTGTCACTCCCTTGCAAAGCAGACGCCAAGGCGGGGCAGCTGTAGACACCCTATTCCTGACATCACCCCGAGAAAATCTCATATTACTATATGACGCCCCACAGTGACTTTCGCATTTTGAATCGCTTGAGTGCTTCCCATTCTTGAGTCTTCTTTCGCCTTTTGAGTGGGTAACGTAACACTTCTTCGGCATCCGAAAACCGCCTCGTTGCGGAAATCATGCGGCATACGGACGGCATCGCCACCAATCGGACGTATCAGAAGATTCCGAAACCAGGAAGATGTCTGGCGGATGGCTGCCGACGGCCTTTCGGGGGGATCCGGCAGGTTTTCTTGGAGGCGTCCAGGTCCCTGGACGCCTCCATTAGTGAAAAAATATAAATAAATAAATAATAATAATAATAATTGTGAAGGCGTCCAGGGCCGTGGACGCCTCCATTTGAGGCGTCCAGGTGCCTGGATGCCTTCAATTTCCGACACCCGGACGCTCCCGATCCGCCGATCGATTTGACGTTTCAGAAAAATCTAAAAATATAGGGACGTCTTGCCAGCTAGACTCTCCCACTCGTGAGTCACGGGTACCCACCAAAACCACGCGCTTTACCCACCGTCTACGGCTTTCGGCGGGGTTCCGATGGATGGAAATGGGGGCGTCCGGGGTCCCGGACGCCTCAACATTGAGGCGTCCAGTCTCCTGGACGCCTTCATAAAAATATTAAAAATCAAAAAATAAAAAATGTTTAATGTGCCCTGGACGCCCCCATCTTGAGGCGTCCAGGTCCCTGGACGCCTCAAGCGACTTTCCTTCTATAAATAGGGGACCCCCTCGCTCGAAGGGAAGGGGCTTCAGATCCGACAGAGGAAGGAGAGACTCTACCGGATCCCGTTTCTAACCCATGGGTCTTTTGTAGGGGGAAGTTCTGCCGGCTTCTCGGGTGCCCGCGCTCGCGAGAGGAAGGCTAGTAGCTCCATCCGTTCTGCTTCCACGTCGTCCCCACGCTGCTGAAGCTCCGCCGGATCTCGCCATCGGCACCTTCAATAAGCCATTCTCTCCACTCCTCTTTTGTCATTTCTATCGCATGCATCATCCCGTCATCCGTCATCTCCTTTCATAAGGGAGATCCATTTTTATGCACGTTTGCACGACCCCCCATTCATCATAGCATTTTCCTCCTACTCGTGTCCGAGAGGCGTTTAAAAATAATACCAACCAGGTGTGTGTCTTGCCTCGATTTCATTATTCTTCATCAAGGGACTAATACTACACTACCGTCTTTTCTGATCCACCTGTTATTTATCTGTTTCTTCTTTTGCAAGGGTAACCAAGGAAAGCCCTCTCCATCGACCGACCGAAGGGAGAGGAAGAAGCAACCCGCCATCTCCCGCTTTTGAGGTAGGCGTGATCACTTTCTTTATTTTGGAGTCTCCGGCCCCTGGCGATCACATCATATTCTCAAGGCCGCGGAGAGTCATTTCCCGCAATGGCCGTTTAAATTTTCGTCATTTATATTATGTGATGATCTTATATCTGCTATATTCTCGAGGCCGCGGAGAGTCATTTCCCGCAATGGCCGTTTAAATTTCCATCACTTATATTATGTGATGTTCTTATATATATCTGCTATATTCTCTTGGCCGCGGAGAGTCATTTTCCGCAATGGCCGTTTAAATTTTCGTCACTTATATCCTGTACTGCTCTCATATCTGCTATATTCTCGAGGCCGCGGTGAGTCATTTCCCGCAATGGCCGTTTAAATTTCTGTCACTAATATTCTGTGTTATTCTTATATCTGTTATATTCTCGAGGCCGCGGCGAGTCATTTCCCACAATGGCCGTTTAAGTTTCCGTCACTTACATTTTGTGCTTCTCATATCTGCTCATATTCTCGAGACAGCGTCGAGTCATTTCCCGCAATGGCCGTTTAAATTTCTGTCACTTAAATTCTGCACTTTTTCCATCCTCCGAGGTCGCGGAGAGTCATTTCCCGCTATGGCCGTTTAATCCCCATATCTTATTACATTGCATCTGTCCCGCACGTCCCGCCGGAGCAATCTCCCGTGGTGGTCTCTCTCCTCTTCTCTCTTCTTTCTGTGTTGCAGCAAAACGAGCCTCGCGCGCTCCGCTTCGCCTCCTCTGGCATTCCGCGTGACGTCGCTCACAGTTGGCACCCCAATACACCTAGTGGGGTGAGAGGTGAGAGGTGAGATGAGATGAGAGAGAGAGAATGGGATGAGAGAGAGAACATGAGGGCGAGAGAGAAAGAGGGAGAGCTAGAGTGAGAGAGAAAGAAGGAGAGGAAGAGTCAGAAAGAGAGAAGATGGGGTTGGAGGGATCTCCCCCTTTGAGGCTGGCACTGCCACCTATTAGGGTGGGCTGCACAATGTGTGTGTGTGTGTGTGTGTGTGTGTGTGTGTGTGTGTGTGAGAGAGAGAGAGAGAGAGAGATGGGGAGAGGAGGGTGTGCTAGAGGGTGTCTCCCCCTCTAGTACTAGCAACCTCACCTAGTGGGGTGGAGTGACAGTGAGAGAGAGAGATAGACCGATTCCTCTGGTCTCTGCGCACCCGATCAAAGGAGTAGTTGTTCATGCTGCCAGGGGATGCAGACCTTGGCGAGGTGCTGTCGGAGGATTCCTAGCGTGGATAGTAGGGCACGAGCTTGTAGGCCTCGCCGTTGGGCGCGAACACGGTGATGCCCTTGTCCATGATGGATTGGTAGATCTTGAGCACCCATGACGACACCATGAGGGATTGAAGGTCTTGTAGTCAACCTTGTCTAGGAGCCCTGTCAAGTTAGCGCTGGCCTTGGTGAGAGCATCCAGGAGCCCGGAGAACACGATGGGAGCTTTGATCTCTAGCACAGAGATGTTGTACAAGATCTACCTTCACCGACTTTATGTACATAGAGTGAAGCTTCGACTGCGACACCATCGATACAAAACTAGGGAGAGAATCTAGCACCACATCTGTCATATGGTTTTGCTCGCATGTGCCTTCGAATAGTGTGTAGTCTCCGTGCAGGGTTGTCACCAAACACAGTGATAATCATCGTCACTGACACCGTATAATGTGCTTCTGGTCGCTACTGTTGTCAGAAGAAGATGTTGGTTTGCAACGGCGATAGAGGGGGAGGTTGGTCAATGCTGACATCTCAGTGGGGGCGGGGGCGGTGATGGTCGTTGTCGGGTGGGATGGGGGGTGAAATGTGAGGACAAAGGGGATTAAAGGACATAAGGGGAGGGCAATTTGGGTAGGAAAAGGTAATCGTGAGTAATGGACGGAATATTTCATGGAATGTTCTTTTTCACGAATGGTTCTTAACTCGAGAGACTTTTTACTAATGGTAAGAAGAATTTAATGACTTATTAATAAATATTTGTATTAAAGTGGAAGATATCTAATATATCATAGATTGTGGGGATCTAAAGTTAAATAACTTATTTTTATTAAAATAACTCTCTTTTGTCACTTTGTTATCGAAATATACCTCACACAAAATATTTACAAATCTACAATCATTTTTACTTTTTCACCACTCTCGCGGTGAGGTGGCAACCTCTCATCTTACAATCACCCTCCTCTCTCTCTCTCTCTCTCTCTTACGGTTACTCAGTATTCTAAAAACTTTTAATTTTATTTGCAAAGTTTTATCAAAAATTTGTATAATTGTATCTTTATTTAAACTATCTCACTTCATACAAGGTGATTTCTTTTTGCATAGTTTTACTTGCATAATTTCACTATAGTTTAGATATTTTTCTTTGTTTACACAATTTTACTTGAAGTTAATTACACATTTTTATTTATTTCTCAATTTGATTTCATATTGTTGTTGTAATTTACACAAGTTTGCTTCACATTACTTATTTATCTTTATTACATAGTTCCACCTTATTAGGTTAATTAGGCTATAACATTTTAACTGCTCTCCCTATCGAAAAAGACAAACTCAGGTGAATATGTGTCACTTGGAATGAAATTGTGTAAATAAACATAAATCTTGTGTAAAATAAAAAAGGAAATAGGTAAATAAATAAAAATATACAACAAGGGTAAACAAAGGGAAAAACGTGTAAGCTTTTAGATAATTGTGTAAATAAAGTGAAAAATGTGTAAAAGAAGCAAAATTATGTAAACTGTAGCAAAATTATATAAGCAAGTCATGTAAATTATCATGAAATTGTGCAAATAACTAATTAATAAAGTCATGTAAATAAACATAAAAAGTGTAAATGATAATGAAAATCTTTGAATAAAATAAAAAATATGGAAAGTGCATATATGGGGGGAGGGAGGGATGGGATGGGGACAGAGAGAGACGACGAGAGAAATGAGAGAAATGGATGGATGTGAGAAAGAAAATTAGGGCCCCTTTGGTTAGGATTGTTCATGTAAATTTTTTTAAAAAATTCATGTATTAAATGAATGTCATAAATTTTAGACTTCGAAATTTACTCCGAAACTTCACGAGAGGAACTTTTGAAAATTATTTAACAACTTTCCTTTTATATATTTTTCTCGCTGTTTTAAAAAATTCACCAAACATAAAAATTAAGATAATTTTAAATTATTTGATTGGAATGAAATTATATGGGAGATTCTAATGATCAGGGAGATGACATCTTCACGTAGGAGTTGTACAGACAAAAAGATGCACAGTCGTGTAATTATTACCGAGTGAGGTGTATTAATTAATTTGGAGAGTCAAACTACAAAAGAGAATTATTTCAGCCAAAATAATAAATTACTAATGAAATACTGCTTTAGCTGAGGGTATTCACGTGAAGGCAGCCTTCTATTAGATTCGGTACGGACTCTGGGAAATGATGAGCGGAAAGGAGTTCTTTTTTTTGGGGTGGGGGGTGGGGGGGGGGAATAGTTTTGAGGAAAACTGACACACGTTAGTATAACAAACTTAATTAATTACTTTGGCCTAACTGTAATTAGATTAGGTATTGCAGAACAAAAAGAATTAGACTAGGCATTCAAATTTTAAATACAACATCGTTTTCCTTTCTGTTCATGTGCCTGTTTTAGTAATCAGTAATCAGTGTCCTTGCTTTGGAGAGGCAAGAAAACAATATATATCAGATGAATGCCAGGGGAATATATTCAGAATCCTTCACTTCGATTCAAAAATATTCTAAATGGTAAAATCATGACATTCTAACACATTTCATCGAGATGTATCGAATGTTTAGATTCATAGAAATGTTTAAGTATATTTATTTTAATCATAATAATATTGAAGAGCTAGCCTTTGGTTGTAATTAAGAGAATATCTCCATCAACACAGCTACATCAAGAAAAGGAAAAGAGATGGAGTTACATGTGGACAACGTGTGGAGGCCAAGTTAAAGGTATAAGAGACGAATCCACACCACAGAAGAGACAAACGATGGTAATGCATGTATGTACTGGTGGTGACTAGATGGCAGCAGGAGAGTGATGGTTCTCTGCATCACCCCCTTTTAACCACAAATTTTTGTCATTTTATTGATCAATTAACCATCTGATCAATCGGACAGATGTCCGATGAACGTGATGAAAATATTAGTAGAATGCATGACTCTGACAAATTAGAAGTAGTGGTGTCAAAATCATGGTAAAGCCTAATTAATGCCGGAACCCGAATTAAGTAATCCCTCTTAAGAGGCATGATCAGGTTGCTAGATCTTACATGGGGATTAAATTAGGTTATCAAGATACATAGATCACTATTTTAGAAATTAAAATTTTTATTGATTGGGGTTCGATAAAGTTGTCGACAAACGATAAATAAATAGAATTTTGGTGACAAGAAATGGTGATCATCCCATCACCCTTGCATGTGTATGGGAATCCTCCTGTTACACATCAGAATGTGTCCAGATAAAAGTGCCGAGATTTACCCTGTGTGGGAACTTCTGACACTACCCACGTTTTATTACAGCTTTTCTCTTCCCATATTACTTTCACCATCGTATATATATATATATATATATATTAGGCGGCAACGAAAGGATAGAGCAAATGTTTGAGTTTCTTCTCCCATTGTTGCAAGTAGTGCTTCTTTGATGCAGATCGGTGCAAGTACTACCTCTTGGACATACATGGTAACGTGGAGTTCTTCGTTAAGTAGTTTGAGAATATATATCTACACAATAGACGTGGCTCAGGTAAACCTAACTGGTTTTCCTACCGCCATGAAATCCCAGCTTTCCTCCGGTCTTCTTGTGCAGGGTCTTCTATGCTCGACCACCACAACCAGCTCGATGGTGCGGAGGCGCTTCAAGTTGCAGCCATGGGAGATCCACCCCTGCCCGCGTTGCGCCTCCCCCGACACCAGGTTCTTCTGCTACAACGGGCGGGACGGCACGAAGCCGAAGCACTACTGCAACGCCTGCCGGCGGTACTGGATCCGCGGGGGCACCCTGCGCCACGCCAAGAGGGTCCCCAAGGCCAGGATACCCTCTATCTCCAGGGTGCAACGGCCCTCCCCGGCGGGGGTGGCGGCCGGCCGGCTGCCGTCCTCCTCCAGCTGCGACGCCACCGGCCGCCATCATGATGGGGACTCCTCTTATGGGGCTGATCAGCTGCAGCAGCTCCCTGAAGTTCTGGTACTGACGAAACAGGAGACCGTGGAGCCGCTGGATATCCACAGCTGGGTGGACGAGGAGCTCAACCGCATCCTGCACGAGGAGCTCTGGGCTGCGGTGTCGAGCAGTGGGGACGGGGAGGAAGAGACCAGGGCGGAAGGTGGTCACCCATCCCCTTGCTTCCAGTGGCCGTAGCAGCAGCAGCAGCAGCAGCTACCTGCGGCTGCATGAAATTAAGGGAAAAATTAAGCCTTCCCTGTCGTCCTTAATTGGGCTGGTCGTGGGTGCTGCTTCGCCATGCATGTGGCCAGATTATTGGGAGGTTAACTTAGTTTTAGGTGTCTAATCTAACTCCATGCATGGTTAACAGAAGGATATTTTACTAATTAAGCAAGAAATATCGTACATGTTGTTAATTAGCAGAGTATAATTAATTAATCTCATTTCACGCCTCCACGGAGAAATTAAACCGAGAGTTGAATTCTCACTCTCAATACATTGAAATCATTAAAAATTACGATAAATTTGATTAGAAGATCGCGACTTATTGACAATTTAATAACACAAATTTCCCACGTACGTCACTTTAATTTGACACAAGTCTGATCCCTATAACCACATTTATCAAATAATTATCCACTATTTGAATGATTCAGGTTGCTGCAGACCCGTGTGAAAGGGAACTCAGCTGAGATCAAATTAAAACTTCTTTTTTTCTTGGTGGACTTGACAATCTTCACAAATAATCGAGTCCGTTATCGACAGAAAATATGGCATACATCGCAGTTCGGTCCCCCCAAAAAATGCGCAGTGTGCTTTTTGTTGTTGAAATTGGATTAAATTTTGCAACTGACTCTGATGACATAAGATTTATTTTAAATCCGATTAATGATGTCGCTAGATATTCATTTTCTTTATTTTTTAGGGAGGAGTTGATAAATGAGTCCGGTTAACACAAGCGACGAACTCGATTAACACTCACGTGTGTGAAGAGAGAGAGGTGAGACCCATCACTCTCTCTCTCATCTACTCTCCCACCCTAATCCATTCTCAAACTGGCCCTTGTAGATCAACGAGAAAGCTCTGATGATTGATCTCAATTAGCTCCGTCCACCGATCACTTAATTTGATCCATTGATACCGTGTGCCCCAAAACGCGTGAAGCCCTCTGCACCCACCTTTTATACTCAGTCCAATTATAAAAATTCGAAAAATCTCGTCACCCATTTTTATCTAAGACGCCCTTTGACAACTGAACTGTCATCACCTTGTCGGGTGGACAACGCGACGGGCCCACCCCCCTCACACACACGTCTTATTCGGGTTTGTTCGCCCCGAGGGCGAATAAGATATCATGTCCGAAAATCAAAGATGACCTAATATTTTTTCTTTTCTTTCTCTTTTCCAAGTTAAAGTTAGATCAATCATGGAAGATGTACTCTCCACGCAACTGAGCCCAGAAGATGGCATTAGTCATAATTACTCTTTACACCAACCCACTCAGATAGTGTCCGTACATCAAAGAATAATGCTCTCGCATTCTAGGCTTCTAGCGTTCGTAAACATTGATACCCAAGATTTAAACTTTACACAACGGGGCCTTTGTCTCCTAACCTTTTGTTTGTTCACCCTTTCTTCTTATTTATTCTTACTTTTAATACTAGTAAACCCTCTCCCACACCAAAATTTGAAAGACACTCGGTACCGCACGTATCGGCCCTAGTGTATGATACTCGATCAATACGTTACTAGTATTATTTTAAATAAAAAATATCTTACTCTATGTAAATATTACTAAATATTTTACTTTATATCAATATTATTTAATAAATAAATTGGTTCAAAAGATTCGAAACTTGCACCGGACACACTAAGATTCTTTTATATTATTTATTATTTTTTAAAATAATATAAAACTAATGAGATTCGAACCCATGACCTTAGAGACTTAAACAACACGTCTCTTGACCCACTAAGTTAATATATTATTTAAATAATTTTAATTATCATATATATGTTAAAATATCTATTTCATATTTATACACAAGGCTAAAATATATTGACATCGTATCAAATCGTGACCGATAAAATATGATCGGATCGACAAACTTTGTACCGTGACATTTGTTGTTATTTGAAGGACTTCAAATATATATTTATATCGATAATAATTTATAATGAAAATTATATCATTTCAAATAATCAAACTATCCTCAGTAACAATGATAGGAAAAAAAAGTGGGGGGGGGGGGGGGGGGGGGAGGTGATGCCCTGGTCTGGTATTACTAACGAATAAGGGAGAAGTTTCAAGGCTTGGAGACGGGAGCCAAGTCCTTGGCCGGCGGCCTGGAAGTGTCGACATCGCCGCCGTTGGCCATGGCCGACTGCACCGTCAGCACGGACATGCTCGGAGAGGGGGGCGCAGCGTCCACGTTGGCGGCGGGAGGGTGGGGCATCGCCGCCGGGTTGTTGTTGTGGTTCCCCTGGTTGCCACCGCCGCCGGGGTGGGCGGCCGCCCGGGGGTGGCAGGTGGCGGTGGAGATAGCGGACGCCAGGGAAATGGGCATGAGGCAGAGCCCCTTCCCCTGCAGGTACTGCATCGCCGCACCCATGTCCTCCTCCATCAGCTTCGCCACCTGGTGCTCCGCCAGCGTCAGGCTGTCTCCCGGCGGCGCCGGCTGGCTCCCCGCGCCGCCGCTGCACCGTCCCCCGCTTGCCTGCATTGGGAACACCAGCACCAGCAGAGCTCGTTCAGCAATGATGTCGCCATTATCAAAGATCGAAGCTTTCTTGGTGGAAGGAGAGAACAAAGACGAAAAAGGAACGGCCTTTCGGGGCACGCGTGCCGGGTTCTTGTCCTCTTCTAGCGAGGACGCTGGACCCCCTCTCCCTGGCCTCGCTGGTTTTCTTCCATCATGAAGCTATTGTTCTCGGCGAAATATTGGGATCCCTCCCCCTTCTCCCTCATCTAGGCATCTCTGCTGCTACTAAAGAAGCTTCTTCTAGCTAAAATATTACACGCGTACATATCCCTTCTCTCATCTCTACTACTACTAAAGAAACTTGTTCTAGCTAAACATTAAACGCCATCTTCTTCTTTTGTGGATCCTTTCCCTCACCTCTGCTGCTACTAAACAAACGGGGAAAGGAGGTGTTTACCTCAGAAGGGACGTCGGCCACCAGGGGAGCAACCGCGGCAGCTCCTCCTAATCTGCTCATGCTCAGCACCTGGACAGGAACCAGATGCATATGAGAGTGTGGTTACTGAGAGCTAAGACCATTACTTTTCCTTTAAAACATAGATAGATAAATAGACAGATAGATAGACGGAGAAGAGTGGGAAGACTGCCTTGACTTGGAGCTGGAGGAACTTCACGTAGTCAATTATCTCATCTAGCATAGACGCCTTGTCCGTCTGCCATTCCAAAGGAACCAGGCTACATGTCAGTATCTGCTTAATTTGGGTCAAGTATCAAGAAGAAAAAACGAGGAATTCAAAAAAGGGAAGTTAACAATTTATCACGACCAGTTTGTCTCCCAAAAGAAGTGACCCAAGATTTTGAAGAAAGGGTTTTATATTCGGATTTTTTCTTTGAGCTGGGTTAGAGTCGAAAATTTGACTCTGCGTGCCAATTCTCGTAAATTTACTCTCTTCATGAGAGGACAAAGGGAGTTTTCCTTCTAGCGGTGCAGGCAAGACTTGCACATGAGAGTGAATGGGTGTGTATAGGGTATATAGCCACACAAGCACTAGGGGCCTTCCCATTGGTTGACCACACTGTGCCACGGCAGATGGCTTCCCTGCCGCTACATGGAATATTTGGTTCTCTCTTCAAAACAGACAATGCCCAGAATTTTGTCATTTTATTTTTTTTAAAAAAAAGAGAAGACAGAGAGCACAGGGGGTGGGTGGCAGCAGAACCTTGTTGGCATTGGGCACCAGCTCCTGCAGGGCCTTCATCCTCTCCGCAATCCTCTCTCTCCGCAGCTGCAGTCAGAAGGCAATTTGCCCGGTAGCATACAAACAGATCAGAAGATCAGAAACAGGAGGCAGAGGCAGCGGCAGCAGGAAGCCATGGGCAGAGAGCAGAAGGAATAACAGAAACATCCAAAACACATGCGAACAAGGTCTCACTACCCATTTTACTAGGACTGGGGCAGTTGCATTTATCCAACACTGATCACCGCCCGGGGGCTGGACTAAGCATTTAACAACATGACACGCACAAATAAAATATATACACATACATATACAAAGAACTATATAAAAATGCTCGTCTTATAAATATAGTTTGTTATATATTCTTCCCATAGATTAGGCACTTGCAAAACCGTCTCCTGTATAATAAGTGTAGCCCCTGCACTTTCACTGTAGATAACTATTAACTGTCCTCTCTCGGGAAAGCAACGGAAAAGTGTTTTTTTTTTTTTGATCAGGGGAACGGGACTCGGGGGAGAGAAGAGTAGTGAGGAGAGATTGGGAAAGGGGAGGGGAGAGGAACGCACGCCGCACCCGCGCAGAAGAGGGGTGCCCCCAAATAGTCCGCCCCCTGGGGCGACCAAGACTCGGAGGAGCTTCCCCGCAGGGGAAGCCCAGGCTTGACCCTGGGAGTGTTGTCCGCAGTTGCTATCACGTACGGACTAAGGGGGAAGTTGTACGAAGCTACATGTATGTACAGTAATCGTACGGGGGAGTATTTACATATCCCCATGAGATCGAGGATTTTTCATACGTGAGATTATAAAGTTAAGGGATAATTTGCAGAGAGCCCCAGTATTTTTATTATCTAAAAATAATTTATAAATTCTCTCCCTTAAAAATATTTCAAGTACATGCTTAATTAATAACATTTTACGTCACCAAAGCCACCTCTCCCTAAAAGAGACCAAGAAGGTGGAGAAGGCACAGGTAACAGATGCCGAATCTATTTTTGTCGTTTGCAATGTAGTTTGATGTTAAAGTCAAGGAAAACATGAAGCCGCCGGGAAGGGAAATCTAAAGACTCATGCATTAAACTCTTAAAAGTCATTATGTTTTCCACATAACGAAGGTAGATTAAAAAATAAACCTCAATAAATGGCATCTGCGCAATTTTTCTTTAAAAGAAAAATACAAATGCAAAGATTTCATAAATGTCAGTAACTCAGTATCTCGTTCTCGCGAGTCGGGGCTTACCCTCTCGGCGATGCTGTGCGGATCGGTGGCCTGCCCTCTCCTCGCCCTCACCCTCTGCCTCGGCGGAGCTGCGCCGGCGCCGGCACCGGCTGCCCGCGCCGCCGCTGGCTGCCCCATGCCCGCCGCTGCAGATCCGAAGTTCTGCGACGGCAGCGCTCCAGCCTGCAGGGTTTTACATCTCAAAGTCTAATGTCACTTCTTCTAGACACAATCCAAAGAAGAGGAGAGAAATGGAGATAGCCAAAGATAGCAGGGTTTTGCTTAGAACCTGCGGGCTGTGGAAATGTTGTGGGTTCGCGGCCGCGGCGGCCTGCGCAGCCGCTTGCAGAGATCCGCTGAACCCGTTGTAGAGGCCCTCTCCACACTGGAAGCAAACGGAGAACGTTTATGCAGAGAGAACAACAAAAGATGTTATATTTTTTTTTGGATTCGGGAGGAGATGGGGAGGAAGAGCGGCGTACAGAGGAAGTGGGGGATTTGAATGGGGGGTCTGCGTCGTTCCGGGATCGGTCCACGAGAAGCCTGGAATCCGCCGAATCGGCGCTGCCCGGGGAGAGGGGCAGCGGGAGGAGCCCCGGGTCGCCCCCGACGGCCGATCGCCCCATCGTGGAGAGCATGTGCTGCTGCTGCTGCTGCTGGGCGGCCTCGTGGTTGATCTGGAGCACCATCGGCTTCGCCCCAGCGCCCGCGCTGATCTGGTGCTGGCGCAGGCGCGACGCGAGGAGCACCGACTCGTCGTAGGGGCCCGCCGGGTAGCGGAGCCCCTCTTCCCCCATCGCTTGCTCCAACTTCTGGGCCCCCGGGAGGTCCCAGGGGGACTTGGGGTTGCCGTGGTTGAGGTCAGCCCAGGGCAGGCTGGACAGCACCTGGTCGAAGAAGTCGTCGTGGGAGGAGGCGGCGGAGTCGTCGAACTGCTGCAGGCCGGAGCCCTGGATCTGCTGCTGCTGCTGCTGCTGCCGCGGTGGCAGCGGCGGCTGCATGGAGGACATAGAGGACGGCATCCCCTGCATGTCTCGGCTGGTCGGCTGCATGCCCCTGCTGCAGTGCCGTGGCGAAGGCCAAGATTTGAGCTTGCTGCGAGCCGGAGCGGCGGGGAACAGGAGAAGGTGGTGGTAGCGGTGGCTGCGGGGGCTGCCCTGCTTCGGGCTGGAAGAAGAAGACGACGGGGGGCGCCTCTCGTCTCTCTCCACTTTATAGGGGAGGGGAGCAAATTTCGAAAATTTATATCTTCTTTTTAAATTGTCGCTTACTTTGATGTTTCCTCCATAATATATATGCTTTCGAATTATATTATATAACCACCCCCAGGAAGTTGTGAGAAATAGGCCGGTATAAGTAAGCGAACATCGACCACAGTAAACTTTCGAGGTCAGCTCTTCTCCTCGACTCCTCATGCTCTCCCTTGTTTTCACAGTTCGCTGCCGCTTCTGATCCCGAACCGTGTGGGTGGTGATCCAATCAACCCGTCAGATGGGGATGGGCCATGGATGCTTTCGCGCCACGTGTCCCATGTTTTAGATTTGACCCGAGGAAAGCTGGTAAAAGGAGAGGGGAGAAAAGAAAACTGAACTGCGGAAGTCAGAGATCAGAGGCACTGGGAAGGGGGGAGTTGGTGGAGACTAGGGTTTGGGGGGGGGGGGATTAGATAATGGCGCCTTAATGATGTTGGATATTAGGGTTTCGAGATTAGATAATGACATGTTAATGATGATAACTAAGATGTGATTATCAAGTAGTGGGACTGTTAAGAAAGGGATTTGCCCATAAATGTTGAAGATTGCCACCTTCATACTTTGGTGGACTTGAGATAAAAGTATTGCTCTTTTACAGGTCTTCACACTTGAGCAGATGGCTGGCATTGTGGGGATAACCTAAGGGATAGACTGGGGGTTGTCATCCATGGAGAAGTGGGGAAGAAATTAACTGTTGTTTATTAAAACTTGGGCCTTTTGCATTTATCTTTTTATGGGGTCTTATATATGTGAAAAATATGAATCAAAATTTGTGTTACCATGGTTAGATCACCCCCGCCCCTTTGTCCTTCATCAGCTAAGGCCATAATTGGTGCAGTTGCTGATTACAAGTACTTTAGACTTGGATAGATTTTCATTATATTACCCAGAGAGAAAATATTAGGTTTTAAAAGTGTTATATAAATTTTCATTACTTTTAGAGTGTAGTTTTTAAAATTTATCAGATTGGGCTAAGAATGAAGTTGTTAGGAAAGACTTGATTTGTGCAACTATTATCCATATAAAACTATAATTCTCCTCACTCAAATGTTATTTATATTAAAAATCACTTCTAGGTAGAAGTTTATGTTCTAAGTTGATAATGTAATATTATTAGGCGAAAAAAGATATAGTGAATCTAGACTACTTCATTAGTTACTCCTCCACTTTCTCCCTTCTAATTAAACCATTTTTTTACTTGGAGCTCCCATTTAGCAGCTTAAAAAATTGGATAACTTGTAATGGATAGTTAAATAAAAAATATGAAAATTCATAAATACTTCCACTTGTGAGAGGCTCTCAGACACTGCCATAGATTCTTGCACAGGATACACAAATCTGCTAATTAAAATAATTGGAAGCAGTGAGCTAGTAGGATCACATAATGCAGAATCTCATCACAGAGCCACAAGGATCCAGAACACATCGAGAGAACTGTTCCATTTCTTTCTTTCTAGTTCAGTGATTGTCTTCAAATATCATAAGTAGACTATATATAAAAAACTTAGAATATCTTAAAAAGAAGAATGCCACAGTGCTACTCTTTTGCCATCGCTATTTTTTTACCATCTGAGTTAAGAATTGAACTATTAAAAGCGTGGAACTCAGGTTAATTTGACTATGAATATTGAAATTAAAGCTCAACACTTTTAATGCTTCGGTTGTCAGACAATTTTTGATCTCAACAGCTGAAATAAGAATGACAAAAAGCTAACACCATAATTAATATCCTCATCCTAAAAACTATATATGTTAAAGATACTCTTGGTAAGTTGTCCGTTGAAAAGAACTAATATATAATTAACCCTTTAATTACTTGTATGACATAAATAAGTTGGACTTACAGAAGACAAATTAATTTAAACCGGAGGCGTTGTGACCCTGCTATCTCCATTCCTCCCCACGTCAAGAAACCTTGCTCTATTAACTTGCATTGTTTTTGCAGTCATCATAAATGAGGGGCGGGGGGGTTCTCTCTCTTGCTAAACTCCCGACTGCTACTGCGAGCTACATGCAACCCACATTCTAGCACGTCCATGGAGGAAGACGTTTTCTTTTTCGCCCCAACAATTCACAACAGATCTGAAGCACAGGAATATATATGCTCTCCCCCCCTCCCCCCCTATCAAGGATTAATCCAGACGACGATCTCGTTGGCCCTCTCTCAAGTCTTCCCTTGCATGTCGATGCCATCACCAGCATCACCCAGGTCCGAGATTTGAGAAAGAATAAGAAGTTAAGAACCTTCCTCAAGGTCAGAACTTCGAAGGTCATTCCCTCTCGTTTCAGAAGGATAATTAAGAACAACACTGTTTCAGTGTTTCTTCTCGTCTCTGTCCTGTGATCCTGTCTCATCTTATTAGCAGCAAGGAGGTGGGCATGCATGAGAGAGACATCAAGGGTGTGGATAGCTCTAAAGGTGGTGCCTTTAGTTGACAGGGATGTGTGGGCACTGCCCTTTGTCTTGTATCAATCGTCACAGCTTAGTTGCTCTAAAGTTTCTCCTTTTTTTTCTCTCTATCTTTTTTTTATAGGGTGTTCCATCTTTACAACACATCCACCCATAATTTTTAGTGAAGCCTGGCAGCCTTACTCCCTCATCTGAAGCCGACCCACCTATTTTATTACCTCGTAGGAAGGGATCTTTTGCTCAGGGTAAGATAGAAAACGTGTGCCTGCATGTCCACAGGAAAGAAGGGTGGTCCAAACTTGCAGCATTTCTTGCAGGAAAAAGAGAACATGCACTTGGGCATGTGTGAGGTTTAATGCGCATCGTACTAAACATGAAGTGAAGGGAAGTAATTATCGGCTACATGGACTTGTAAGCAGGACTCTTCGTCCTCCAACCAATGTCCTTCAAGATAGCGCCAGACTCTTATCTATATCATGTTTGTTACCGAGTGTTACGCCAGCTTATCATGTTGCCACTGCTGCGTAACCACTTCGTGTATATCGCATGTTCATCTGTTGTATCACGATGTACATATATATACTTAATACAGAAAGCGGACTCTCATCCTGGAACAGTGAGAGATCCTTTTACCTTTCCCTGCCTTTGCTTTCAGGACTAACCCCTCTTTTTAATATTTCTTGCGTGGGGGAGATGAGAGGAGGGAAGGAGGGAGTCTTAAGGTAACATTTGGGAATACAGATTTAAGATAAGCTAAAGATAAATCATGCATGAAAGTTCAAAAATAACGAAGATGATAGTTTTTTCTGAAATGAGGCTTTGTTTCTAGATAAATGTTTTTTTCTAAAATTTTATAGTGCCTTGATCCCTACATAGATGACGTGGTGGATGTAGATACCATATATGTCTCACTTTCATTTCAAATTCTCTTGCAATCTGCAGATTTTTTTTTTTAGACAGTAGAGATTCAATAGATAGATTCTCTCATAATTGGAAATTTTATTTTGTATTCTCAAACGAGTCTTAATCAAGTAATAGTGCTCCCTATAGACCTTAAATCTTAAGGGCCTCTTTGACGCGCGGATAAGGAAGCGCGAATAAACAACCGATGAGAGAGAAAAAAAGTGGGTCCCACCTTTTCTCCTCACACACAAGCCGCCTTAACCGGGGTCGGGTGGCGTTTTCGCGCCCCCCCCCCCCCGGCGTCAAAGGCACCCTAAGACAATAGTATAGAAGTTTTTTCTTTCTTTCTCACGAGGGGATTAGTGAGACATAGAGGTGTCAATTAATAGGCCGAGCATGGCCAAGCCCAACTATCACCCACTAAGGCCCAACTAAGGCCCGAGACATCGACACACGCAACATTACATTAAAATGTTAGGATGCCAAATGAAATTCCTTTTTATACTATATGTTTATATACTCCGATGCTACATTTTTCCTGCCATCTAATGCACACAATCATTAATAAAAATGTTAGGATGCCAAATGAAATTCCTTTATACTATATTTTTATATACTCCGATGCTACATTTTTCCTGCCATCTAATGCACACAATCATTAATAAAAAACGTTAGGATGCCAAATGGAATTCCTTTATACTGATAATCAGATCACCACAAGTTTATGATGGTGTAGATATGAGGAATAAATACTATGACGGTACATTCTTTGCCATTTGTTCTTCCTACCATCCGATTTTCTACACCATGGCAAATCGAGTTATAAAAAATGTGAGAAATTCGCGTTCCTCACATATATATTTCGTTTTAAGTACATATGAGCAGAAAAAAAAAAGAAAGACAGAGTTACCCGAAAGATCTTAATGGGTAAGGTCAAGGTTGGGCATGGGTCCACCATGGGCCCACTTGGGGCTAGAGCAGGTAAGGCCACATCCCATAGGGTAAATCCGGAGAGTCCGGCCCAAAAACTTTGGCCCGTCAATAGTTTTGCATGATGCGTCTGATCAATACGATGAATTCAATTCCACTAGGAAGGGTCCAGGCGGTGGAACTGCTTTGCAATCAGTAAAGGGGAGTATGAATCTTATTGGATGCCCTGGATAGATCCATCCATAAGATAGTACAATTTAAATGCTTTTTATTTTTTAATACCAATATGGAAGAGCCTTAATGACCTTCAAATGTGTGTTGTACTTCAAGTTTGGGTATGCTGACATCCTTTATATTCATTAGGTCTCTTTGATTTAGGAATAGGATAGCGTGAAATAACTAACCGATAAGAGAGAATGGTGAGACCCGTACCCTTCTCTTCACGCACATAGTGCTTAACCGGGGTGAGGTGGTTTATTCACGTTCCTAAACTCGAATAAACCACCCCACCCCGTTGTCAAGGGAGCCATGATAGAATGGTGCATGATAGTGGTGGGTTTAGATGACCATTTCCTTTCTCTCCCTAAACTAATAACTTTTTTGAGGATTAAGTCATATTTTAATTCTAGTCATACTTGTCTTTTAGTTTATATCATAGCTGGCCTTTTGGGGGTTTAGTTCAATGTCAGAGTTTGCCATCTTTTAGCTCAGTGAAAGTTGACTATATTCTCCGTGGCAAAACAGCCACGCGTTTGAAAATTTTCATGAACGCAAGTAACATTTACATGTGCGAAGGGCTGGAGTCGACTCACCAGCTTTGGTCGATGGGTGCCGGCATGTACTGAGTCATAAAATAAATTAATAGGTAAGAGTAGAGAGGTTTCATTCCAAAACACAATGACCAACTATATATAGGAAATATATGGAATCATGATTAGAATGTAAAATTCCAAATGAACAAAGGATAGAATGGTTGTTCCACCCAACAATAGCTAGCCTCTCCCATTCCTAGTCATGGATAGTTAATAGGTGTCTCCAGCATGCTTGGTTCTGAAGGATAAGGAATTGTAATGTGGAATGTAGCTCATGGGCATGAGTTAATGTGGCTTCAACTGATCTCAATATGATTATGATGCCCAAGCTATCAAAGTCACCTAAATTTAATGCGACCAAACTTGTCGAGCCTTATACCATTCATTTTGGGCCTGTTTGATAACAAGTTAGGGTGGGGTCAGGTATACCACCCGGGGTGACATACCTACCCCCAACCCCTAACCTGGGTCGAATGGCTAATTCTTCCCTTTCACTTGGAATGAAAAAAAAATGTAAATCCCTTCCCCACTCCGGTTAAGCAAAAATTACCCAAATAAGAATAACTCACCCTATCCCAATTGCCGCATCCTACTCGGGGCAATTCAGTTATCAAACCGACCCTTTGTGAATAGGGTTGGCCGGAAGACTAGTGACAACGAACGGATAATCTATGAATGACACTTTAAAATTGCATTATGTAGTTGTCAGCTTATGTGTAGTTATCTGTTATCATAGGCTTTTGATTGGGCAGGGAATCTTTAATAATATACAGTCTTAACGATTCCATCTTGGTCGCTTTTCAAGCCCTCACGAGAGTATAATGTTTTTCATGTTTTGGCGCATACAAACAATGTTCTAATCAAGTGAGGGCCATGAGGTTCCCATAGTATATGGGGTCCTTATCCACATTGGTCCTTGATTCCTATAAAAATATTTCGGTAATATAAATGAATGACTTTGCGCAAATTGTTATTAGAAACAAATATTCACAAATACCTTTGGAGGGGGGGTTGCTTGATAACCGATTATAGTGACGTATTCGTCGGTGCCCTCTCGGTTTCCTCCTTGTTCGTCGATTTCTCTCTTAATTAATCGACTTTGGTAACCGTACCCTTAACCCGATTTCACATGAAGGAAGGTGGTGTTTTGGTGGAATAAGTCATTCGACCGGGATCACCGGATAAGTTGTTCTCCTTATTCCACCCAATTATCAAAGTGATCCGATCCATGTGGAATTCAAGGGTATCTTTGAACATTAGGGGGGTGTTTGATAAACGAGCAAGGGGGTGCCGTAATTGACTCCGAAGGGTCGGTTACGGTACCCGAGGTCGGTTACTGGGATTCTGTGAGGGGAAGGGCGAGGGGAGGCGGGGCTCACCGGTTAGCCGATGTCGACTAACCGACCGATAACCCCGCGATCAAACACGGCCTAGAAGATTGTGCAATTAAATATTTACAGACGTCGACTCTAGGGGGAAGTTGTACACGCAAAAAAAAAAAAAGAAGAAAACCTCTGTATTTTTACTCCAACGTCTGGGCCAAAGAAGTGGATCTACTCCTTTTGGAATCTCCCATGATGGGTAGGCCAACTTAAATGTGCTGCACAATTAAGATGTTCTTGGGTGCAAATCAGAAGATGTGTGACCGTGAACTATGATAGTATGATGTCATACTATAGATGCCATTCTCAACTTAAACTCCTCAGTTATTGTGTAAAGGGCCGGTATGTTCTCTCTTCGAATTTCTTGGATCATGAACAATTTTAAATTTCATTCATTGTGAACTCCAACCTTTTTTTTCAGACTCGGAACTGTTGATAGTTTGACTCGGGTATTAGATACCAGTTATATATATATATATAATTTGATAACTGTGCACCCACTTAGTTTTCTGTCCGCAGTTTAAGTAACATGGGGATAGGATAGGAGCTTGGTTACTCGGCCATTAGAACGATTACCGGGCCAAAGAGAGAAGGGGGAAAAGAGAGAATGGAAGAAAGAAGACGACCCTTTTCCTTTTGGCCTGGCTGATGGGTTCAACAAAGGGCATCGATGATGTTCCGTAAATTGAAAACAAAAGAACTTGTTTGTGGCCTTGCTTGATCTCGGATCTCTTCTTTAGCCTTCCAGAAAACCAACTCGGGGACTATGGAGTTTAGCATCCTCGGTTATCTGTAATAGATACATGTTCCTTGCTTCTGTATTGTTATACAACAACGGACTCACCCACACCAGTTGAGGACGACGGCTCACTTATAGTCAATCCGGGCATGTTTGTTAAATGGATAAGAATAACTTACCTGTGTTCGTTCCGTATTCGTTCTGATAGCTCGGTTATGTAATCCCGGGTTGATAGAGGTAACAAGAAGAAAATAGTTTATTCTATCGTACGTAACTCGGTTACTATCAAACTCATTTATGATGTTACCGGTGAATAAGACATGGTGACTGGCATGTAACGGGCAAAGAGCTGCCCTATTCATTTATCAAACAGGCCTCAAAGAACTGGAGATATAAAGAAGAAAGAAGAGAGAGAGAGAGAGAGAGAGAGCTCACTAATTATGGTGATGGTCTCGTCACCAACCCCCCCCCCCCTGCGAAGGAGGTCCCAAATTTGATCTCAGGTTCCTCCTTTCCGTTTAAAAAAAAATACCTAACAAAAGAGAGAGAGAGGGAGAGAGAGAAATAAGAAAGTACAAAGATTTTACATGAGTCAGAAGTGCAAACATTCTTACGTCGACCACGGAGCCTCACACCTATATCCGCCTCTGCATTAACTAGAAAAAAAGTACAATTGTAAGTCATCCTTTTGACCCTTAGGTCCTCTTTGATAATAGAAACTAAAAATTTGAGTTAATTTAAACCCAGGTAATTTATTCATATTTTTTTTCACTTTTTTTCTTTGAAATCTATCAAGTCAAGGTGGAATTACTCATTCTACTTTTGACTAGAATGAATTATTATAGGAAAACTCAGGGTAAGAGTGAGAAAATCTACCCACCTTACTGACATATATTTTTACTTATTCTTCGAGTTAAGTCCCCTTATTCCACTCTTATTAGATTTTTCTATGTCAATGATGTATCATATCTATAGTAGCCCCCCAAAATATACTAAAATACTCTCTTACATATGAACTACAATATTGCACTGGGCTCAAGAGCATATCGTACCGTGGGGGCTCTATCCCTTGCACCCCTCGCCCCGGTGGTAGGGGACAGTCGGCACCACATGGTAATTCTTTTTGTACTGCTCCAAGTATCCAAATACCTTCTTATGAATATGAGACATGAAAAATGTTAGCTGCTTATATGGACAGGTAAAAAAGTTACCCGTCTAATGTGTTATTGGTCTATGTTGGCGTGCAGACTCCTTAAATGCTCTTTAAATATTCTCGTGTCGTTTCCCATAAAATTAAGGGTGATAAATAACTATCTAAGGATGACAAATAACATAATAAAAGAGACAAATAGTAATCTAAGAGTGACAGATAGATATCTAAGGAAGACAAATAGTCAACTAAGGGGGTCAATCATGCCTACGAGCAGTCTCCAGTTAAGGGTGATAAATAGTAAACTAAGGGTGACAAATAGATATCTAAGGGAGACAAATAGCCAACTAAGGGAGACAATCATGTCCAGGAGGAGTCTCCAATTAAGAGTGACAAATAGCATAATAAGAGTGACAAATAACTTAATTAATAAGGGTTACAAATTACATGACGAGAAAGATCTATTTTTTTGAAATCCCATTCGGCGTCATGATGGCGATACGACGTCGTCTCGCAAATACGCGAAATCTGAGAGACCTATAACTCTACATGGATCAATGCGATTTCACACGGTGATTCTAACAAAGTATCACTATTCAGCTATCCGAGTAATAAGTATTTTCTCTACGGGACATAATCCCAACCTTCGTGTTTGAAAAAGATGAATAGAAATTTCAACCTTGCTCAACGGAAGCATTCCAACATCCAATGCCATGGATGGAAGACACAGCCACACTTGAAAATACTGCAGGCTATACTTGGGGACTCCAAAATTACATGAAAGCTAAATCTTGGACAAAGTATTATTCACGCCATTTTGAAGAGCTAGACCAAACTGGTGGGTTGGGCCGTGACAAATCTAACCATCAAGTTTTTAGGAAATCTTTACCCTCTAAAAGCTCAAGGCAACCAATTAGAGATCACTTAAGCGTGAAACATGTTCAGTATTGTGCGACGATGAGTTTTGTAATAGTACGTGTAATTTAAATAAAATACTTAGATATAAATATTTATAATAAGATAATATTACGACCACGACGATGACGATGAGTTAGATCTAAACACTTGTTTTAAATGGTTGATCCAAATAGGTAGGACTTGGGGCCTCTCCAATCTCCATCCCACTCGTCATTCCTATTTTCAAATGCTGGTTTTCCTCTCCAATCTCCAATCTTCAATCTTTTCCGCTCCATTTTTCACCTAAGCTTATTGAGAACTGCATCATTCCATTCGCTGACAGCCATGCAAGCCCTGGAAAGCCCACTGGGTTTTGCCATCATCTAAGAGGGAGGCGAGGCCCATTTATTCCCGTTGGCTCAGGTTGTCCGCACGTTCGTGGGCCCCACCACCCCCGCCTGAGTGCTAACAAAAAGCCGCACCACGACAGCGCTTCCGGTTACCTCTCCCCCCGGCCACCGCGGCGAAACCAACCCCAGATTAACCCCCGGGAGGGGACCCCTCCGCTCCATTCGGCGGTGAGCGTAAACAAGCGCAACACCCTTCCCCGCGAAGACCCGTCACCCGACCCCGCGGATTACAAAAAAGTAAACCGCAAATAGTATCGGACAAATATCAGATCTCAGTTGTACTTGCCGTTTAAATATCCTCCTGCTTAATTAAACGTCCGAAGAAGCTCGGGACTTAAACAAGATTTAGAAGTTTAAAGCGGGCTATGCTGTAAAATCCACGGAGCAACCACTTGCCATCCCGACCGTTCATCTAGAAGCCACGTCACTACGCACCGTCCCGATCATCTCGTGTGTGGAATAGACGAAACTGCCTCGCCCCAGACCTGTGCCCCTCCGTTTCTGGTGGCTTCTCCCTTACGCCCCGAAGCAATGTACCCAGACACGTGGTGGATTTTCATTGGGTGAGTACTTTGCGTACGGCGCAGAGAGCTGGAGAAAGTGCACACGTGCAGCAGCTGCGAAGTGAGATAATCGAGCTTTTGTTGCGAAGGGATCCAGGGATGGGTGGGGGCCGGCGTTTCTGGTTTTGCCCTTGCTCTTGCTCGGTTTTGGTGCAGAGAGTAGAGAGAGAAAGAGGAAGAGAGAGAGAGAGCAGAAGAGGAAGAAGAAGAAAAGTTCGCACGCCATCATCATCACGTAGAGAGAGAGAGAGAGAGGAGAGCGGGAAATTTCTTCTCAGATCCGGTTCCCGCTAGTTTAATCCATCCTCTGCTCGCCGCTTCCTGCCATCGAACGCGAGATCGCCACACAGGGCGTGCACAAAAAGAGAGGAAGAGGAGCAGAGAACAAGAGGGAGAGAGAAAGAGAGAGAGGGGTGGGGGGAGGAGGGGATTCCTTAAAGCGGGAGCAAAATCTATGCTCCCCCCTGTTACCGGATCAGCACCCCCTCGCGGCAGGTGAAAAGGGGGGCAGTGTGCATTGTGCCCTCCCTCCCTTCTGCCGCGGGGCGCGCTCTCTTCTCCTTAGGCGGTGGATGGGGAGGATCGCGGCTGTTGCTTGGGCCGATGGGGCGGTTCTAGGGTTTATCTTGTCGGGTTTCTCGTGCCTTGGTGTTCCTGGTTTGTGAAATTCGTGATGGTTGCGGGGGCTGCGGCCTTCGGCGGTTGTTGTTCGAGTCTGATTTGATCTGGGGAATGGCGCTGTTCCGCAAGTTCTTCTACCGGAAGCCGCCCGACGGGCTTCTGGAGATCTCCGAGAGAGTTTACGGTACGTCGCTGTGCTCAGATCTTTTGTTTCTGTTTGCGGGAGATATGAATGGTTGTTTCCTGCGGGATTTGAGGCATTTTGGTATATTTTTTCTTTTTTTCCCCCTGTTGTTATCTTTTTCCTTGGTACCTTTTCTGTTTTTTTCACTGGCGGTTTCCTCCTGAGGTTGTTCCTTGTTCGTCCTGTGAGGATGTCTGCCTGCGAACTGCATTGGGGATGTTTATACACTACATGTTTGTGCTTATACACTATCGGCTTGAGAGCCTAATTAACCATTGCTTCAAACGAAATGAAAACAAATTTGCCACTTCTCGATTTAGTAGTAGTTAACTGAATGAAAAGGGAGTTGCATTGTATCCATATATAGAGGCTAGGCAAATTTTGCAGGCCACCTCTGGGGAACTTCATATATACTGAAAACAAAGATCATCTTTATCCGAGCTATTCAGTCAAAACAAGAGAACGATAGAACTCCCAAAATTACTGAGGAAAATGTGCCACTATAAGTCACTCATCCACTTTACAAGCAAAAATCTTCCCAAAACTTTAGAGGGCTACAGATAGTTATTTGACTTCTATTTGGAAACGAACACCCAATTTCTTTGTGCTGTGATTTTTTTTTCTGTGCAAAGTTATTGAATGATTTTCTCATGTGTGGATCAGTGTTTGATTGCTGCTTCACAACTGATGTCTTGGAGGATGATGACTACAAAGTCTACATGGGAGGCATTGTGTCTCTACTTAGAGAGCATCTTCCTGATGCCTCTTTCATGGTCTTCAACTTTCGAGAGGGTGAGAGGCAAAGCCAAGTTGCTAGCATATTGTCTGAGTATGATATGACTGTGATGGATTATCCACGGCACTACGAGGGATGCCCATTATTGACAATGGAAATGGTCCATCATTTCTTGCGATCTAGTGAGAGCTGGCTTTCTCTTGGTCAGCAGAACATCTTGCTCATGCACTGTGAGCGAGGTGGTTGGCCAGTTCTTGCTTTTATGCTGGCGGCACTTTTGATTTACAGGAAACAGTATACAGGAGAGCAGAAGACTCTGGAGATGATCTACAAACAAGCCCCTTGTGAGCTCTTGCAGTTGTTGTCACCGTTGAACCCTTTGCCTTCACAGATGAGATATCTACAATATGTTTCAAGGAGGAATGTGGGCTCAGAGTGGCCTCCACTGGATAGGGCACTTACTCTGGATTGTGTTATCCTTAGGATTCTGCCAAACTTTGATGGTGAGGGTGGTTGCCGGCCAATATTTCGCATTTATGGTCAAGATCCCTTTCTTGCCACTGACCGCACTCCAAAAGTGTTATTTTCGATGCCAAAGAGGAGTAATAGCATTCGACTTTACAAGCAGGTGAGCCAAGGGCCCAACATATATCTTTTCCTTTATTGTGTTGTTTGTTCAATTTTGTTACTTCATTCATACTGAAGGTCAAAAATGATTGAGCTAATTGTTGTTGTATATAACAGGGTGCACTTAGCATGTTTCTGTGGTTCTGCATTTTCAATTTCAAACAAATCTTTGGAGCATCAATGGATGCCATTCATTTTTTATAAACCTGAATTATGTTCATAATGAAAGAGTCCATGCAATGGTGTTACATCGAAGAAGCTTGCCATCCATGTCATCATGGAAATCTGTGCCCTTAGGAGCCACCTTCAAGACTTCCTGTAATCTTAATAATATTTACATGTTCCTGTAATGTACTGAATGCATGGTACATAAGTTTTCCTGACAATGTACTGAATGCATTTTACATAACATTTAATTGGAGATTTTACCCATGTGAAGTTTCATTTTTATTTTACAAAAAAATGGCTGCATGTGTGTTAAGCCTTTCCTTGGATTGTACCCTAAATTTCTTACTTGACAGTTTTTAAACCTCCTGCTGATATCTATTTGTGGCTACAGGCAGATTGCGAACTAGTTAAAATTGACATTCACTGCCACATCCAAGGAGATGTTGTACTTGAGTGCATCAGCCTGGATGAAGATTTGGAACGTGAAGAGATGATGTTTAGGGTCATGTTTAATACAGCATTCATTAGATCAAATATTTTAATGCTCAATCGGGATGAGATTGACATTCTGTGGGATGCTAAGGACCGATTCTCTAAGGACTTCAGGGCAGAGGTATGCATCTACTACTTATTTTGTGGGCTCCTCCCTTTTGTTGATCTGCAAAATATATTTTGGTGTTTGTGTGAAGGTTCTTCTTTCAGACATGGCCACTACTACATCTTTCATTACCATGGACTTGACCACTAGTGAGGACAAGGAAGGTCTTCCAATAGAAGCGTTTGCTACGGTTCAGGAGATCTTTAGCAGTGTTGATTGGCTTGATCCTAAAGGAGATGCTGCACGGCAAGTGCGCCAGCAGATATCATCATTGAACACCTTAGTGGACAAGTTGGAAGTAAACTCTCTGCAAAAAGTAGTTCCCATGCAAGAATCAAGTCATGTATTCAAACAGAAGCATCAGTCTGAAGCATATGATAATGAAATCTGGAAGTCATCACCTTCCTCTCCCAAGCAGCAGTCCTTAGCCTCCATTAGCTGGCATCCTTCTAGATCCAATCCAGCTTCACGTTCTAATTCCTTCCAGAGTTCAACTTCACCCATTTCCAGATATCATAGTGCCCCATCTACTCTTGGGATCATGGCTCTCTTGCATGATCATGCTACACATGGGAATGGGGAAAGCAACTACTCTGCAGTTCCATCTCCTCCATCCCTTTCAGCTGTTGCTTCACATTTGCTTGAACGTTCGAAACCCAATAACCATGTAATTCCACCATCCCTGATATCTACACCGGTGAGCACTATTCCAAAATCTTCAGCTGCTTCTTCCCCCCTTCCTCCAGTGCCACCACCAAATGTAAAACTGCCATCTGTAGCAAGTTCCACACCCAAAAACTCAAAAGCTGCTTCTTCACAAAGTCCATCTCCACCAGCTCCACCCCCACCCCCACCCCCACCCCCACTGCCATCATCTACTGCAACGAGTCAACAAGTACCGTCCCAAACAGCATCAAAGCAACCAGCTCCGCCAACTCCTCCCCCACCTCTGCCTCAGTCACCATCTAAGGAGTTGTCAGCATTATCTAAGGAGCTGCCTGTTTCAAAATTAACGGGCCATCTGCCACCCACGCATCTTGCCATGTCTTCAACAGGGGGAGGTCAATCAACTTCGGTCCCTTTTGTACCTCCTCCCCCTCCCCCTCCCCCACCTACTTCTCGTGAAGGGGTTTTTTTGTCCTCCATAGCTAGCACTTCGTCGGCTCCTGCCACAGGAAGCAAACTAAACAAGCCATCTCCTCCCCCACCTCCCCCACCTCCAGTTGTCTCTTCAGCACTTCCTCCCCCACCCCCACCTCCCCCACCTCCAGTTGTCTCTTCAGCACCTCCTCCCCCACCTCCCCCACCTCCAGTTGTCTCTTCAACACCTCCTCCCCCACCTCTCCCACCTCCCCGAACTCCAGCTGTCTCTTTAGCACCTCTTCCCCCACCTCCCCCACCTCCAGCTGTTTCTTCAGCACCTTCTCCCCCACCTCCCCCTCCTCCCCCAACTCTGGCTGTTTCTTCTGAACCTCCTACACCTTTGAAGAAGCTTCACAACACGCCTTGTGCTCCCCCTCCCCCTCCCCCTCCGAGCTCTAGGTTTGCATCAACGGCACCGCCACCTCCACCTCCACCTCATCTTGAGTCAAAGAATTCTGCTAGTCCCTCTGTACAAAAGTCCTCCCATATTCCACCTGTGCCACCCCCACCAATTGGTTCTTTGAAGGCATCCACCACTATGTCCCAGTCTGGACCACCAGCCCCTCCTGTTGGCATGGGGCCACCAATGGGTGCTTCCTCTGGCACTAAGGGTCGTAACCTGACACGTTCTTCTAGTCCAAGGAATGCGCTTTCCGCACAATCATCTTCTAAGAAGACTTCTTTAAAGCCATTGCACTGGATTAAAGTTACAAGAGCAATGCAGGGAAGCATATGGGCTGAGACACAAAAGCATGATGAAGCATCCAAGTATGCAAGCTTAATTTTCTTTTTTATTTCTCTTTCATGCTGTGTTTAATATTTGGGGATTGTGTCATTCACTTTTTTTTGGTAATTCTATTCATGCTAGGGCGCCTGAGTTTGACATGTCTGAACTTGAGAGTCTTTTTTCAGCAGCAGTTCCAACTGCTGATAATCGTGGTTCAAGTGAAAAATCTAGACGTGCATCACTTGGATCCAAACCTGAAAAAATCCAACTGGTAATTTTTTTGCTTAATTTGCAACTGTGATGTGCTGTTTAACTCAAATATCATCTTGATGTTGCATGGACAGTCAATGCATGGGGTGCTGCTAGTTCTGTTGACTACTTTGAACATCTTGTGTTTTCCCCAGAAATTTCTTTTGGTAGACTAGGTTGTGAAATTTAGAAAAAAGAGAAAGGAGTATCTCATGACATTTGTACTCTTTTTATGGTTCAACTAAGTCTTCATTCTTTCATCAAGCTTATTTATTAAGATAACACCTTCTAAAAAGTCAAAGTGTCTCATAGTTGGCAAGGCAGTAAGGTGACACCAGATTCAGAATGTCCGGGGCTCCTGGAAATTGAAATGCAAGTTTCTCTACTCATGTTATGCACCATTTGATGGATAAGGGTGTACCTTTTGAGGCAATGCCATTTATTCACACATGGGGTTTGACATTTTGATAACTGAAGATCTTTAGAACTTGAGTACTCACCTTCAAAAAAAAAAAGAACTTGAGTACAAACTAGATTCAATGAGATGAGCTTTATTGCCTAAGAAATGTTTGTACTTGTGCAGCAAGGACTTTGCCCCACTAAATCCAGATTGGATCTATTCTCCTTTGATCCATGCAACATCTTTTTTTCAATGGCTTAAGGACTTGAACCAACTACTGACTCTTAATGAGCCGGAATTTTAAGAATTTGTGAGTGATTGGAATTTGAAGTTTAAGATTTTAAGTATTTATGCATATGATGGGTGAGCTTTAGAGGACATCTTGCTTAGATTTTATGTACATCTTATAAAGCAAATATATGTTTATATTTCTGGAAGTTTGATCTCTTCAAGGTTTATGTTTTTCATCATGATATGGCCTATGAGTTAGATGTAGGTACAACTTATTGACTCATAAGTTGTGTCTTGGTTTAATACAACTTCATTTTGGAGACCCTTCTCAAATTTGGATAACTCTTTGATCCTTGCTCTCATTTATGATTATTTCAGCCACAAGCATGATCTATTTAATTTGCTTATTGCCCTTGTGGTCTTGCTAGCTCTGTTTAGATAATTGTTTATTGTAGCTACTTGGGATTGGCCACCCCCCCAAAAAAAGGTGTACCAAGATCATCAGTCTCCTGAAACAATGAAACGCTAATGATGCCCAACTAAGAAAATTCAGGGGAAAGGAACAATTTTTTGAGCAAAATAATGAAGAATATGATTCCTTACTAAGATCATCAGTCTCCCACGGCAATGGTATGTAAATGATGCCTGAGGAAAAAGGACAAAAATTATGGTGAAATAAATAAAAATATGATGTGTCATGTTTTTGTTGACTCATACTGACTGGGTCTCTTGTGTGAATCACATTGGTTATCCAAGTCTCCAAGTCTTGAGTTGGCTGATGCTATATGATATGTGCACATTTGACATATTATTTTGAAAGTGCACACTTGACATATTATAGATTATTAAGATCTAAAGAAGACTTTTGGGAGTCTTTCTAAGTTGGACCATTGCATATTGGTTTTCCATGGCTCTGACTTGCACCCTTGTACTTATGTGGCCACATCTTGATATGCTTGTGGAATGACAACCTCAGGAAAAGTTTAGGAGAGAGATGAATGTTTGGCATGGGCAGTTGAATTCCTGTTCAATTTATATCACCTTTCAGTGATTTATTGTAGGTTTAAGACTTGATCAAGACCCAATGGCCGATGCAGTGGCATCACAGAGAGAGAGAGAGACATGCTTGACCATTTTGTGAGCAGCAAGCTTGATTAGGAACCTTCCATCTCAATTAAAACTTTGCACTAAAGGGGGAAAATAAAACAAAATGGTCGGATGGTGGGAGGCAGAAGCAGACCTTTCTTGTCTTTTGCTTGCTTACTTTCTTTCTTGGTTTCTGACTGCTATGGCTGAGAGTATTTTCTCTTCATCTTTTTTTTTTATTTTTTTTGGGGGGGGGTTGGGGGGGCAGGGGTTGCAAGGGAAGTGGTGCTAGAATTGCAACATTTGTTATTACCCTAACACCAGCACCTGCCTTATTGGCCTCATTCAACATCAGGATTTGGGCCATAGAAGTAGTCTTGCCTCAGTAACACAAATTGATGTCAACATCAGTTGCTGAAAGTAGCATTTGCACTACTACAGTACTATCCATCCCCTAAAGTTGACGTTCTTAAATTACCTAACATGACAACTGGGCTGTGAAGAGCACGTAATATACTGAACAATATTTTTTTCCAAGATGACCCAACAAAATTGAATGAATACATGGGATTCTGGTCGTATTGCTTACTGGATGTTTGAATGAATAAATAGGACTGTGGTCGTATTGTTTTCAGGATATCAGAGAAATTGCTGGAATGTAATGGTGATCATGTCCATGGACTTCCTTTATATACCAAAAGACTGTTGTGTTGGTATTGAAGAAAAAATGTAGTTTGAAGTGGAATGCAGTATAGAATTCATTTTCAATTATTGTTGATCTTTTTTTATAGCTACTTTGGTATTACTACATGTAGAGAATCTGATTTGGTCCATTTGGGGGGTCTACATTGTCATGGAGTGGTTGATTCAAAGACTCTGAGTACATCTAGGTCATGTTTTCCCATTCTTTAAGTTTTTGTGAAATAATTGTGGTGCATTTGATTTGCCATATCATATTCATATGTGTGAATTCACCAGTAATGGGGTAATATGTATGCCACGCTTTCTTGCAGATTGATCTAAGACGGGCATATAACTGCGAAATCATGCTTACCAAGGTTAAGATTCCATTGCCTGATTTGATGGTAGGTTCACCGACATCACTTTTTAGGGATCTTAGTCCTGTTTTTTTTTTAGCGTTAATTGGTAGCTTTTGTTTTTGTATTGTTTGGTGCGCTATAAAATGCTGTAGCTTCCCACTTTAAGAATCACCAATTTTAAATTCCTGACTTTTGTTTTATGGTATGTTTTGACTGAAAAAAGGGAGAAAAATGGTTAGCACTTGGGTTGACCATATTTTTAAAATCAAGTACTAAACACACAAATGTGAAGGAAACACCAGAAAATGGTATTTTAGAGCACCCTGAAGTACCTGTCTGATTATGAATTTGTAGTTATTGTTTTGGAGTAGTGTTTGTGTCAGTGTTATGGCCCCCCACTCCCCGAGCTGTAATTATTGTAATCTTCTTTGGATTTGTTATTACCCTATAACACATACTTCTGTGACATGAAGATTTGTTATTGAAGTTGTTAAAAAACTTCTGGCTATCTCAATCTTTCTATGCAAGATTCCTGCCCCTTAACACGTTTTCTTTTTGACATTTTGCAATGGTTTACAGAGTTCACTGCTTCCCCTGGATGATACCGTTTTAGATGTCGACCAGGTAGATAACCTCATAAAGTTTTGTCCAACAAAGGAAGAAATGGAGCTACTCAAGGTAGCTTTACTCGGTAGTCTTATGTTAGATGGTTAAATAATGAATGTGTCACTTCTTATATTTCTTTCAATTATGTGAATATGTGCCAAGGATAACATTTCTAAGTGCTTTATATTTTGTTCCTTTTATCTCTTATTGTGTTTACTTTGTGTCTAGGGTTTTAATGGGAATAAAGAAAACTTAGGGAAGTGTGAGCAGGTCAGTAAATATTTGACTTCATTTATATTTGTCAAATTTTGCCCTTCTATATATGTTTTATCCTTTAATGCATGGTTTGCACTCAAAGCTTCGGAAGGAAAAAATATTATTCTTGCATCGACTATCTGCTATTGCCTTCCAGGACTGATTCCATCGAATCCTATTTTAATGATCGCAATATATGAAACCCGTCTTTTTAGATGTGCTGTAATGCCAGTCATATCTTTGATGGATAACTCTAGATTTCTCCTTGTCTGTCCGCTACCTTCGTATTCATATTGCCCTTCTGTATTTTAAATGGCAGTTTTTCTTAGAATTGATGAAAGTGCCTCGTGTAGAATCAAAGCTGAGGGTCTTCTCTTTCAAGATTCAGTTTCGATCTCAGGTGAGTGGATATTATACCAAGTTACCATCTTTAACACAAGTGATTTTTCTTACTTTAATCTCATTTTTTTCTTGTTTGCTTCTAGGTTGCTGATCTAAGCAGTAGTTTGAACATAGTAAACTCTGCAGCAGATGAGGCAGGTTCTATTTTCTTACCACTTGCTCTAATTATTCTATTAAAAGGTTTAGTTCTCATTATATTGTTTCTCTATGCTATCAGATTAGAGGTTCTACCAAGTTGAAGAGAATCATGCAGACAATTCTTTCACTGGGAAATGCATTAAACCAGGGAACTGCCAGGGGTGAGCTAGATCTTGAAATTGTATTTCCATACCTTGTGTTTGATGAAAAATACAATTTTCTTTTTACTTGGGAGATCTTCATTGTGGACTCTCTTCTGTCTACCTGCACTGAACATTCTTTACTTTATTAAGTTTGTCTGTAGAGTTTTGTTGGTTTAAGGAGAAGATTAATAGAGTAGTACTGACTAGACTTCCAAGTTCTGTGCATACTTCATATGATTTGTGTGTGGGATGAGGGAGAAAAATATTGATTACTAAGGAAAACTGACTTGTACACTCGACTCCTTACACATGCAACTATGACCAACAACTGAATGTGGTTTTTACTTGTTTTTCCAAGAAGAGTCTTTAATGTTTCCCCCGTCCAAGAGCCATGACCAAAAAGTATTTTTAGCTTACTATGAGAATGGCATTCGGGCTAAGAGAAAACACTAATTGCAGAACTTACAAAGTCATGTAGATTTGTCTGAAAAGAGTCAAATTCGCCAATCTCTCTACATTTAACAACAAGAAATTGATCGTGAAATCCAATCATTTTAACAAAAAATGTGTCGATGACAGCATCGGGCTTGAACCTTTACATTCAAGCAACACTTTCTGTACTTCTGGAGGTCTTAGAATAAGTTTTAGCTTTTGTGAATTCTATGCAGGTTCTGCTATTGGATTTAGGTTGGATAGCCTTCTTAAACTCACCGATACACGTGCTCGCAACAATAAGATGACTCTCATGCACTATCTTTGTAAGGTACATATTTGTTTTTTGATACATCTCTTCTTGAATTCTCAGTTTGTATAGAATAATTGACTTACCATTTCCTTTTAATGGAGAATCAATGCTGTTTCTAGTGTTACAAGGAGAAAATGTCATCTCAATTTCTCTCATCTGTGTTATGGCTTTCATCTGTTGACATGTGCATCTTTTGTTAAGTTTGCTACCATGACTTGTACAAATCATCTGTTCTAGTGTCTCATCCCGAGCCTGGCTGGCCATTGATAGTCTTTTCATCTTCTCCAGTCTCCTCCAGCAGTTGCATGTTCGCCCATACATAGTGTGAATATGCACTCTAATGATTGGGTTGGGGGGGCAAGGGGAAGGGGGTTGTTTGGTGCTTCTTCAACCGTATTAAGTGAGAATGGGACACACATGCTATTTGCCTTTGTGTAAAACCATTTGAGCTTCAGCTGAAATTGCTTGGGTCCCTGCTGGTTTCATGATGTCAGTTAAACTTTTCGACTTACTAGGACCTTGCCACGGAATTTGTGCTCCACTGCTAACAACTTCTCTTCATTATTGTGTGCACTGGAGAGTTATAGCACAAGAAACCTAGCTTGTGCTCCCTCTCATACATCTCTCTCTTGGCCCCCTCTTTACTCTTTCTTCCTATCTCTTCTTCTCTCCATCCTTGGTTCCTTCTCTCCCTTTCTTGTTCTGTCACTTTCCTTCTTCCACTCTACCATGTTCTAGAGCAGGGTTGGCTAAGGTGGAGAGGGTGGTTCCAGTGGGCCAGCCTTCTTCTTGCTCTTTCACTCTCTTCTCCTATTCTATCCCCCTCTAGGCCACGGTTAGCCAAGATGGGGGAGAGGGAGAGCATCACCTCCTTATGTAGAGGTTCTAAGGTGGCGGAGAGGATGGGTCTAGTGGGCTGTAAATAGGTGGTTTTGGGAGAGGTGTAGGTTCAGTGCCCACTAAGGTGAGGAATGAATGCTCTAATGAGTCTCTCCTGTTTTGAACCTTTTTCAGTTATGACTTGGCAACCGTGTGGGTCTCATTTAAGGGACAATTTATATGAGTTGATAATGTGGCAGCCCATTCACCATTGGCTAGTCCCATGAGTTGGTGACACCTCATTATTTGATCTGTCATTAACCCATATCCAATCCCACCACTAATGAGGCTTTAGTCTTAATTAAACATTTTTTGAAAGGCAATTGATCTATTAAGGTTTGTGCCAATTTGCATATGGACGGTGGACTGATGGAGGACTCAAAAAGGATTGACAGTTCAATGTCCTGGGGTTTCCAAAGATTGCTAGATGACTTTAAGCTTGTGTAACCAAAGGCTTGGGCAAAATTTGGGGATACTATGGCACTGCCATGTTGACTAATCTTTGCCTTGATGCCAATTCATTGGTTGATGTGAGTTTTCGTCTATGTAGTCCGAGGCATGAGGCGACCAAGGGGTCGCCTCATGCCTCAAACGCCTAGGCGATGGCCTAGGCGTTTGAGGCATTTTATTAAAAATATATATATACAATTCAAAAAGTATAAATATATGTCTAAATATCAAAGAAAATACATACATAGAATCAAGATTTTCAATAAAATTAACAATAATCAAGATTAGAGGCAAAAATACATACATACAAATAAGATAAGATTTGAATAAAGGAGGTTTAAACCAAGACTGGACCAAAAGAAGAAGAAGACTAAGAGTGAGGCGTTTGAGGCGAAAGCGAGGCGGTTTGGGACTGCCTCAAATGCCTAGGCGAGCGCCTAGGCGCGCCTTTGACTACCTAGGTTTTCATTGTGATCAAATTTCCTGTGTTTCCATGGACCAACCTCTTCGTCACTGTCTCCTTCTCATTCAGGTGCTTGCTGATAAACTTCCGGAGCTTCTTGATTTCAACAAGGATCTTGTTAGCTTGGAGGCTGCTTCAAAGGTATTATTCGTCAGCTATTTTTTAATTTTCTTTTATAAGTATGTAGTTCACACTAAATCAAACTATCAAATTGCTATACAGATACAACTGAAAACCCTGGCCGAAGAAATGCAGGCAATTAGCAAAGGGTTAGAAAAGGTTGAACAGGAATTGACAGCATCTGAGAATGATGGCCCCGTGTCTCATCTTTTCTGTCAGGTACTCTATGCAATATCATGTTCCATATGTCTTCATGTCATTGTATATTTGCCGTTGATCTGTTTTACTTCACGACGTTTGTTAACTTGCTTTCTGGCTGATTACTTGTGAACACTAGAATATGAAGCAATCTTAATGTCTAAGATTCATTTGTTCCCTTTTCATCTTCAATTTTGTTTTCTTTTCATGTCTAGAGTATCCTCAGCAAGGATAGCTCCCTGCTTGTGATCCTTGGTTTCTGCTGCATGCCATAAGCAAATTACATGACTTAGTTCATCAAGGTTTAAAATACTGGGATTAGAATCGCTGAATCACAGTCCTGCTTGGTACCTGTGGATGTTTGGACCAGCCAATTGACCTAATTCCTGATAAAAGCTCATTAACCATTTTCTCGGTTGGTTCTGTTTTCCCTTTGGTATAGTATATTATGTTTGACAAATCTGTTTGACATATTGGAACTGGGAGCTTCAGTAAGCTTTAAAGGTTTGACAATTCTTTAAAGAAATTTATCCACTGATCCAGCTGCGCTCATTGTTCTCTAGCATGTCAGGGATAAGAGTAAAAGAATGTGAATATTCAGGAGAATCCATTTGGACATCATCTTGTCTATGCTGTTTCCCCATATTTATCAATCTTTCTGGTTTCTAATGTGAGAGTTTACTTTTTCCTTCTAGAATTTGAAGGAGTTTCTTGTTACTGCTGAGGCTGAAGTGCGGACTCTGACTTCCTTGTACTCTGGAGTGGTATGTTTGAGTTTTGTTAGCTTACTTGGTATTCAGTACATGAAACATTGTCCGTTAAGTAAAAAGGTGTTGCTGCTGTCTGATGCAGGGTAGAAATGCAGACGCATTAGCACTTTATTTTGGAGAAGATCCTGTTCGTTGTCCATTTGAGCAAGGTAATCCTGTGATCTGTTTTGTGTTGGGGAGGGAGGGAGGGAGGGAAGGGAGAGAAAAAACACAACTTTCCCAGAATGTAGACTTTTTTATCCAATTTTCTGGAACCCTCAACCCGCCTTCTCTCTCTCACCCATGTATATGTCATCGTTTACAGTGTTTTTTAATCTCATTCTCTTGTGGGGAGAGAGAGAGAGAGAACACAACTTTTCCCAGAAAGTAGATTTTTTTTATACAATTTTCCGGAACCCTTAAACCACCCTCTCTCTCTCTCACCCATTCATATGTCATCCTTTACAGTGCTTTTTCTTTCATTTTCTTGTTTTTGTCCAGAGTTTGAGAATGGAAGTGCTCTTAGGTTATTGTCTTAATCTAATAGGGTTAATCTCTTCAAATTCTCCATGAAATAAGAAAATCAATATCTTTTTGACGTTTCTCACTCTATCAATATCAATCCCATTTTTGTTGCACTTGACCCGCTGCCAAGAACTGCAGTTCTTTTATCAGTTGCTGGCTTTATTTTGATTTTTTTTTTTGTCCATTCCTGCTGATGTCCACCTCAAATTCAGTAGCGTACTGCCTACAGTTAGAGAAAAAGATTCTGGAATTCCCCACATTCAGAAACAAGCACCTTTGCATGATCTGAGAAAGTTGTACTTTTTATGGTATTCGACACATCAAGTCAATAAGGCTTGGATATTCTCACCTCTGGTCTGCTGTTTCAAGCAGCACCACTGCCATAGACTGGTAGATCACATTCAGAGACCTTTCCCCAAAAGTAGTTTCCAAATATGATGAAATCTGAGATAGCACGTTAGTAGAAGCTTGTGCCATTTAATTGGAAATGGATATCTACTACTGGGCAGAAACCAGTTAATGTGAATATTGAAGCCATTCCTTTGTTAAAATACATTAATTTGTTGTAGAAAGTTTGGAATCACATTCTTGCCCCAGTCACATCTCTACATGTTCCTATGAAAACTGTTTCATGTCAATGATTTTCATGGTATATTGTAAATGGTGGTCCTGCAGCTCCTGCTAGGTACCATTGCTGCTATGACTTAGAAATATATTGGACTGTCATGAGAATGTTGTATGAGCCTTTCAAGAGGTCTTTAATGTGTATTTTCATCTTGCCCTCTTTTCCAAACTCTAGGGGAACTTCTAGTCACCTAACAGAGAGGGAGGGCAGGAGGGAGGGGAGGGTCTTGAGGTAGGAAAAACACAACTTTTCCCAGAAAGTAGACCTTTTGATCCAATTATCCGGAAGCCCCAACCCACCCTTTCTCTCTCACGGATTCATGTCATCTTTTACAGTGTTTTTTTCTCATTCTTTTGTTTTTGTTTGGAGGTTGGGGATGGAAGTGCTCTTAGGTTGTTGTCTTAATCTAGTAGGATGTAATATCATCAAATTCTTCATGAAATTGGAAAATCAATACCTTTTTGACATTTTTAACTCTATCAATATTAATCCCATTTTTGTTGCACTTGTCCTGCTGCCAGCAGCTCCAGTTCTTTTATCAGTAGCTGGCTTTATTTTGGCTATTTTTTGTCCATTCCTCACCTCAAATTCTGCAGCGCACTGCATACAGTTAGAGAAATAGATTCTGGAATTCCCCACATTCAGAAAGCAAGCACCTTTGCATGATCTGAGAAAGTTGTACTTTTTATGCTATTCGACATATCGAGTCAATAAGGCTTGGATATGGGTGATCTCAACTGCCTCTGGTCTTCTATTTCAAGCAGCGGCACTGCCAGACTGGTAGATCACATTCAGAAACCATTCCCCAAAAGTATTTTCCAAATATTATGAAATCTCTGGTAGCATGTTAGTAGAAGCTGGTGCCATTTAATTGGAAATGGATGTCTACTACTGGGCTGAAACAAGTTCATGTGAACATGGAAGCCATTCCTTTGTTAAAATACATTAATTTGTTGTAGAAAGTTTGGAGTCAGATTCTTGTTCTAGTCACATCTCTACATACTCCTATGAAAACTATGTTTCATGTCTATGATTTTCATGGTATATAATAAATGGTGGTCCTGCAGCTCCTGCTAGGTACTGTTGCTGCTATGAATTAGAAATATATTGGACTGTCATGAGAATGTTGTATGAGCCTTTCAAGGGGTCTTTAACATCTTGCCCTCTTTTCTGAACTCTAGGGAACTTTTAGTCACCTGACACGAGTTTGAGCTACACAACCAATAAGGTTTCTTTCCTATACAGTTGTTTGTCTCATGTCCTACTGTTTGGCTTGTAATTGACATCACCTTTAGGATTGATATCCAACAGACAACTTATCATAAAATTCTGCTAAACCCTTGGTTCCTTAGTCAGATCTAGCCGACCATTGGTTTGACGGGGTAAGGCTGACGATGATGATGATGATGATAATGTAGGCCATCTTCACTGTTGTCACTCTTCTGAATAGTGTGTCCTCTCTGTAGAACTGCCTACTGTTCCAGCCAAAGCCCTAGCATCATCGTACCGTTAGAAATGGATGTGCTTTCGTGAAGTAATGTTAAATACCAGTAGGTTAAGGTGCCCAAGATTTAATTCATATTTATCATAACTGTCTTTTTCATGTTATCTACTAAGGTGAGAACATACTTTTGTTTTGACTCAAGATACGGATCTTGGCGCATGATATTACCTTACGAGAAATCGAGGGTCGACCTTTGGTTTCCTAATATAGAAACTTTGAACTTTGTAGCATACAAAAGGTGACATGCTAATAAATAGTCTCTTTTACTATTTTCATTGTTTTGGTATAAATTATTGGGAAGCTAAAGACCCTGCAGGTGGGTCAATTAGCAATACACTTCATGGTTATCCACGAGACTACGAGATTGTCTCCACCCATCAACACCCATTAAGTGCTTCACCAAAGGGTTCTATGTTGAATGCCGGTTGTGTTGCTTGGGGTGGCATGTTGCCAGGAACATGGTCTCATATCAATTGGTGGGTCCTGAGTCTGAGCATTGCAAGCCTGGATTCAGGGTTCAAGCTCATCTGTGCACTAGGTGGGTCGTGGGAGGTGGGGCTCTATTTCCTCTGGTCACGTGGTGGTGGGGAGGGGTCTCTTGTAGCATTTGATAATTTCTTTTCATTAGATGCATAAGTTATTGTTGGCTTTTTGAGT
This sequence comes from Amorphophallus konjac, assembly GCA_022559845.1. Taxonomy (NCBI): domain Eukaryota; kingdom Viridiplantae; phylum Streptophyta; class Magnoliopsida; order Alismatales; family Araceae; genus Amorphophallus; species Amorphophallus konjac. The sequence continues at coordinate 59,820 of JAHNEJ010001445.1, forward strand.
ATGCTGCACATAAGTAGAGGTGTCTACCATTTGCACTTGAATATCTTATTGAAGAGTCCTTCACCTGATCATCTTAGTGTACAGGTAGGTGTTTGTTTGGTAAAACTACTGTTGACATCTGGGTCTGTTTTCTACATATCAGTCGCTATTAAGGTGCCTGGTTCAATGGTATTGGTGGATGTGCCTTCTCGACCAGCTTCCCTTTAGGGTCTTAATTAGAGAATCCTTGCTGTTACTGAGCTGTATGTGCTTATTTTTGCTACATTGCTGAGAATCATTTATCGCTTCTAACTTGCATGTTTTAGTGTGGCTATTTGTTTTTTTTTTAATTATGCTCCTTTTTAATTTAATACTCAGTTTTTTTTTGCTTGTCATATTCGGTTTTCATATGATTCAATAATTCCCAGAAAGCTGAAGCGTTTTCTAAAATCGAACTTGATTGTCATACCTTACAGTCGTATCTACACTTCTAAACTTCGTGAGAATGTTCGGACGTGCACATGAAGAGAACTGCAAGCAGCTTGAGCTAGAAAGGAAAAAGGCTCAGAAGGAAGCAGAAAACGAAAAGATGAAGGTTAATGCTCTGAAAAGAGAATCAGAGCACTCGTTGCGATCTCCAATCAAAAGTAGCAATGCCAAGTAAGTAGTGCTCTAAAACTTCTTAACTCTATCAACATCCTCTCCGAGCATTGGAGGATGAAATGGAGTGGGTGGGTAAAAGGGAAAACCTGCTTGGCCTCCTTTCCGAAGAGCTAAAGCAGAGAAAGATGGAACAAAGACGTTAGACCCGTAAGAGAAGTATCAGTTGACGGGAATAAAACAATCCAAATTAGATGGGAAAACCTGCTGTAGAAGACAAGGAAAACGCCCTTCTAACTGTACATGTAAGCCTCTTTTTTGACCCGTAAACCATATTCCCTGGCTATGTTTGGTCGTTCATCTCAGTTTTTAGCGTTGAGCAGCGGTGGGCGCACCATGGAAGCTGCTAGTTGTTGCGGTCTTTGTACATAGCTCACTAATCAGAGCCCGTCTATTGTAAGGAAACCTGGTAAAGGCTATTCTTTTATTGGTTTCTTGTAACCTGTGTACATAGATGATACGGAGGAGAATTCTTGTTCCTGTTCCAACATCTACAGTTGTTTCTTTTCTGCAGGTTTTATTTTTGTATATTCATTTCTGATCTTTAAGTGGAGCCTTTGGAAAATTAACTGGGTTGTGGCCTGCTCATTGCTTTGGAGATTATTTGTCCGTCTTGATCTTGTGCGTGGTGGTTGGTTTTAGCTCTCGAGAGTACATGGTTTAGCTCAGTTTTCCCATTTATTTGACTTGTTTACGTTCGTGAACAAGTCTAGCGAAAACTTATTTATCTTTCTTTAGTCACACTACATGTCCATGTAATCGCTTACTTAACATTCATTTATATGTTACTAATAATTTAACTAATATGCGGATATAGTTTTCATCTCGTTTTATTCATTCAGTAGTGTAAACAAGATCCCACACGTTAAATGAACTTGGTATTCCGAGTTCAAATTTGACTTGATTAGGGCCCCAGTATTCAATGAATCAACAGATTGTAAGTTTGCCCGTTTAAAATTCAAGGTAGTCGAGCTCATTAAAGATTCGAATGAATCATACGTGAACTAAATCTGAACGAAGAAAAAGCCGGTTTAAATGAGCTGGCTTGTATGTCACAAGGTCGATCGCATTTAAACTGGACTATTAACTGACGCGATGTGATGGACCGGAGGAAAACTCACCTCGGAGAGCACCAAGTAGTCCACGTGGTATTTGCGGTGGACCGAACGGGAACGGAGCTGCTTATTATTATTGTGAGTTTTATTCCCCGGAATTGGACGGTGGGGAGCAAGGAGGTTTCCTTCCTCGGATGGGCGATGGAGGAGGTGGTGTGTGTCCCGACGGCTCCATGGTGTATGTCATAGTAAGTTCACCGGTTTGGATGGTCCGGGAGCATTCTGTTACATCTTGGATCGGGATTTCAGCTCAACGAAAGGCACAGATGCCTTACGAGTCAGTACATGTCGACTCAGTTTTAAAGGCCTAACTTGAGATTTTATTATCAAACGTGTTGCATCAAATGGATATGTAGGCTCGGTAAATGGTCACAGCTTGTTGTGAGACTAGAGATGTGATAGGTAATCCACGTCAACACTCGTAAGCTCGATGAACCGGTAATTTGTTAAGCGTGATGTTCACGTTGGCAAGTTCTCAATGTAATTGCGACCATCATTAATTAGCCCATGGCGATCGGTCTACTTCTAGAAGAGTAGCATCTGCACGTAGGCTGATTGGTTGCCCATAGTCGTACCCTTCTCATCAAGCAATGCAAGTCAAGTTTGGATCCTTTAGGGGCGTGACTTGTTTAATAAATGGGTGGGCAAAAGTCGTCTCTCTCAGCTGAAACAAGTCAAATTTGGAGCCTTTGGTCAAGACTTGTTGAAGATAATGGCTGTCTCTGGCAGGGCGGGCCATGAGGGCATTGATGGATCACATAAGCTTACAATTTTTTGATGGTCCCGTTCCTCAAAACTATTGTCATATGGTTGCTCTCTTCTGTGACTACGCGTTTCACTTATGGGGTGTGATTTGTGAAATTTTATCAGGAATTCGCCTTAACTTTTATTGTTAATATATAAAGCGACTGGATAAGACCGGATTAATTAACTAATTACAGGGTGTTGCACTATTTATCTACGGGCCAATCCGAGAAGCTGATTGATAGACGGTGGGCCAAATGGGTAGCCTCCATTCAGTAGGACTACGAGTGGGCGGTTCTGCCGGCTGACCCATTAATTTTGCCAGCCATGTTCTGCAAGCCCTGCAAGGGAAAGCTTGGAGCGGATTTGGGTCAACCTGGACTTGCTCGAATTCAATTCACATGGTCAAGATCCGGATGGATCTTTTTGTGCATGGTAGGGTGGATTGATGAATTTGGATTGGGTTGACGTACGTCAGTGTCACACCCAAACTGTTTTGCCATCTCAATTTAAGTTGACATCAGGCAAGCTCAATCCATCTTGTAAGACAAGTCTCTCACATGAATCAATAAGTGAGAAGTTAATCAGATATGAATTATATATATAGCATTGGATTATTTCCATGCATTTTATTAAACTTTTGGGACAAGAGAATCCAACATTTCATTCCTCTTCGTTTTTCGGGTATTATAGTGGGCTTCCTTTTCCCCAATTTAAGTTATAAATGGGGATAATTTTAAGTTGGATATCTTGATTTTGTAAAATATAACAAGTAAAGATTAGAGGATAAGTTAGAGTTGTCTCTTCTTATCTTGATATCAACCATGAGCAACAGTGTGTGAGGTACGAGGGTGGGGCCCACCATTTCTCTTTCATGGGTTAAAAAATTCTAACCGACCTTGTTCTAATTTCAAGGCGGCCCTTACGGTGTGCCAAAGGGTTGAGTTCATGATGCATGATATATTTGCTTTCACGTATAAAAATCAAACCTGACTATAAAGTTCATTAATTCCCTGTATATGTACGTGTAAACACACTAGTTTATAGTAGTGTATATTTAGAAAAATTCGAAGAATGGTATGTGTGTCAACACTGGGTTCTCTTTTATAGATTGCAGTTGAGAGACATACTTTCGTTCGTGATGTTACAGGGCGGATAGCAACTCAACCAGTCACAAGGTGAAAACCCAACCCCCCCCCCTCCCCCCACCCACCGTCCGTCTCCACCCACAAGGCGAGGGCAACGCCGGTTGTGGCCTACCGAAACCTTATTATTAATGCTCTACTCCCTCGGATTAGCTAGGTCGTCCAGAAGAACACGATGTCGGCGCCGTTGTCGTGTTCCGCTGCGTGGGGTGCAAGCAAGCAAGTGAGCCGAGTGCAAGAAGTCAAGTCGTACGGCGGTCAAAGTAGAAAAAGAAAACAGCCGGAGGAGGTCGATCCCATTACGCCAGCTGACCGTTTACTTGAGTGTTCAACGGGGAGAAGTCACGTTTCTGGACGTGTTCCCTCACTCGGTCACATGGCCAAAGATTGGATTTTTTTTTTTTTTTTTGGGGGGGGGGGGGTGCGCGGCTGCGGCGAGACACCGCTTAAGTACTTGTTAGGGTGGGTGCGTGCGTGTGTGTGTGTGTGTGTGTGTGTGTGTGTGTGTGAAATTTAACGCTAATTCATTAGTAACTAATGCCAGGACCCCTTGCGAGCCGTAATTTTTTCGTGCACATCTTTCCTTCTCCCTTCCTCGCGAGCTCCTCCTCCCACCAGCATCTATCTAGCTAGGAGGAAGGAACAAGTGTTCCTTCTTCCTCCGGTCTCCTTCCTCTCTTCGGGTCTGGGTTGCAAGGCCGGACCTCTCCCCCTGAGACGCCGGCTGGCCGGCCACCCCCGCTCCATCTCCCTCTCAACCGGCTAATGTGGCCATCCCACCGTTGCCCCTCCCTAGCTCTCTTCTTCTCCCTCTTCTCCTTCTGTTCCTGTTTCGGATCCCCTCGTTCTTGTCAACTGTGCTTGCCGGCCTACCCCGCCAGCTCTCCACTCTGGTCCGCGTGCCCATGCATGCCTTCGTAGTCATCTCTGCTCCCTCCACCTCCTCCTCCTCCTCTTCTTCTTCCGATATATATAGGTCCACATAATTTCTAAAAATTATATCAATTTTACCAAATAGATAATAAGCAGCTTACATCACTTTTAAGAAATCAAGACAAATTAAAACAGACATGACACAAAGTTTGAGGAAATATTCGTATTATCAATGAAGTTGACTTCCTCTCAGGTACTTCAAAAGAAAGACTTCATAGGGTTAATGAAAATTTTCATTCAGAAATACTAAACTATCGATGCAAATCATCGGTCCATCTAATTAAGACGTGATTAATGGTATATATAGTCTTTGCAAGTGCATGTAGAAGGCTTGCTTGCTGTTAACTTTTGGGAGTCTGTAGTAAAACTTGAGCTAGCTAGCTTCTTGAGTTCAAAGAGTTGGAATATTCTAAGTGCTGAGATCGACAATCCCACCGTGGAAGCCCTCAACCTGCTCAGGTGTACATCTTCCTTCCATGCCTATTCTAGTTTAATTTTGAGAATATATACAAAACTGTGGAATGCTTGGGTATAACATTTTTTTACCACTATAATTTGTATCACACATTATTTTCTCATTGTTCAATGTAGAAATCGAACAACTGAAAAAGGTTTTTTCTAGAAAAAAGTTCTTACAACATCGAACTTAAGTTCTTCAATTTGACTATTTCATTCTATCATCGAACAGTTGAGATGAGTATAATAAAAAGAGTAGTAAAGAGTATATAGTGCTGCAACATTGCACAAAAAATTTATGTTGTATTATATGTGAAATCTTAGAGTGAGGCTGGTTCTAAATGAATTTAATTACCTCTCAATTAAGTTATAGGTGGTGGGGACACCGGGTCCACTACTGGGTCCACTACTCGGAGCCGACGCCGCTCCGCACCAACTGCACCGAGCTTATGGCTCGGAGACTCGATTAAAGACCCGGCATACTGAGTAGTTCTACTTATGTGTATTTATATCTTTGAGTATTGAGTATTTGTGTATGTATGTATACATGTACTCCTACATGTATTTTTTTCTTTCGTCTTATTAGGCTAGTCTAAGTCAAAGAAGCATGTGTGTATTTTATATTTAATTTGATTAAAACCCACAAAGTCTTTAGTGGGTTGGTGGCCTTTGTTTTATTAGGCTAGGATAGATATGCAAATAAGAAAAGTAAGGAAGGTATGGATGTAATAGACCTTTCCTATAAATAGGAGGCCAATGGATGTGTTGCGTATGTTGTATGAATGAATGAAAGCTTTTGTGTTAAAGGAGCATTGCCCCTTTGTTCACCCCTCTCCTTCCCTCTCTTCTCATTTTTGTGAGATCTGAGTGTCGCCCGGTGTGAGACCGTCCGGCGTGAGGCCGAGCTGTGTGAGATAGCAGTTATCCGTCCCGTCCTGTTCGCGTCCCGGAGTGCCGTCGATCCGTCTTCCACGTCGCAGCCGCGTCAAATTGGTATCAGAGCCCAACAACGACGTCTCCGACGACCTAACGTCTCCGACGTCTCTCTCTTTCTCTCTCCGTTGTTAGAGTGAAAAAAAAAGAAAGAAAAGAAAAGAAAAAGAAAGAGGAAAGAGGAAATTCTCGGTTGAAATAGAAGTTAGAAAAAAATATAAAAAAAAGGAAAATATCAGAAGAGGCCTACGGTTGGGAAGAAGAAAGGAGAAAAAAAAAACAGAAAGAAAAAAAAATTCCCCTCTCCCGTTCTCTCTCCCTATTTCTCTCTCTCTCTCCCGTAAAACTCTCTCTCTCTCTTAATCTCCCTCTCTCTTAATTTCTCTTTTTGTGTTAACCCCTCTCTCTCTCTCTGTTTAATCTCCCTTAATCTCTCCCTCCCTCTCGTTAATCTCTCTCTCTGTTCTCATTCAAAAAGAAAAAAAAAGGCAGAAAAAGGGAGTTCGCAAAAGGGGGCCGGCATCGTCACCCGTGCCCCCTTCAAATCCCCGCCGCCGCAACGGTCGGCAGCGCCCGGTGCCACCCCAGCGCCCGCCTCCGCTCCCCGTTCCCGGCCCGCGCCCACGCGCCCTGGCCAGGACCGCGCCCGGCCCGCGCGTGGCCGCGCCCGCACCGGCCCGTGCCCCGCGCCCCCTGCGCCCCCGGCCTCCTCCGCGCTCCGCCCCACGCCGGGCCTGCGCCCTGCGCGCCCCCAGCCCCGCGCCCGGCCCCCGGCCCCGCTCCCCGCGCGCCCACAGGCACCCCGCCCAGCGCAGGCCCGAGCCCGGCGCCCTGCCACAGCGGCCACCGAGCTCGCCCCGCTCCCCGTGCGCGCCCGCAGGCCGCACCCGCAGGCGCCCGCAGGCCCCGTGCCCCGCGCCCCTGCGCGTCCGGCCCTGCTCCCGTCGAGCGCCCCTGCGCACCTGGCCGCACCGGCCGACCCCCGTACCCGAGCCCGCGCTCGACCGTGGCCACTCCGCGTTCGGCGATCGGCTGCCCAACTACCGCGTGGGAAGCACAACTTGATTTGAAAAACAAAAGTCAGAAAGAGTGGGTGAAAAAAAATAATAAAAAAAAGGGGAGTTGATATATATATATATATTATATATTGGGAAAAGTCAAAAAAGGGGTTAAAAAAAGAGAGAGTTTGAAAAAAAAGGTGTTAAATATATATAATATATATTTGGGATATATAATCCTATATATATATATATATATACCTATATATGTCATTTAAATAATTTATCAAGTGTGGAAGCCGAAGTCCACAACTGCGGCTCGACCGGCGCCCGAGTTGTCCGGTCGCCGATACACGGAGTGTGAGTGCCCGAGAGTCTCCCTGCGCGGAGAAATTTTTAGATTGATTTCTTCCCCTGTGCGGGAAATTTTTAAGTGGTCTTGTAATAATTCAATCCTCCCTGCGTGGAGTGAATTTTTATAACCAGTGAAGCTTCATCGACGCCGTGCGGGCACGCACGTCCCCGCTCGCCTTCGTCTCCGGTCGGAGCTAGACTTTTCAGTCAGCTAGGTACGTGCTCCAAACTTGCTCATTTAGTATCTTTTTTAATTGCCGCGCGACGAAGTAAGAGAGATCCCGATCCATGCAGCCAGTCTTCTTAGTGCATCGCTGTGGACGGTGAGAGAGTGCTTACTTGCACCTATCCTTTAGGCCCTAGACTGTCACATTAGGACACCCTGATTGTCAGGAGGCAGTTTTACAACTACGTCGCCTACGGGCGAGTAACTTTCCCTGACCGGTCCCTTCAATTTGACCTTTTGCAAATCAGTCGGGTCCACTGCTTGCTAAATTCTTCGGTCCCAGGACTGCATCATTTAGGTTCAAAAGTCGTGCATGCCACGTTGGTCTAGGAATTCATCTGGCCGTCTAGAGCGCCCCTCAACGCTACCCATGGATCAAGAGAGCGTGACCGCTATGCCAGTCCAGCTCGAGCATAATCTCGTGGCCCACTTTGAAGAATCCATACGCCAACTACGGATGGAACTCGATAAGAGGATCCAAGCCTTAGAGGATCGATTAAAAGGGGAGGCAGGAAGAGTGAATGGTCACGGCAATCCCGTAGTCAATCCTAGGGAGGAAAGAGAGCAAGCCCGCCCGAATTAGGCTCCCCAGGGTAGAGAGTAAGAGGCCCGTACGCCTCGAGAGAGAGACCACGACGATGAAGATATCATCCTCCAGAACGTCAAGATTGACGCTCCAAGTTTTGATGGGTCCCTCAACCCCGCTACATACCTTGAGTGGGAGACCGGGATGGACCAATACTTTGATTGGCATCGCCGCATGACCCCTGCTACTAGGGTGAGATTTGCCAAAATGAAACTCCTGGGTCAAGCCAAGACCTACTGGTGTAATGTTGAGAATCTCCTAGCACGGAGACGAGAAGAGCCTATTAGCACGTGGGAAGAAATGAAGGAGAAATTGAGTGAGAAGTATCTGCCACCTTCCTACCTTCAGCGTCTTTTAGACCAATGACAGAAACTCACCCAAGATGGAAAGTCTGTGGACGAGTACATCACCAAATTTGATGATTTCTTCCTTCGGAGTCGAGTCATGGAGGATGCCTCCGTCACCCTCTCTCGGTTTAGGGCTGGCCTACACGAGAGTATTCAGCAGGAATTATTCTTACGGGAGGTTAACACCCTCGAGCACGCCTACCAGGTTGCACGAGATGTTGAGAGGTTTCAGAGGGTAGCCCCACCTCGGGTTCCCATCTATCGCCAACCGGACACCCGAAACCCTATAGTCCGCTACACTGAGAGAGCTGGCCCCTCCACCTCCTACGTTCCTACTGCTACCCCACTTAGGGCCGTTGCCCCTACGGCTCCTTTCCCACGGAACCCTTTACCTGCACCCGCAGCTGTACCTAGGCTGGAGTATACTCCACCAGTTGAGAGGAGAGATGACAAGGGAAAGGGAGTCGTCCCTAGCACCTCCCAACCAGCCCCTGTCTCGGGAGTCCGTTGCTTCAAGTGTCATAACTTAGGGCATATTATCACTAATTGCCTAACCCGAGCCTTGGTCATCACCGACCCCCAATCCATGGAACTTCCACCTCAGGAAGGAGAAGCCCTTGAGAGATATGAGGTCGATCCTGACCTCATCACCCAGTTTGAGGAGTTAGATGCAGGATATGATGGCACGCATGTCGAGTACATGCAAGTGGGAGATATTGTCGAGAGCTCTAGCCATGAGAGATTGGGTGTAGTCCGCTGCATCCTGGCCCACCCTCAGGAGGATGACTGGCGTCGAACCTCCATCTTCCAAACCTATATCATGGTGAAAACCCAACCCTGCAAGGTGATCTTCGACAACGGGAGCTGTATCAATGCAGTCTTTTCAGACTTTGTCTCCCGTCTAGGTCTACCTACTCATCCTCATCCTAGGCCGTACAACGTGGCTTGGGTTGATGACACTTCTATTCCAGTCACCACTACGTGTGTCATTCCCATCCAATTCCAGTCCTACCAAGGACAGATCCTATGTGACGTAGTGCCCATGAAGGTCGGTAGCATCATCCTAGGACGACCGTGGATCTACGATGTAGACCTTACTACATTCGGTCGGTCCAATGAGTGTTCCTTCTCCCACAATGGGAAGAGGATTCAGTTGCTCCCAACACCCCCAAAGGTGGTCACGAGAAAGAGTCCTACCTCCACACCCACTGCATCCCCCAAAATTCGGGAGAATGCTCCAACCCCCACCAAAGGGAAGCTTCCCATTCCCTCCTCTCCTACACCTGTCATGTCCATCCCTAAGGCCCCTAAGGTTGACCATGACCCAATTAGGTGCCTTAACTTCATAGGTGTTCGTGAGATGAATAGAGAGGTTGCCGAGGGTGCCCCTGTCTGGGCTGTTGTCGTCACCATTACCTCTGAGGAGTCCCAGGTCTCCGTCCCACCCGAAGTCCAGGCAATCCTGCGGGACTTCCAAGACATCTTCCCGGAAGACCTGCCTTCAACACTCCCTCCCATGCGTGATGTTCAACACGCCATTGATCTTGTCCCTGGGTCCACCCTACCCAACCTTCCCCACTACAGGTTGAACCCCAAGGAGCATGCTGAGCTCCAAAGGATTGTCGAGGACCTTATCCACAAAGGTTTCCTCAGGGTGAGCAAGAGTCCATGTGCTGTTCCTGCCTTGCTCACACCAAAGAAAGATGGCACCTAGCGGATGTGTGTTGACAGCCGCGCCATCAACAAAATCACTGTCAAGTATAGATTTCCCATTCCCCGTCTTGATGATATGCTTGACATGATGAGTGGAGCCACCATCTTTTCCAAGATTGACTTGAAAAGTGGCTACCACCAGGTCCGGATTCGACCCGGGGATGAGTGGAAGACAGCCTTCAAAACAAAAGAGGGTCTGTATGAGTGGCTTGTCATGCCTTTTGGGCTATCCAATGCCCCCAGTACATTCATGAGGCTTATGACGGAAGCCCTTCGTCCCCTCATCGGTCGCTTTATTGTCGTCTACTTCGACGACATTCTCATTTATAGCCACAACCCTCAGGACCACATTCACCATTTGAGGGAGGTCTGCGAGACCCTGAGGAAAGAAACCTTGTTTGCCAACCTGACTAAGTGTGAATTCATGACAGACCGGGTCACTTTTTTCGGATTTGTGGTTTCAAGCCATGGAGTGTCTGTGGACCAATCCAAGGTCCGAGCTATAGTAGACTGGCCAGAGCCCCAGAATGTCCATGACGTTCGAAGTTTCCACGGCCTAGCCACCTTCTACAGACGCTTCATCCAGGGATTTAGCACCATTATGGCACCCATCACGGATTGCATCTGTAAGGAAAATTTTGAGTGGACCAAATCCGCCTCTCAGGCTTTTCTTAACATAAAGGAGCTTATGACCAAAGCCCCTGTCCTCCGCCTACCAGACTTTTCCAAAGTCTTTGAGGTTTCATGTGATGCATCTGGCGTAGGAATAGGTGGAGTGCTTAGCCAGGAGAGCCACCCTGTGGCTTATTTCAGTGAGAAGCTTTCTGATGCAAAGCTTCGATACTCCACATATGATAAGGAGTTTTATGCCGTGGTCCAAGCCCTCAAACACTGGAGACACTATCTCTTACCACAAGAGTTTGTCTTATACTCGGACCACGAGGCTTTGAAATTCCTTAGCTCTCAGAAGGGTTTAAACCCTAGGCATGGTCGGTGGGTAGAATTCCTCCAGTCTTTCACATTTGTCCTAAATCATAAGGCTGGAAAGGACAATAAGGTGGCCGACGCCTTAAGTCGAAGGGTCTCCCTTCTTTTCACTGTTCGGGTAGAGGTCACAGGATTTGATCGCATGAAGGAACTCTATGGAGAGTGTCCTGATTTTGGCCCTACCTATTCTACCCTGTCTGCTGGATCCTCGACAGCATTTGCTGACTATCTACTCCAGGATGGTTTTCTGTTTCGAGGGCAGCAACTCTGTGTCCCGAGGACTTCTGTTCGGGACTTTCTAGTCTGGGAAATGCATGCTGGAGGTCTTGCTGGTCACTTTGGCCGTAACAAGACTATCCATTCTGTGGAGGAGCACTTCTATTGGCCTGGTCTGAAGAGAGATGTGGCCAAAATTGTAGCCCAATGTAGGACATGCACGATGGCCAAACAGGTCAAACAGAACACTGGTCTCTATATTCCTCTCCCCATTCCTGATCGACCATGGGTTGATGTGAGCATGGATTTTATCCTTGGATTACCACGCACTGCTCACATGCATGATTCCATCTTTGTTGTCGTTGATAGGTTCTCTAAGATGGCCCACTTCATTGCATGTTCCAAAACATCTGATGCATCTAGAGTAGCCCATTTATTCTTTGATGAAGTCGTGCGTCTGCATGGTCTCCCCCAAACCATCGTGTCTGACCGGGATGTCCGGTTCACTAGCTATTTTTGGAAGACACTTTGGCACCTAGTTGGCACCAAACTGAAATTTTCCACCGCCTATCATTCCCAAACTGATGGGCAAACTGAGGTCGTCAACATGAGTTTAGGGAATCTGTTGAGGTGTCTTGTAGGGGAACATTCCGGCACTTGGGATCTTCTTTTGCCCAGAGCCGAATTTGCATACAACAGCTCTATCAATAGGTCCATAGGCATGAGTCCATTTGAGGTCGTGCATGGCTACAAACCTAGGAAACCTGTGGATCTCATTCTCCTTCCCCTCGAGTCTAGAACGTCCAAATCAGTTGAGGAATTTGCACAGCATGTCAAAAGTCTACATGAGTCAATTAGCAAGCAAATCAACCTCAGTAATGAGACTTATAAAAAATTGGCTGATTCGCATAGGCGTCACCATGAATTTCAAGAAGGTGACTTGGTTATGGTACGGGTCCGACCCGAACGACTCCCCTCGGGAGCCGTTAAAAAGTTGCAGGTCCGTAGTGATGGACCCTTCCCAATTCTGCGGAAGATTGGCTCCAATGTTTATGTTGTGGACTTACCTCCCGAATATGGGATTAGCTCGACTTTTAATGTGACAGATCTAGTGGCCTACAAGGAACCCACAGCGATTCCTAGTGACCCTTTCGAGCATTCTCCTCCCATTGAGAGTGAGCCCACCCCTGTGCGTCCCACAGCCTCGAGAGTACCGCGCGAGCACATTGAGAGGATACTGGATGAGCAGGTGACCACTACACGGAGCAGGGTGTACCAGCGCTACCTTGTCCGCTGGTGGGACCGTCCACCTTCTGACGATTCCTGGATCAGCCGGGAAGATCTCCAGCGCCTCGATCCAGATCTGCTGGAGCACTACCACAACAGTGTCCCCCCTTACTCGACGGAGTCGAGTTCCAGTCACCCCGGGAGGGTTGGTGGGGACACCGGGTCCACTACTGGGCCCACTACTCGGAGCCGACGCCGCACTGCCCCGACACCGAGCTTATGACTCGGAGACTCGACTGAAGACCCGGCGTACTGAGTAGATATACTTGTGTGTATTATACTTATTTTATCTTGTATTTTGAGTATTTGTACGTGTGTAAAATACATGTTTTACTACATGTATTTACTTTTGTTTTATTAGGTAAGGTTGGTCAAAAGTTATTTATATTTTAAATCTTGTTAAACCCATAAGTCAATAGTGGGTTGGTGGCCTTTGTTTTATTAGGCTAGGATAGATATGCAAATAAAGGAAATATAGAAGGTATGGATGTAATGGGCCATTCTTATAAATAGGAGGCCAATGCTTGTTACGAGAGATATGTTGTATGAATGAATGAAAGCTTTTGTGTTAAAGGAGCCTTGCCCCTTTGTTCACCCCTCTCCTTCCCTCTCTTCTCATTTTTGTGAGATCTGAGTGTCGCCCGGTGTGAGACCGTCCGGCGTGAGGCCGAGCTGTGTGAGATAACAGTTATCCGTCCCGTCCTATTCGCGTCCCGGAGTGCCGTCGATCCGTCTTCCACGTCGTCGCTGCGCCAATAGGTTGCTGATTCAAATACCTCAGTCAATAGCAATCTAAATAATATGAGTAATAGCATATATCTGATATATGTTCTATAAATTTTAATATTCACTTACTAAACATTATTAGTATAACAGATTAACACTTGTGGTAAAGTGTTCCACTTCAGTTTGAGAGTCTAGAAAGTCCACTTCATCTAATTCTCACCTAACACTCTTCTTCCCTTTTAGCTGCTGTCCCCCCATCGATCCTCTTCCTATTAATATCAATGATAATATTAATATTTAACGTTCTAAAAAATATTAATATTGGGAAAGATAGAGATGAGAAATTAAGGAGAAAAAAAAGAGGAAGTCTTGAGACTATGGGAGACTGAATAATAGTATTTTTTTTAATATAAGCTTCTGACAATAGAAAGTACTAATGTATGAATTTGAGAATTGATGGAACAAATTAAAAAAATACCTTATATTAATAGGAATCTCAAAGTTGCAAGTGATATAAGTACGTATCACCATTCAATAAAACACCCCCAATATTATTAATGCTATACGAAACTAATTAATATTCCAACCAAACAAGAAGTAAACATGGGGAATAGTTGAAACTTGGGAAGGTAATAGTTTAAGTAATTATTTATCACATCTATTAATTGTGTCGATCTTTTTCTAGTTTCATTTTCCTGTGAGTGTTAACTTGGCTTCCACATTTCATATAAAAGAAATGGGTCCAACTAGATTCAACTAGTTCCAGACAGTTATAAAAAAAAATCTTTCTTTGATAGCATTATTTTCTCTTTGACGTAGAAAAAAACAACTTTATATTTGGAAGCCAATTTTTTTTTTAAAAAAAAAACAACTTTTATGCTTTGACGTTTTTTTCTCAGGGTAATTGGAATGAGAACGATAGAAGCTCAGGTAAGATAATGATCTCGGTCGAGTAAGCAACCCTTCTCACAAATCAAGACAAGAATGTGCACCCATGATTTTTTCTCACTCATATGGGATTAAAACTCGGGAATGATCCTGAAATTTCATACAGGAATTCATCTGTGGCTAGTGATCGAGTTTCTCGTCACAACTCTACAGAAATCATGAAGAGCCAATCGGAAGGATGCACTAATTCCATTTAAGAGATGGAAAACAAGAATCCTACTTTGCTCCCGCATGTTCTGGCCTAGAACTTCATTATTCTCCCAGAAATCGCCGTCGCCAGGGCCGCCGTGAAGTTGGGGTCCTTCGTCAAGGAGGAGGCCATCTGCTCCACCAGCTGCTGGAACTGGGGCTGCTCCATCTCCCTGCGAGCGACGCCGGCATTCTGGTGCAACCTCTGTGCCGTCAGATCGAGGGTGGCGCTGGGGCTGGTGGAGCTGGCTGGCACCGGGCACGGGGCGGCGCCGCTGGGTCTCGAGCCGGCGGGAGCCTGGGCTTGGGAAGGGTGTGGGTGGTTGTGCTCACCCTCGTAGGTGGCCACCAAGATGGATCTGTCTTCCACACTTCTCTGCACCTGGAGGAGGAGAGAAAACCCCATTTAGAAAACCATCTTTCCCACTTTCTATATATATATATATAGCAATTCTTTACTACGAGAGAAAAAAAAAGGAAGATGTAGAGATCTGTGAGTGATGTATTGTACCTTCTTCTTGACAGGACATACGGGTGCGAAGGAACACCTAAAGTAAGCTCGGGGAGATGGGTTATCCCTTGTGACCTTCTGTCCGTATTTCCTCCATTGGTACCCGTCTTTTACCACCTGGATATGATACAAAAACCAAGCAACCTAGCTGGGTGAGCAATTCTCTTCTTTCTTACAACTCCACTCTTTCTAATTATATCCTTCCTTCTGTACGGAAAGCTATGCTATTTGATTAAGGAACTTACGAGGCTGGTGTCGGTTGGGCTGGTACGGACGTAGGCCTTGGTGATCTGAACCTTGGACTCCTCTCTAGGCTTCTTGCAAGAGTCCTCCTCGCTGGAGGTGCACTCCATACAGCTGATCGTCCGGCCGCGCCCGTCCGCGGCGGCGCCGCCCACGTCCTCGTTGCTCACCGACTCGTGGCTGTCGGCTTTCCTCTTCCGAGAGGGAGAGGGGGAGGGAGCCCTCTTATCCGAGGAGGATGTGCTCATGATCTCCGTCAGCTGGCTCTGCAGCGCGTTGTAGCTCTCGCACACGGCCGCCAGCCTCTCGTTCAGGCGCCTGTTCTCCTCGCTCACCCGGGCCAGCTCGGCTTCCAGGGAACCCGCCTGCAAGTCCCCAGCAAGAGCAGTACCGACATCTCCATCAGAACTCTGACTACGTACAGGCAACAATCCAAGGCTGGCGGTAGAAGAACACGAGTTGTTGGGGTTGGGGTGTGGGGAGCTAAGTACCTCTTCTTTGGTTGGGGCAGTCCTTTCAGCATCCATGAAATCTCTCGTGCCGAGTATGCTCGCAAACGTTGCTGCTCTCACCGGCGGCTCTTGCTTGGGGAACCGCAGCGTGCCGCCGCCGCCGCCGAGGTTGAGGCCCAGACTGAGGGACGTGGGATCAGTCCAAGCGGCCGACGAGGGGGAGGACTTCATGGTCACTGACAGCCGGAAGTACCAGCGGCTGATGCCCGGCTTTCAGAAGCTAATTAAAGCGCTAATATTTGAGGCTTCCTCTAGTGGTCAGAGGGGAGGGAAGGTACTAGCGGGTGATGCCCGGCTTTCAGAAGCTAATTAAAGCGCTAATATTTGAGGCTTCCTCTAGTGGTCAGAGGGGAGGGAAGAGAAGGTCGAAGACGGAGAGAGGACTACTCCAAGGTCGAGAAGTGTGCGAGACAGGGGAAGGCGGGGGGGGCTTCGAGGGGTACTTATAGGGCGAAGGAGAGATAGAGACGGGTGGGTGGAGGAGGGGGGCTTCATCAGGGCTTCCGCATCACGGCGGCGGCGTCACCAGTGACCAGTCGACCCCCCGAGGAGGGTGGGTTGGGAAGCTTCTGAGAACTCGTGGGACGTGGTTTCACATGTGACACAAGACAGAGTTGGGCGATGTCGGCTGGGGGGCCCTCCACGAGAAGAATGTGGCGAGTCAAAGTCAGTGGTCAAGGAGACAATTTTCAAAACAAATGAGCCACCCAAGTTGCGTCGCCCCGCCTCGCCCCAGGAGTCTCCGTCTTGTCACCTTATCCCCAATGGCTTTGGTGCCTCTCTCTCTCTCTTCTCTCTCTCTCTCTCTCTACTGGTAGTGAAGATTTCTTTGTTCCTTCCGGAGTCTTGACCGCGAGACCCTCGGAAGTTTTGCTGCTCCCTTCCCCACTACTGCCACTTTGCGGTAAACCTCTCCAAAGTTTGGAATTGAGGAATCTTTATCTACGTACCTAGATAAAAGTATAATAATTTAATTAGGTCATACAACTTCAATTCCCCAGTGTCACTATTTTAACTTGATCCCCGGTATGTACGAATATTGCACTCTGAACTTTTACTTAGAATTCATTATAATCGGCTCATAATTAAACAGAAAAAAAAATTCCGCATCCGGGTCATTAATTAATTAAACTAGGCGAGAAATTAGTTAGTCAAATTAATCATTATCGAAGAGCTAAAATACCTTGTTAAAGTCAAATTAATAACATCGTCTCTCTTCGGTGTGAGAGAGAAATATATATATATATCGCCTCTCGCTCCATGGTTTGAAACCTGATCGGAACTGGTTGATCGGTCAACTCATGACCCATCAATTCATAGAGAAACGAGTTTGGGTCAATCTTTGAACTAATTGAAGTCCTCTAGATAATGGGGGGGGAACTGTTCCACGCACCCACAGGTTAAGCCATATTGTGCAGTACATTCATGACCGACTGTGCTGTCCCGGCCGGCTGGGTTTTAATTGGTTAACCTCCACCCATCTTCCACAAATGCTTAAATGCCCAAAATTATTAATTTGTTATCTCAAATTCTGATAAATGACTTATCTAAGTTACATGGTCAACTTGGTAATTAAAACACTGAACTAAAATTAGCACATTTGCGATTATATATGTTTCTAGAATGGCATTTAATCGTACAATTAATTCTAAACCTTCCATGACAGCTGGGTAATTAATTAAAATTTGGGCAAAAACATTCGGGCCTACGCACTCATATTGTTCCATTATCCGTCAGATGTTAGTTTAGAAGAAAATAAAATGGGAGGAGGAAAAGATTGTGGGCGGGAGGGGGGAGGGATTATTCGACCCATTTTCTTCTGCACGAGCCTAATTATTGTGTCTTTTGATTGGATATTTTACTCTTTCTGATATTCCAGTTAACAGACGAGGTTTTAATTAATCCCCAGGATTAGATGAGAACATGGCGCCCTGCTGCCTAGTAAAGAGGATTAGATCGGACGCTCAGCTTGCAACTGGATCATAGCTAGAAGCTAAGAATTGCCAATTAATGGGTGAGTATATACGGTTTCTAATTAACTTGCTGAGGAAAACGTGAGGTCACCTGTCTCTCGTCCTTCAATTCCTGTGCATGTTTGGTGGAGATCCCCGTCCATGACCGTGACGATGGGTCCCTGGACGAGCGAACAGGTTGTCTTGCCAAGCCAGTCTGATACAGCGACTCCGCTGGGTTTCCTCAGAAGTCTCCGTGCGCATCTGGGAAGAAAAACCATGTGCTGATCAGACGTACGTACGTAGAGACTAATTAATCGGATTCCCATGTTCGATCTGGAGAAACCGCTTGTTAACTTTGCTCGCCTCAATCTGTGGAGCTGAACCTAAAATCCTCCCCATGCACGGACACACGGTTACACAGCTAGCTTCTGATCATCTTATGAAGTCAAACATATGCATATATACCCCCTCTGGGTTCGGACAAGAAGATAAATTTGAGGGGGAGGGGTAGGCACTGGCCCATAATTAGTGGGTTATGATGTACAGAAACGTACGAGCCAAGCTCAGTTTAATTCTGAAGGAAGTCTCATGGCTGCTGCTTCTCTTCTCCCCCTCGATCACGAGAGCAATACAGGAGGAGTATACGTAGTCTCCGCGTTGAACTGTCTCTCAGCAGGCAAAGACGAAGAAAGGAGGAGAAGGGCCAGCTCGAACGTTGAAAATTGACAAGATTGGACATCCCTTTGCGCGTAGGGAATTTTATCCTCGCTCGTTTTGTTCTTTGTGCAACGTCGACGATGTTAATTAGGACTAGTGGTTCCTAGTCTACACCATGATGCATGCATCCCCAACAGGTAATGGAACAATTTTTGGTCGGCAAATGTGACGTTTGTTTTTGGATCTTCTTCCTGGGGAGAACTCTGATCTCCGAGTCCACCCCTCAAACTCTCGTCTTTGAAACAGTCTTCATCACCTGTCCTTTTCTGCCTTGGACATATATACGCTCAGATACGCTCAGATCCTTACCCCCGTCATCGATACGCATTGTTTGGTTTCTTGGGAGGACTTCCATGGATGCTCAGTTATTCATGCCGTGTGAAACGTTGTGACGAGCTCAAACTCTGGCTCACATGCATGCATGGTTACAATAGCGATGGAGACCCAAGAAAATTTTAAGGAGGGCTCTCAAAGATTTTGAAAACAATTAATTAATTAAAGACCCAAATTAAGAAATTAATGCTCATCTTAATTTTTGTGAACGAAACAATAACTCTTGCGACCTTGTTCTTGTATATATATCATGCCCTAGAATGTTAATTAATGTAGAGCTTGTGAGTATTAATTATTGATTTGGCATGCATGTCGCATTTCTGTTCTTCATATGGATGTGAAATGTTAAACAAACAAGAGCACCATTTTGGTAGCTAGAGGGACATCCCTGGATCGTCCCAAATTAAGTGAACTCCCACTACCAAACTTCAGAGTTAACCCTCTATCGAAGGGGCCGGGTGCTAATTAAGAAACTAATTAGTTCCGTTAATTATTGCCATCAAACCTATGTACAGCAAAATTAGCAAGAGAATCCTTCAATTTGCTCATTTATTAAATGCGTAAAGTACGTCCAGGATTAAAAATACAGAAGATCAGCACGTTCAATTAAATAAGAGGCCGGTTTTTGGGTATCAGTGGTATCAGTAGTACTGTATGCGATGGAGAAGCACCTAATTAATTAATAAGAGAGCAGGGAATAAAAACACGCTTTTAACATGTGTGCTTCCTCACTGTGTGTGATTAGGGAAGGGGAATAAAGAGTCCTCACTTAATTAATGCACACCTCACCGATCGATATATGGGCGTGAGTCACTCCTAGGGTTCGTTTGTAAATGGGATTTCTAACTTCCAATTCCGTGGGAAAAGACAGGATGCAAACGTTTATGCCCCTGAGAAATCACTTCCTCCTCTCCCCGTCGAGCATCAGAAGTAGCGTCAGAGTGACTCGAGAGGCATATTTTGGATAGTTACACAATTTAGGACTAATTTTAATGGGAAGTTCTCTTTACTACCACTGTCGTTATGCAAATATTTAGGACTAGATATATATATATAGAGAGCAAATTTTGGATAGTTACACAATTCAAACAATGGGATGGAATATTCTAACAAATGGGACGACATATTCTATTTTTCATACGGCTATCAACCCGAGGGACTTTTTACTAAGTATGTGGATTAGAGGGGGATATTCTTAACATTAAAAGATTTTAGTGGCTAAAAGTTAAAAATCCCATTATAACAAAAATGGATCCCGAAGTGTAAATAATTTTCTTTTTTACATTTCATTTGACTTTTGAATATATATTCTTTTATTTGTTTAATTTGTAACCTAATAAAGAAATTGAGTTTTCTCGTGAGACTCATTTCAAACTCCCCTTACATCATTTTATAAAATTTTTCACATATTAAAAATTAATCTCACAAAAAATAATATCATCTGCATATATTTAAAAATTCAAAATGTCATTTCTATACACTTTTGTAGATGAGGTTGTATTAATATTTTTATGTTTAAAATTTTTTCTATCAAGAATGAACTAAACCTTTCATACCATGCCCTATAGACTTGTTTAAGTTTGTATAAAGCTTTGTCTAACTTAAATACATAATTTAGGAGTTTGTGATCTTCAAAATCAAGTGGTTATTCTACGTAAATTTCTTCTTTTATATATCCATTTAAGAAGACACTTTTCACATCTATTTGAAATAATTTAAAACACATGGAATAAGCAAAAGCAAATAGTATATGTATTTCTTCAATTTATGCAATCAGTGCAAAGAATTCTTCAAAGTCTATTTAAAATTGTGTGTGTATACTTTTACAATTAATCATGTTTTGTTCCTTACAATTATGCTCGTACACTTAATTTATTTCTAAATGCTCATTTTGTGCCGATTATGGGGTGATCTTTGGGTCATGGTACTAAAGACCACACTTGATTTCTTTCAAATTGATATAATTTTTCTTGCATAGCTAACCTCCATGATTTATCTTTAAGAACATCTTCTACATTTTTAGGCTCAATTTATGAAATGAATACTAAGTAATCATTTTCCATCATTTGATTATAAGATGATCTTATTTTTCACCTAATCTGATAGATTTCTCATAATTATGTTTCCTATAGGGTGATCTTTCATAGAATTCGATTTTTTAGATAAGTCTTGACGACGTCTTATTTCTTTTTGAAGTATTTCTATGGGAGAGATTCATCTTGCTCTTTATTTGGTTCTCTCTAAGATGGGTGATTGATGTCTTGTTCTTCTCTCTTAGACATTTCAACAATTTCATTCTTTTTTATTTTTATTTTTCTTGTGATTTATTTCCACAACATTTACATCACTTAATTCTTCTCTCACATTTGAGTCAGATTCATCGAATATCACATGAGTGTTTTCCTCAACAACCAAATTCTTTTTATTGAGTGTTCGACATATTATAGAATTTGGTGAGTAACTTAAGAATATTTCTTCATCACTTCTAGCATCAAATTTTTCTAGATTTTCTTTTCCATTATTTCAAATATAATAATTACACCCAAATGGTCTCAAATAAGATATAGTCAATTTATTGCCATTGTATAGCTCATAAAGTGTTTTATTTAGTATGGGTCTTATCATTACCCTATTTTTGATATGACATGCATTGTTAATTACTTTAGTCTAAAATCATCTTGATAAGTTATTTTCACATAACATAGTTTTAACCCTATTAATTAGGGTTCTATTCTTTCTTGTGGAGTTATTGGGGCTAAAAATATATATATATATATATATATATATATACAATTAAATTCTATATTTTTAATTAGGGTTGTATTCTTTCTTTTCACAACTCATTTTTTCTTGTGGAGTTATTTTTTAGAAATAAAATTAATATATAACAATACTTTTCAACGAACAAAGATTAAGCTTGGATCAAGATTGTCAGCAGACCAAACCACCTGGGCAGTCCGATAGATGAAGTACCTTGGAATGTGCCAAGGACCCACCAGTGTCTTCTCCAATTGGACATGGCCGGTAAAAGAAAACTCAAAAAAAAAAATGACTCAACACCTATGTCTTTTGATTTCTGTCGTATACGTTGTAAAAAAAAAAAAACTCAAACTTTGTTTTGATTGATCCACATGGTGGGAAAGACGAAGGTCAATTGTATCTTAAATGCTCTCACTACATGCAACCTCACACACTCGCATCATCTTATGACTCGTGCGTTTTGTGAAATCCAAACGAAGTGAGAAATGTAATTTTAATCTTTTTGGGGGTCGGGAAGAAATACTGTACATCGATAAAATATAACTCATACGAGCGAACTATAGTCCATAAGAATGACATTAAAGACTGGAGTAACATATAATAGTTTGGCTCGAAATATGCCGAGTTACATACGAAATGCATGGGGTTATAAGCAGTCAGAGCATTTAAAGCATCACTGTCTTTCTTGCCGCATGGATCAATCAAGAATAAGACGTGCCCCATTGAATACACACAGACAATGCGGGGAGGAAGTGCGTAGCTGTGTTGCAGACCTGTTCATCACTTTTGTTCGTTCATGCAAGGATTTGACGGGACTTGGTTTGCAAGAAAAAACCTTTAAAAAAAAAAGGATGTAGATCCACATCGCAAGAGGGATTTGAATGCTAGCCAGACGGGATGATCAAAATTGAAGGCAGGATTCCATTCGAGAAAAACTCGGAGACAAAACCTTGACAATCCTCTTCATGATGCAAAAGAACAGGCAAGGGCAAAAACACACATTATCACACTGTTTTCTTCTCCATCTGACAAAAATTGTTCCAAGTAGTTGTCTTCCCTCCCACATGATGATCTATCACGAGTCTCAATAAGAAAGGCCGGTACCTGTCTGCCTGGTGACTGACTGGTGTTTTATCTGATAGGGGAATTTAGATGGGGCAGGGTGGCACATCCAGAGTAACACCAGCCTGAATCTGCCCCCACCCAATAAGCCGCCAATGTTTCTCTACTCGCCTGCTGAGAGCGACCTTCTCCCCCCTGCTCGTGCAAACGGGTGCCGTAAGCTGCAGTTTTGCAAGATCATTCCTCACAGCAACGACCCGGGCACCTGTGGACATGGATCCTATGTTCAACATCAGAATCTCCCCCTTTGCCAGCTTTGAGACTTTGCCCTGCTTCTCCGTCCCCTTTGTCCTCACTCCTAACAGCCGCCGGAGGAGGAAGAAATTCACCTGAAAGGATAAATACATTTAACAAACTAGTATGGGGAGTCCACAAAGTTTGAGGCACATGACAAGATAAGCAGAAAGCAAGAAGGGAGTGGCAGATATGTGGAAAGTAACCAGAACACGCCAAGCATCCCACTACAGCATAACTAACAAATGCGATTAGTGACCAGTTAAGACAGGTCATGCATCATTAGCTCAGAAGGAACAAGGCTTATCAAGACATGAAGATGTATTTTACCTCGAGCTCGACAAAAACATCAGGCAATGAACCAACTTCTCCGAGAACCTGACCAACCAATCTATCAGCACGTGTTAGTGTGGGGTCCATTGTAGTACCCACTCCGATGAGACCCCCCGGAACTGCAAACTGGAGCTCATTTTGCTCTGCATATAATGAAACTATTCTTGAATATATCGGAGTGCACTTGATGTTACCACTCTCATCCTTAACAACAATACCGGGACGGACCTCTATGAACTGGTTCACCTTCAAAACACCCTGTAAAGGTATAATCATAAGCGTGAGGGAAAAGTATAGATCAAAAACTGTAAACATGTCGAAGAAAGCATAAGATAAAGGCAGAATCCAATTCAACAGAAGTGCAAGTGAAAGAAACAAACCCTGAGGATGCTTCCTCCAGCTACGCCACCCTTTATTTCATCAACCTCAAACCCAGGTTTATTCACATCGAACGAACGAATGACAATCATGTTTGGAGGTGCAACAAAGTTCCTGTCTGGAATGGGGATTTTGTTAACTAGATACTCACAAACAACATCAATATTGTACTTCAACTGGGCAGAGATCGGTACAACTGGGGCTCCATCAGCTATGGTACCCTGCAATTCACTTGTAGATCAGACTAGAGGAGATGTCCAGCAGTCAAAAAATGGAAGCATAGATGAAGTTTACCAGCCAGTTTGTTCACAGTTTTGAATCACCATGATTGAAAGAAGACTCACCTGAATAAAATTTTGAATTGCTTCATGCTGGTTGATTGCAACACTTTCTTGAATAAGATCAATCTTATTTTGCAAAATGATTATATGTTTCAAACGCATGATCTCAACAGCTGCTAGATGCTCGGAAGTTTGGGGCTGTGGGCAACTTTCATTTCCAGCTATTAACAACAATGCCCCATCCATGATTGCAGCTCCATTAAGCATTGTTGCCATGAGAATATCATGTCCCTGTTCCGAAACAGATAAAGCATTACAAGATTAAAAGATGAAAAAACAACACCTACATGAGATTGGAGAAGACACAGATCAGGCATTGCAAAACTTATGGGCCTAGGAATTTATAGAGAAACAACATTCCATAGTTCAACTACTGATTGCATCTCCCAACGGGAAAAGCAGGTCACTAATGAGCGATGCTACAGCAGACTATTATTGATTAGTATCTAGTCAATCATCAGTAGAAAATAGAGCTTAGGCTTTCCTTTTCCAACCTATACCACTTGCATTTCGATTGTAATAAAAATGTAAAAACTCAACCATAAACCTTATGTCTCTGTTGTCTTAGTAGTGCATCAAAATGTTAAATAACTAAATGAGAAATGTTCCAGCCACTGAGAAAATCTCAACAAGATCATCTTGCTTCTCCAGAATAGCTGGTCAAACGACGTCCTGAAAGATGGTTCTCAGAAAAGATTTGGCACCTTTCAGTAGGAGATGAATCAAGAATAAAGCAATGTCCAAATAACTGCTATAGAATCAAGAACATAGGTGTGCAGTAACTTCATGGAAATAAATCAAAAGATAGTAAGACAGAACAGAAATCATCCAGGGGACATATATATGAAAAAGAGACAAATCTAGATCAGGGGAGCTTGAAATATACAAAGTGAAAGTTGTTACAGAGATTAACCACTTACAGGGCAGTCCACAAAAGAAACATGCCTCAATAGTTTCATTCTAGTATTCTCAAAACCTGGTACATCACATAAAGGACTGTCTTCTTTTCCACTCCCATAGGCCCTACAAAACAAACGTTCACTTAAGACAACATTTAGATAGATGGAAATGCAGCAGTCTTTTTCTTATTTTTCACCATACTTGTAGCACATTGGACGAGGACATCTCTCATCTTCACATTTGTATATCTTTGCATTTGCATATCCAAGCTTGATAGTAATGTTACGCTCAAGTTCATTCTTAAAACGCACAGTCTGCAGTTTGGAAAAGACCAAGAAGTTAGCATTTTAAAGAGTATATAACTCCCCTGCGAACAGGAGGGAAAGAACCTGTAATGCATGCCATTCATAGACAAACTCCCCAAATCCAGTATATTTAGCAGAATGATAATTTCCAGACTCATTTTGTTGGAAAACAGAGAACTAAAAGTTGCTTTACCATAAAGCATGATCCACATGCACACACACAAGCTATGATCTGTGGGACATAGACGCAAGTGTCAAGTGTCGATACAGACTTGCATGTTGGATATGGCAATTTCTTAAAAGTAAGACACAAGGACACGGGAATAATATAATTTTATACTTTTATAACTATATAAATCAATTTATGAATGTTTAATAAAAGTTTAAAAATAATATATAATGTTGATCAAAATAATACAATTGTAATCTTATTGAAAATAAATTATGGTATTTTGTTGGTTTGTTATAATTTCAGGTTATTTGGCTTCCTGCTTTGTTTCAGATGGGTTAGTTCGTAAATAAAAGTCAAAAAAATCTTAGTGCCATGTGGGTCAACACCCTCTGACAATCATTGGTTGTGCATTTCTTTTACACTGAAACAAACAAGCCCTAGGAGTCATTTGCTCAAAAACGTATTTGATGGTTTTTTTTTATAGATTCGCTTGAAAAATCGTATTCCCAAGTTTCTAGTCTTTGGGAAAGCGAAAGAATAAATATTTGGTTTAGGTTAGAAAGGATAAAAAAGAGTCCAGAATATATAGGGGGCATCTCATAAAATTTCATTTTTTTGGTAAAAAAACATGTGAATGGTGTCGATGGGCTGCAAGCTTCATTCGCCCGTGTCCCACATAACACAGCACATAAGTAGGTACATACGAATCTTTGGACGGGCATGTTGGTAGAATCTTCCCTGTGCAACCATCATGTATCAATGAGGTGACCCATCCAGTATCATGGATTACTATTCATATACATGATAGCCTTCCAGATCCAAGATAGCCTCATCCTTGCTCCTCACCATCATTTCCTCATATTCCCTAACAATGTGTGACTCCAACAAAACGTTTGTTCTTCAGGATTCAAGTTGCTGTTTGGCCACATTCCTGAACTGACAGCTGATCAAAGTCAACTGTCAACAAAGTGGATACTTTCAAAAAAAAAATGTCAACAAAGTGACGCCAAGGCACCCGACGAAGGTCCCTCTCAACAATAGTTTGTCAGTCCTTCAAGGTTAGTTGCAGCAGTGTTACCTCGCATGTTCCTTCAAGTGACATCTACAAGTGATCAATGAGGCAAGAGCTAAAATTGTGATCTGGCAGAATGCCTGAATGGACGTTGGTACAGAGAATTTATCTGCTCTCACTAACACTTTTCCATGCACACCGATGTCTTTTGAGGCATCTCTAGAGATATCTCTCTTTTCTTTTTCTTGAGGAATGGAGAAGATTTCCCCTTCATGCCCCTCAAGTAGATTAATCTATTCCTGAAGCAGCCACAACAAGGGCTCAATTGTGCGAAGTGTGCATCTAAACCCCTTCTCAGCTGTACACTAGAGAAAGATAGGGCAATATCATCTAATTGAAGGGAACATCCATGACAAATTCATATTGCAAAACCATATTTTAGGAGTTCTTCGCAAGAAGATTCCAAAACTCATTGTTTGGATTCACCTTTTAAGTTGTTTTGAATCCACATTAAAAATAAGATTATATTTGAATATATATAGTACTTTTTTAATTATGCTCATATAAGGATTTTATTAATGTTTCCGAATGAGTGGTTAATGCTTAATGGGGTCACATTATAAAATGGACAACCCAAGTATATTTCCTGAGCAGTTAAGAGGCTCACGCCCAGTAAGGAAGTTGTTGATGTAACATCAATGATGATCCTGGTGTCTACATCACAAATCACATTTGATTGTTATAAATCAACATGATGGGGCCGGCAGCTAGGCCAGTAATTTTTTTCATCCCTATCCTCTTTCATTTTCCCATCCAGCACTTCTTCCTCCTTTTTCCTTCTCCTACATTTCAACTAGAAGAGAAATCTTCCTGGTCAGCTCTACCATGTTCTGGAGTATTTTGTCATGTCCCGCATTATCCCGCATTACATGGCTAGGAAGCTACTTGGTTCAGCAAATTAAGCATGTGTAACTAAGTGAAAACCCAACGGGTTTCCCTGACATCTAGGAAGAGTGTATGACAACAAAAAGAAAATAGTGGAAGAATAATTTGAACGTATCACATTATCCATGTAAGACCTTGCATAATAAGAGCAGGGAACTCCCAATACCATCAGATGGGTTGTTCAATTGGTCCCTACCTGCCAAACTCTTACTTACCACCCAGTAAAATATAAATAAATATGCACACACACACACACTCACACACATGAACAGAACAGAAAAAAGAACTGACGTGCAAGCATTGTGAAGGGTAGCACTACTTCCATAACAGAACATGCACTGCTAGGCCATAACGTCTTTCATTACCTTCTCTCTCATGTCAGATTATCCTTAACAATGACTTGTGTGTAGTATGAGGCTGTGTGTGTGTGTGTGCATGTGTGTGTGTGAGAGAGAGAGAGGCAGGGTGGAGGTGAAAAGTAGGGGGAAGGGGGGATATGAGGCAAGAAAATCGCAATCCTATTGTGCCCATCCTCCCCTCTCCCAACTGCAAGAAAGAGCAGAAAAAGATCTGTTTATGAACACTCTTCCAGGCTCTTTCAATCCATTGAAACACATCTCCATAGATTTACCTTTGACAGCTGTGTGGAGCTGTGTGCTCTAAGCCTTCTATTGCTGGATATGCCATGAGCTGTTTGGCAGGGGCTGAGCAACATAAGTCACACGTCAACCTCATTTCATCCCATGGACTGCAGAAGGGCCGGGCAGGATTCTTTCCTTTTTCTTTCCTTTTGTTTCTTTGGAAGGGGGACTGGTTTACATGGATAACCCTAAGGGCGAGTTTGATAACAGAATAGCGTCAGTTAGGGTAGCGTGCTCGGCTTGTTCGGCTTTGGGTTGCTTCGCCATAACCAGGGTAAAACAGGAATTTAGCATCATCTGGCATCAGTTAAGCCATTCGGCGGTAAGGGGTGGAATGCCGTAACGGAGCCACAAACATGGCCTGTGTGTGTTTGTGTGTCTATATATATATATATATATATATATATATATATATAGAGAGAGAGAGAGAGAGAGAGGCGTTGCCACCGGTGACAACAGAAAAGCGGTGCCACCAGTTTTAAAATCACATGATTCGATCTTAAATTTTCAATCCATACCGCTAAATCTTCTCTACTATGATAAATTTAACTACACATGAAAAATCATTGAAATCTGATATTCGAAACTATATTATATGAATACATATATGCATATATATGCAAAGGGAAGTGATCACATGGTGCCGAAACTAGGTGATCCTGCCATGATCACTTCATATATTTGTAGCCAATTTTTATTTTTAATTTTTTTAAAAAAATAAGGTGGAGTTCAAGATCCCCTATCTTAAAGTGGGGCCCACGTCACCAAATACTTTTCTTGAAAGGCAACAAAAAATAAATAAAAAGGGGTGTAAATAGTGACTTGGGGGGCAACAAAAAATAAATAAAAAGGGGTATAAATAGTGACTTGGGGCCCAAGTCACTGTTCACACCCCTTTTTATTCTTTTTCTTGCTGTAACTCCCAAGCAAAATAGGGGACTTGGACCCTATTCCAAGGGAGAGGACCTTGGACCCCACCTTAAATTTTTTTCAAAAAATAAAAAATGATTGCAACCAAGGGAAGTGATCATGACTGCATCACCTATTGCCAGTACATATATATATATATATATATAGAGAGAGAGAGAGAGGAGAGATCTGTTGTCACCGATGGCAATGGAAGAGCGGTGCCATCAGTTTTAAAACTACATGATTCGATCTTAAATTTTCAATCCACAACGTTAAATCTTCTCCACTATGATAAATTTAACACCACATAAAAAATCCTTGAAATCTGATATCAGAAACTTAGATATTATATGATGCCAATAAATATAATATCTAAGCAGTTCATTTTATGTTCATCTGGTGCATAAGAAATAAATGTTGGAAGCATATGACTTTTAATACATAAGTAGTTTACTAATAGTACAGAAGATTTAACAGTGTGGATTGAAAATTTATGATTGAATCACGTGGTTTTACAACTAGTGGCACTACTCTGACTGTAAAGGACCCATCTTTTTCCCACCTTCAGACCTATTCATCCTCTAAGTTATGGGGATGAAGGGATAATAGGAGAGAATCAGCCACTATTCTTTGTAAGATGAATCCCCTTACTTCTCCGCTTCTTGGTTGTTCGGGGGACTAGATTGATCCACACTGTCTTTATGTGACATTTTGATGTATAGGTTTTTGGGGTTGGCCTTTTGGGGGTTGTTACAACCTATACTTGTACATGCTCTTTTCATTATACTTTAGTGATACTACCCACTTTCAAAAAAAACTGATGGCACCGCTCTTCTATTGCCACCGGTGGCAACGGATCCTCCCTCTCTCTCTCTCTCTATATATATATATATATGGATTTCTTGTTACCTGGTAATGGGAACCTGTTACCTTGTTTCTGCCATTAGATTCTAGGCGTGTTAATCCGATGGTTAAAAATCACAAAAATGCATACATAAAACCAATATAATTCCGAAATCCATTCATTCCTATGTGTCAAATTATTGTATAGCTCGCTAAATTCACGTAAAATTTAACAAACCAAATTGCAACTATCAAATCACAATCATACATGCAAATAGAATAAGCAAGAATAACAAGTGCAATATCATAACAAAACTAAAACAAGTAAAACAAGAGAGAGAGTGACGGAGAGAGAGAGAGACAGAGGAGGCTCGGCCCCTCTGTGTGGGTGAGAGAGAAATAGAGAGAGAGAGAGAGAACAGTGAGAAAGACAAAGAGAGGGGGGTTGGCCCCTCTCTGAGAGTGAGAGAGAGAGAGAGAGGCTCAGCCCCTCTCTGAGTGTGTGTGAAAGAGTGACATAGAGATATAGAGAGAGCAGTGAGAGAAAGGGCTCAACCCCTCTCTGTGTTTAAGAGAGAGAGCGTGGCAGAGTGTGTGTGTGTGTGTGTGTGTGAGAGAGAGAGAGAGAGAGCGAGAGAGAGGGCGTACAGAAAAGGAGGGGGCAACCATCGCCAGCCACTGTCCACCTCTTGCTGGGAAGATGCCACTCACCACTGGCCAAAAAGATGCAGACGGGGAAGACATGTGAGGGGGGGCTAGGGTTCAAATGGGGGCAGTCCCAGCCCTTTTATAGGCCGGGTTAACTGGGCCTGTATTGGGCTGGCGGGCCAAATTGCTCGGGCCCAAGGTGGCAGAAGCAGGCCAAAGCGCCCCAGAGGTGATTTGGGAAATCACCTAGGCAACAATAGCTGGAGCGAGGTGACATCCTCGCCTAGGTGATCGCCTTGGTCGCCTTTGATAACATCTCTCTCTCTCTCTCTCTCTCTCTCTCTCAAATGGCAAAAATCACCCACAAACACGTAAACTGCACTACCACACGAGTGTTCATACCCTTAAAACAAAAGCAATCGCAATATTTTTCTTCCCAAGGAGGGTATTCCAGATGTTTTCGACTAAGAGGCATCTTTACGTAAATAACATTTACCAGGGTTAAGTAAAATCCTTTTTGAAGGCAGTTAAGGAATCTAAATAATCTAACATGTATCTATGTAATAAGAGGCACGCCTAAGCACTCGCCTAGGCATTTGAGGCGGTCCCAAACAGCCTCGCTTTTGCCTCAAACGCCTCACTCTCAGTCTTCCTCTTCTTTTGGTCCAGTCTTTGTTTAAACCTCCTTTATTCAAATCTTATCTTATTTATATGTATGTATTTTTGCCTCAAATCTTGATTATTGTTAATTTTATTGAAAATCTTGATTGTATGTATGTAATTTCTTTGATATTTAGACATATATTTATATTTTTTTGAATTATATATATATATATATATATATATATTTAATAAAACGTCTCAAATGCCTAGGCCATCGCCTAGGCATTTGAGGCATGAGGCGACCCCTTGGTCGCCTCACGCCTCTGACTACATAGACATGTACAGATCTTGATTTATTTTCAATTGTCGAAATCTGCACAGGAGTATAGGGTATACACTAATTGAATGAATGAAGTGGCGCAAATTGACTTTCATCCACAAGCACATGTAGTACATCTTTTCTTATTTAATGATATGAAGTACTAACCACTTTCTAACAAAGCAGTGGCACAAGTTGTCTAAATAATTTTATCATACCCCTTTGACAAGTTGACAAATCAAAATTAGTTAGTAGAAAGAAAAAAGGAATTTGAATATATTATATCTATGCATTGCATCTCATTCAGTAATATACAGCACAACTTCAAAAACTGATCCCACCCACTTTCAAGAAAAAAAACCACCCGCTTTCAAAAAAAAAAACTTCAAAAACTGAATCATGCATCTATATTTTCTAATGAATCATAGCCTCTTTCCATTTAAAGAAATAAATAAGGCCAGAAGATAAGGTTCAGAACCTGGTCACATTCATTTAGTTTCATCCTTAATTGTTCAAAGACATTTGCCTCTCTAGGTTCCTTGTTCTTCTTCAAAATCTAGTTTACTTTCTGAATTCTAGATTCTAAGGTAAAAGAAACTGAAGATAAGCAAAATACAAAGCATGTCAATTGAAAGTAGAAAAATCATCCAGCCCAAACAAAAAAGTTTGTTTATTTACCTGCACGCCAGATATTGCTTTCACAACAGTAGACTTTCCATGGGCGACGTGACCAATAGTGCCTGAGAAAGAAAAATACAGACACTCAAATAACATGGGTGAAATGTCGATATACAACAATAAATGAGACCAAAATCACGTATATCAGTGTCTGTAGAGAAAAGCAATAAAGAAACATAAAGCTAAAAGAGAGAATATAACAAATTATTTCACAATGTCAGCCTATCATCATGAACAAAAGTCGATGGAACAAATTTGGCCAATGTATCTCATCAACACAATATAATTCAATCACGTTAGTCAAGCCACTCCTTACAAAGAAAAATAAAAGTGCGCCAAACATTATTGGCAAGCATGCATTTGTGTGTATTGTGGTTTAGTCTCATATCAGATGCATGGAAGCATCACCTCTATATATGTAGATGATTCCCTCAACTCATTGCCTAAGTTTTGGGTTAGAATTTGAGCCTCTACATGGTATCAAAGCGGGTTTACCCATTGGATCCATATGTGGACACTTGACCTTACCTGTGATGTACCCCAAACCATTTTTTTTTGAACGTGGGTAGTACCACAAGCTTCACCCATTACACCTCCAGAGGACATACTAAATAATGTTGTAACGAACGAATTTGATAAGTACCTAGTTTTTGTTTCAATGAGCACATGAATAAGACCTCATGAATGGCAAGGCAGGATATCATTACATTTTGGAGTTTGGATCTGAACATGCACCTAACACATGAATATCATGCACTCTATTGATACACAGTTCATATTCAGCTGGTTGACTTTTCAGCCATGACCCTCTACTCCTTTTAGACATTCATACGTAGATGAATTGTATGGTGCAAGCAAAATGATCCTCCATTAACTCCTCACTCTCAGCATTCAAAGCCTGGCATGGTTTATTGTTTTCAGAAACGCCAACTGCAATATCCCTCCTGAAGCAACCCTTACACATTGAAGCTTAGACCTTTTTTATTAAGACTGGAAACCTACACCAATGAAATTACCAAAAAGGATAAAATGTCTTTTCCTTTTCATGAAACGGGGAGTAACTTATTGCCACAAGAATCAACTTGATCCCTTTGAGTAACAAAGCTACCTTTTGAGGAACAAAGCTACCATCTCCAAGTCTAACAAGAAAAAGAGATAGTACATCTTATTTTTCATTTAATATATACCGTGGCACTACCCACTTTCAAAAAAAAAAAAAAGAGATAGAATTACTCCACCACTTTACTCTTGCTCAAATCCCATGGTCAGCCATTTTCACACGTTCATAGACAACCACATTCAAGTGGGCTTCAGATAATAGTAACAAATTTCTGAACATTCAGAACTACATATGCTAGAAACCATCTAGAAAATTCTGAAGATGCTCATCTTTCATGAGTAATTCTAACACTGCCACAAGTATCTAAAAGTAAATATTTTTCTTTATTTTTCTGTGCATTTTAAAAAAACATGTGTCATCATCGTAATAAATAAACACAAAGACTCTAGGACACACTTTTTTTCATGTAATTATTATCCAAGTATCTGGATGGAGCCCTGGACTTTGGAAATTCCCTAAAATGACGAGTGAGCTTTGCCACTCGTCAACTGTTGGAGGGCAGTCATTTAAAATCCTTGGCCCACATTTTCAGCATTACTTTCCTACTAAAATGGATTCCCAAGGTTGTAACCTGGATGCTCATATGCTTGTAAAGAAAATAACAAGAGTATTTTTTGTTACTTTTGCATCTCACATAATTGAGCATTAATGACAAAGATCATGTGAATTACCTCAAAAATATATAGAAACAGAACATATCTGCAAGCAACAGCTGCAAGCAGAGTGCTTTTAAGAAAAGACAGGCATTATTCCCAATGAGCACAATAAAAGGGGGAAAAAAGAAACAACTATGCATCATGTTTTGCTTCAGCAAGAGTTATTATATCAACTCTAATGCCTTATACTATCCAAGCAAACATGATTCAGGTTGCTTGGGACTTGTTGATAGGCAAGAGGACTGTAAGTACATGCCAATATTCCTTTTGTATACATATTAAGCCTTTCCAGATTCTGGACTTCCTCTTGAAAATATGAAATGAGAGAGCAAGAGAAAAGGAAAGAGAAGATCTAGGAGAATGACACTTTTCAAAAAAAAACTAGGAGAATGCCAAAGAAATTGTCAGGCAAAGTTTGCATATCAGACATCTATCATTTTAGAAATCTTTTTGGTAGGTGTTTTCTTTTATTTAAGATAAGTAAACAACTTTTCACAGGGTTCACATATTCATTTGTTCTTTGGATGTTTTGCTCTTAAATAGCATGCAACTACTTGTCTGGTCAGTCTAGTTAATAACCACACAACTATATAAAAGTCTTCACTTATTTGACGGAACCTTTCGCCTTCTATGGATGCTACAATATTTTTATGTTAAAATTTTAGAAATTGAAATAGGCGTTGCACTAATTATCGTCTATTTTCAAATTTCAGGAATATCT
Organism: Amorphophallus konjac; assembly: GCA_022559845.1. Lineage (NCBI taxonomy): Eukaryota > Viridiplantae > Streptophyta > Magnoliopsida > Alismatales > Araceae > Amorphophallus > Amorphophallus konjac. The sequence goes on from JAHNEJ010001445.1 coordinate 94,273, forward strand.
TTAATCTTTAATCCAATTTACTGAATTCATTATCACTAAGTTAACTAAGTTCACTCCAAGAACATTTGGCTCAGCCACTCCTACCAGTTACCACAAAAATAAGTTACCCCAGTAATCCCCAGAAGAAGATGCCAGACAGTTCATGTATGCATACCTGAGGGCTGCACCAGACTGTCAGTACAAAACCAGATAGCCTGCCCTTCACTCCCATCTAAATTTTCTATCTGTATAAACAATATTTCCTCACAGAATATATCCTCACTCATCATACTAAAAATATCATTGGCAGCCACTAATATGGCAGAGAAAACAGTCAAAGTATCATCTACAATACTGCAAAAATGAGCTGTACCAACCCCAACAAAAAAGACATACATCCTCTAGCCAATAAAATCCAAGAAAATTGCAAGAAAGTCAAGTAATTGCAGGCCCCATTTAAACCTCCATTTTGGTGATTGTCTTGATACCTCAATTCATCTTATTTCATGTCTCAAAGACATTAATCTTTTTGCAAATGAGAAATTTCTGCATGTCACAAGAAAGATCTAGAATTTATAACTATGATGTTAAGGGGAGAATTACCAAGAGAAGACCAGATAGTCATTGACATTCTAGTGCTTTCTTCCACAAACTCTCTTCATATTTTTCTTCTTCTCTGATAAATGGCAGTCCTATCCACTATTTCCCTGTGTAAGCCATAGAATCCCTTTTGCATTTGCATATTAATTCCAGCACAAATCCCCTTATTTGGATGCCTTCCACCAATGATACATTGCCATATCTTCAGTACATTTTCTCTGCCCTCTTCAATGGCAAAGTGTTACATGTTTCTCAATGCAGAAAAATTAATTGCGTACATTGAAAAAAATGTATGTCAACCTCATAGTAGTCAAGGCGGGCGCCTAGGCGTCGCCTAGGCGCCACCTAGGCGCCTAGGCGCTGTTGAGCAGGACAGGCGGACGGGGGCTTTTTCAAATACACAAAAGGCGAACCGGGCGGTCGCCAAGGCGGGCTGGGCGCCAAGGCGGCCGCCCGGTCGCCTTGAACTCGCGAACTCGCCCGGTCGCCCCCGGTCGACGAGTCCGAGTGTCCGACCCACCCCCGGTCCCGCGGTCCCCCACCCGTGTTAAAACCCCCTCCCTCGGGTCAATCGCGTTTGACCACTCCCCCGACCTCCCACCCCCCCTCGATCCTCTTCTCCCAGGCGGTCTCTGTGCGGTGCCCTAGTCGATCGGCCGCCGGCGTGTGCGTGCCGCCGTCGTCGTCGTCGACCACGGCGACGTCATCTGCGGGCCTTGGCGACGTCCCCTCCTCGGCTCCTCCCCGGTTGCGACTTCGGCTGTGGCGTCCTCCTCCTCGCTGCAACTCCTCCGCCGCCGCGGCGACGTCCTCCTCTTCCCTGGCTGCGCCTTCCCCCGCGGGCTCCGGCGACTGCAACTCCTCCCGTCCTCCGCCGCCGGTTAGTCCCCCCGATTCCCTCTCTCTCTCTCGACTGTCCCCCCCGGCGCCCCTCTCTCTGTTTCCCTCCTCTCTCTCTCTCACCGGAGCAACCCTCCCGGCCCCTCTCTGTCTCCCTCCTCTCTCTCTCTCACCGGAGTAACCCCCCCTGCGGGCCGGCCCCTCTCTGTCTCCCTCCTCCTCCTCCTCTCTCTCTCTCTAGTCTCTCCTCCTGCCCCTCTCTCTGTCACCCTCTTCTCTCTCAGTCGCTCTCTGTTAGACAGAGAGCGACTGAGAGAGAAGAGGGAGACAGAGAGAGGTCTAACAGAGAGCGACTGAGAGAGAAGAGGGAGACAGAGAGAGGGGCCGTGCCCTCTCTCTGTCTCCCTCCTCTCTGTCTCTCTCCCTCTGTCTAACAGAGAGCAACTGAGAGAGAGGAGGGAGATAGAGAGAGGGCCCGGCCCATGTCTCTGTCTCCCTCCTCTCTCTCAGTCTCTCTCCCTCTGTCTCCCTCCTCTCTCTTAGTCTCTCTCTCCCGACTCTCAGTCTCTCTCCCTCTCTGTCTCCCGACTCTCTCCCTCTCTCAGACTCTCACCGGAGAGGGGGAGACCGCTCTCTTTGTCTCCCTCCTCTCTCTCTCTCCCTCTCTGTCTCCCTCCTCCTCCTCCTCCTCCTCCTCCTCCTGCCCCTCTCTCTGTCTCCCTCTTCTCTCTCAGTCGCTCTCTGTTAGTGTTTGGTAGGATTTGTTTTCCATATTATGTCTAATATCTTTCAGGTTGGAGTTAATAAAAAGATGAAGTTAAAAAAATGTAGCCCACAGGTTAGTGTGTTTAACCATTTGGCCTTTATTTTTTGTAATTTTCTTGATGTTATTATGTTCTTTTGTAATTTTATGAATTGTTTTCAGATTTTTCAATATTTTATTGATGCAATTTAATTTTCTATAATTGTCATGCAATTTAATTACTGTAATTTCTTCTTGCTTCTGAATTTTCTATAATATTTTCATATAGTTTATTGTTATTTTATATATTAGGAGATATATATTTTAGATTTTTTAATCAGTGGCCAAAGTGTCGCCTAGGCGACGCCTAAGCGGACGCCTTGTCGCCTAAGCGCTTAGAGACCCCGTGAGCGCCTTGGTTCGCCTTGTCACCTTGACAACTATGGTCAACCTAAAAGAAAAGTAGAGATGGTTGAAATGCAGTTTTCCAATTTTGACAGGAACAAAGTGTAGATTTCAAGCAGCAGCAAATCGCAAGCCACTTCATGGACCATCAGCCTAGTAAAAGACCCAGAGTCTAATCAGTCCGAGTAACAAGCAGGTCCACTTTCTCTGTTTGAAGGGAAACTCTGTAGGAGGTTACCAGAAGAAACCCTGGCTGTGCCTTCATAAGCAAGCCACACCAACGAGTCTGTTGCAGGAGGTTCACATCTAAAAGGTCTTGATGGACATCAAATTGGAATGGAATGAAGTCCATGAGAATTTTCAGGTATTCCACTACAACTCATGCAAAACCCCCTCGTTTTCCATCATCGGGAGTCAACAGATGGACTAGAACATGAGCCCTCTGGGTGTGAACAACAATTGGATGCTGACTGAGGCATCTCCCCGGTCCCTAGAGATAGTTGACATTCTAAATTAAAAGTCACAATTTGATTTTTCACTTGTTCTACATGTTTCCATCAAAAGTTTGGCTTCGTCCATAGTCTTCTGCAGGACAACTCACTTAACGGGAGATGACAACCTCAAGAGAACGGGGCAGCATAGCAACACACTGAACACTTACTAATTCTACCTTTCCACTTATAAATCAGTCAAGTGCGCATACGTAATAACCACCAATGCAGAAAAGAAGAAGAAAATCAGCAACAAATACAAACGACGCATAACATTTCCAATCAAATAAATAAAAGCTTTTTCATACCGATATTAATTGTCGCCTGCCGGGAGATAACCTCTGGCGACAGCGGATGCAACTTCGTGACATCCAGCTTACTCAAATCCTGCTCCATCAACCCTTTCCGCGACATCTTCGCTGAGGATGACGGTGCCCCTGGATAACAAAGTCACAGAATAAGAGAAATCTAATGCAGACCCATCAATTCAAAGTCCCTAGGAAACCAAACCAAGAACAAAGGCACTAGTTTGCACTCCCAAATAGGGGTGAGCACGGTTTGGTTTGGTTTGATTTGGTTAGAAGAGAATTTTTCTCAAATCAAATCAAACCGGATTAAAAGTTCAACCCGAACCAAACCAAACCGTATGATATTGAAACCAAACCGAACAAATCTGGTTTGGTTTGGTTTTAACCGAATTAATCGGTGTGTTAAGTCCTACATAAATGAAATCCTTGTTATGAGCTATCATTGTTCTACTGGAATCGTTTTTTCTTCATGCCTAAATTTTATGCCCTGACTTGATTTAGTATTAGAGCTTAGGAGACTGAAACATCAAACTTTATGTATAACGATTCCAACACGATATACTGATAACTAACCAAGTTGCCAAAAAGAATTATGGTATCGCCAATAAAGAAAAAGTTTCAACCTTATCACTTCAAAGATGTGTTTCCGAGTGATCCTTTGGAAGAGTAAGGCAAAACAACAGGATATTAGCTCCAAAAAAGACTAAGACATTTACACCACAGATGTGAAAAATAAACAAGCTTTTAAACTAAAAATCTACATTTATTTAACCTTCCTTGGCTCCTAGCAATTCTGCCAGGGCAGGAAGCCTAGTACAAGTAGCTCCCAAGAAGATTTAGGTGCCCAAAACAGGAAGGCCTTCGATTTCTGCAACATAAAACTGACGGACTAATACTGCCCATCGTTCCTGATATTTTTGTTATTTTACATCTTGCGTGAGTTCAAAGGCCTCTCGTAACCACATTCAGAAACTATTTTCCTATCTACAGTCAGTTGAAGCTGCTCCAATCAAAGGAAAACAATCATCAAGAAGGTGTTTTTGGGTTAGAGCAAATAATTATCAAGGATATGACATGACAGGTCTAGGGTCTTACAAATGCGAGGACAATGTCGACAATCCTTTTATAACCGGAAATGCAAGAAAATAACGCAAAAAAGTAAGCTTTTTTTGATCGACATGTCAGATGTCATAAGGGATAAAGAGGAACGGATCTGTCACAAGCGGCAGCTGCAATGAAATGAGAAAAGGGACAGAACCATAGAATCTACGGGGATTTCCCCAGGACGCTAAAGGAAACCCAGAATCCATCCGAACGACTGCTTCAAAAGCCCCACCCTTTTTCACACCCCCTCCCCGGTGATGGAATGCAACAGCAAAGAAACCACATACGCGCTCTCACAAAGCAAGCCGATCCAGAAAGGTGAAACAGAAACTAAGATCCACTCCCAAAGAAAAGGGGTAAAGAACAGCGAGGGCGATCAAACACACATTGGCGTCAAACTCCAGAAGAAAAAAAAAAGGAAGGATCTTTCAAACGAACATAAATCAAAGGATACCTGCAACCTAGCGAGCGGACCGATCTGTGGAGGTGGGGGTGGGGGTGGAGGTGGACGGCGGCCGGCGAGGAGGAGGGGGGAGCGGCCGGCTGTGGCCTGCCTGCGGGCTGCGGCTGCAAGTGCTAGGCTGCGATCTGAGAACAGAAAATTCCCTAGGCAGACTAGTGGAGTAGGGTTTTCGCTAAGGCCGGCATTGGGCCGGACCGGTAATACCGGTCCACAGGCTTGTCTTTAACTCTTGATTTCGGCCGGGATGCCTTTAGTCGAGATTTAGGTCGAGCCCGCTCTGAGTTCGACTCACATGGTAGCCCGACCGGCTCTTCTTTTTCTTTTTCCCCCTTAACGGGGTGTTTGATTACGTTTTTTTTCCCTTCTTTCTCTCTCAAATTTAAAAAAGAGATAGAGAACTCAATTAACCGTGTTTGATAAGTATTCTCTAATTTTTAGAAGAGAAACTAACTCCATTCAAATCTCTTTCTAAAACAAAACAACTCCGGAGTAATTTTTTTTTTGAAATTGCCCGAAGACCTCCCTCTTCCCTCCCCGGTGGATCTCCCCCCCCCCCCCGCGTGGCCCCCCTCTCCCTCCCGTCGTTCCCCCCCCCTCCCTCCCCGGCGGTCCCCCCTCCTGCGCGGCCCCCCCTCCCTCCCACCGTTCTCCCTCCCCTCCTTCCCCGGCAGGTCCCCCCTGCGTGGCCCCCCTCTCCCTCTCTCCCCGGCGGACCCCCCCGGCGGATCCCCCCCCCCCTGCGCGGCCCCCCTCTCCCTCCCGCCGTTCTCCCCCCTCCCTCCCTCCCCTCCCTCCCCGGCTGTCCCCCCCTGCGCGGCCCCCCTCTCCCCCCCGCCGTTCTCCCCCCTCCCCTCCCTCCACGACGGTCCCCCCCCTGCGCGGCCCCCCTCTCCCTCCCTCCCCCTCCCGCCGTTCTCCCCGGCGGTCCCCCCCGGCAGATCCCACCCCCTGTGCGGCCCCCCTCTCCCTCCCGCCGTTCTCCCCGGCGGTCCCCCACTGCGCGGCCCCTCCCGGCCCCCCTCCCTCCCGTCGAAGGCCGCCTGCAGTGAGTGGAGGCGGTTCCAGCACGGAGGAGGCCGCCTTCGTCACCGGTGGAGCGCCGTTAGAGAATGACTCCAGCGCGAGAAGAGAGCTGGGCTCCCAGCCAAACAACATGGGACTCTTTTTATTAATTTTAAAAATTAAGTAGACCCCGTCATAATTTTTAAGATAGAAAGAGTTTTTTTTTAAAGTGTTCCTGTAACGACCCGAGAATCCAATTACCGGGAAGGCCCGATAACCCGAGACTCGCACCGTCGCCCACGAGCCGGGAGGGCTCGGAAGGGCTAAAAGGAGTGTGGAGGCACAAAGAAATAGGAAATAAAGCAGGACAACCAACAACAACAACTACAACAGAGTCCAGTCCAACAGAAAGTACAGTCTAAAGCAGTAAAACGTACCACATGCCAAGTGAACACTCGGCCCGGCAAGCTGGCAACTGAGAACCTCCGCTCCGCACCCTCGAACCTCGAGGAAGAACCGCCACACCTGAAAAGCAGGGAATGAGTCTCCAAAACAGAGACTCAGCAGGGATCCCGCGGAACCCCAACCGGAAACAACGGCGGTAGCGGAAAGGAGAGCTACGACTACAGCAGGAACAGTAAACCGGTGGCCGGTCAAAACTCGGCACTACAGCTACTCCTATTGCCAGAAGGCAGACCTCGACCACGCAGTCGAAGCTACCGAACCACGCTAGTACCACCTACCGAAGTAAGAACACACGGCAACCACGCCGTAGAGGCCTGTCCCCCGGACAGCCAACCTGGACACGCTGTTCAAGGTGCAACCCCTACCATCCGATCGCGGGTACCGCACAACAAGACCCAACCTCGGTAAAGCCACTAGCACTAATCCCACGACGCAAGAACCGACACACGCGCCAAGGTGAAACAATCGAACTCACCGGTCAACACGACCAAAAACCCGAAGGTCAAAGACACAGAGACTGACAGTCTGTCACTCCGTACTCGACAGGAATACCACCCACTAGTAGCACAGCCGGTAGCGTCCCCTGACGTCTTACACCGCACCGCAGGTGAACCGCCTGACGTGGTAGGTCCTATCCGAGGCGCGAACACCGTACAAGTAACCACAAACAAGTAACTAGCTGGGGTCACGCCCGTCGACGTGGGTCCAACCGCCCCCAACCACGTGTGCACACACAGACCTTGCGTCACTAGGTCTGGTCCTCTGACCCGTTTTCCCCCGTAGCCGGACTCTGGCTACCGACGAGGGGCCTACGGTAACCGGTCCACAAACCGTCTCAAAGGTGGGTGCCCATACACCACTCCCAGGTGAGACCAGCACCTCGTACTGGTGGGCTACGACTAGTGGAGGGTCACTGAAGGAGTAGACTCTCAAGTCAACGGAAAACAACGTCCGAATCCGACGACGTACGGGGACCACCCCACGTACCGGCCCCGTCGCACGGTGACCACAGTCGGAGAAGAAACGGGACTCACAGTCCTCGGCCACGCACGCACCCTGCGCGAGAGTCGAGAAAACTCAAGTGGCACTAAGCCACTGGACTCTGGACAGTCCTCTAGACACACTATAGCCAACGGTCCTTGAGTCACAAGACTCGGGGTCAAGACCGTTGCACGCAACAGCACAAGGCCGTCGATCTAGCCCAATCTCTAGGTCTAAAACCACGGTAGCACAAGTACCGAGACAACTCACGAGTTGCCAAGACCATTCCCTTGGGAAGGGAACGCAAGGGACAAAGGCCACTCACACGGGCCACACGGAAAACACAGAAGCACGATTCCCAAGGCAGCACACAAGCCGCCACGACGATTTCCCATCTTGAAGCAAGCGGGAAACCTCCAGCCCCAGGCCGGATAACTGGACTCGCAGTCCAAGGCCAAGCACATGGCCCACATGGGAATCGCCTTCCAAAGGAAACCCACGACATGCGGGGGAGACCCCACCGCACGCACACCGATACACGGTGACTCGATCGAGCGTAACACGAAAGCCCGGGACACGTGGGATCACCCGGACCCACCACACCTATGGGCACGCTAATCGAGGCAACACGGTCCCTCCCGACACCCCAAAAACACAGACACAGAACCCATGGGGTGTCCGGGATACTCACAAGGACGGAGGTCGACCACTGGGTCACAACCAGGTCGACCGGAGACCAAAACAACACAATCGGAGCACTAAAAGGTCACCTGGACCCTTAAGCTCACGACACGCAAAACGAGGTAAGTGGGACAACCTCTGGACACCCAAAGACAATGTCACGGAACTCCACGGGGTGTCCGAGACACTCACGAGACCTAAAGTCAACCACTCGGTCGCAACCGGGTCGACCGGAGGTCAAAACAGCGCAAACAGGAACCAGAACATGGTAGTGGTCACCCGGTGACCGCGACCAGATGGTAGCGGTCGACCGATGACCGCGACCAGGCTGTCATGGTCGCCTCACGACCGCGACAAGCCACGATCAACCCCGCTGGTAGCGGTCGCCCGAGGACCGCGACTAGGTGGTAGCGGTCGTCCCCTGACCGCGACCAGACAAAAGCGGTCGATCACACGTCCGCGACGCTCAAAGGCCTTCCGACTCAAACACAAAGGATGGAAGCGGTTCTCCCAGGATCGCGACCAGATGGTAGTGGTTTCTGGTGGACCGCGACCATTTCGGAAAACCGGGAACGGCGGGAAAACGCCCAAAAATCCACGCCACGCCCCAATCATCCACGGATGAAGGGGAAAACATAGGGGAAGCTCCCCAACAACCCCTAGCATGCATTTATGGCCTCGGATCGGCCTAAAACGCAACGAATCGCTAGATCGGGCGATCACTCCCCAAAACATGATTTTCTCCAAAACGCCCCAAACGACCCGCTCGGCTCACCACGGCCTACCAAACTCACGGGAATTGAAGCGCACGAGCTGGGGGTCCATCACCCTACCTCCACCGAAGATTTCGCGCACCGTGGACGCCGATCCACGAAGAAAACGCCGTTGAAGCCTCGCCGTTCCACGAACCCACGGCCGAGCTTCCACGCGCCTCCACCGCCTCGATCCTCATCCATCCTCGCCCGCGCCGTCCCCGCCTCGCCCGCACTCCACCCCGTCGGCCGCCGGAGAGAGAGGGAGAGAGGAGAGAGCGTGAGAAGAGAGAGGGAGAGAAGAGAGAAATGAGAGGAAGAGAGAGAAAAGAGTTATATATAGGAAAATCCAGAAATTCAAAAAAATCCCGAAAAATAGGAAATCACGCCCTCGCGATCCTCGGAACGCACCGATCGCAACGGTACCACACTCGCCTAGGTGAACGGCCCGGTTCACCCGCAACGAGGTTCCGAAGGGGAAAGCCGAAACCCACTCCGGGAATCGGAAAACACACGCGGAAAAAGCCGCGGAACGCCTCCGGGCCTCCGAAACGACTCCGGATCGCGCCGATCCGAACACGAAAGATGTCCGAAACAAAATTTTGGACACAACGGAGTCAGACGCTCCGAGAAACCAGATCCGGGACCCACGAAGAAGGATCCGGAAAACCCCGGGGCATTACATCCCTCCCCCCTTAAAGAAATTTCGTCCTCGAAATTCAGGACCAAGCACAAAGTCACAGGGGAAGAACACTGAGCGAACTGACAACGCTGTCAGAGCCCCATCACAGAAAACCTTGATTCTCAAGAAAACACCGATCCTGAGGGACACAACCAGACTTACAATCACAAGCAACACCTCGCTCCTCGCGCCGAGCACACGGGCCAACAGAGCAGGCATATACCAAAGGACACAGTCCGGCATCACCTCAGACAACGCGCGAATCCACATGGCACCGCAGCCACAATCTCGCTCACCGAGGAATCACAACCCTCGACACGAGCAACAGCTACCGATTCATCCAATGGTCAGCAGACAAATGGCACATCAGCTTTACAACCAGCTGACAGGTCGCACACCCTCTCAAGGGAGCAACCAAAACAGAGCCTCCACCAGCTCAAGCAGCCATCTCGACAGACCGCAACCAGAACATCGGCTCAGCATCAAGAAACACCTCACACATGGCAAGCCGAAAGCCGGACATAACACTGTGCCAACTCTTGTCAGAAGACAACCTTCGACAAAGCCCAGATCCCATCCGGAAAGGCACATCACAGAAACGACCACCAAAGGTCTCGCTGGCACACGGCTCTCGCCACGCTCGAGCCCGACAACTAGCATCTTCTGTCTCTGAAAGACCATCCACTGGTCACCAACTGCTCGTCAACGGGAAACCTCCGCTTGCTCAGCTTCTTCCTTCTTTCCTGGTCCTCGACCGGGTCCAAAGGAAACATTCCAAACCTCAGCAAGCCATCGTCGACTCCCACACAGACTGATGCCACATCTCGAGCTGCACTCCTCTCGGACTCCGCATCCGAGCTCGAACATCGCTCCAACTCGACCCTCTCGGGGAGCACGACGAAACCAAATGACGGATCCTGGTGTCTTCAATCATCACCTCACTGGACTCAGACTCACAGGGGAATCATCCCATGCTGGTCACCAACCCAGGGATAACCATTGCGACACCAACGTCCTATCAAGGACCATCCTCCGACGCCCATCTCACAAAAAGGCCTCTGCCCACAGGCGTCACTCTTCTATCTGGTCTCATCAAGTCTTTCGATCGATCCAAGTGGACACCTGCCAATACCGATTCCGCCCTTACCACGGAGCCACGGGACACCACCTGAACAATGCTCACGGGTCCCCAAAGCAATAAACATCCCACCGTCACAATCCGACAAGACCGTAGAACCAACAGACACTGCTGTGGTCGGTCACACGGTTAGGCTCACCAGCCACTCACAGCCGCCAACCGGGACCCATGGGACCTGTGGGTTATGGGCCCACCACGCTTCCGCTGCGCACTCTGATCCACGCGCACAGCCGAGAAAGCAAAACACCGCCCAACCAGCACTCGTCCTTCCGGAACAGCGCCAGCACCCTCACAAGACAAGGTAATGGGCACGACTTCTCACAGGCAACCACCCTGCCAAGACAAGGAGCACGTATCGCACGGACTTCCCGGCATACAAGGCCAACCAATCCGAACACACTGCAAGATGACGATCCTTAACCCAACACAATCTCTCCAACCAAAGGGGAGACCAAACGCACTTCCGACCAACGGAAGGACTCCACGCTCGACCTGACCTCAAACCTCGCGCACGCTGGAAACAGCACCATCCAGCACCAAGGAAAACCATCGCTTCCATCAGGTCAGCGCCTCCGACACACTCGACGAGTGTCACGTCGGACCACAATCACAGCATCTCTCGATGCACCACTGCTGCAATTCCTCGAACTGCAACACGGCATGCCGAGAGCCGCAATACGAGCCATAACAACAACCGCCGATGCTCATCTTCGAGTCCCGAAACTCACCGCGGAACCATCACATCTCAAGCCAACTCCAAGGCGAACACACCCCTTTCGCACACAAGAGCGCAAGAGCAAGACTTACTGGGACACCACATCCCAATCCTGTCTCGAAATCCGCAAAACAACCGGGACCGACACGTCATTTCTGACGCCATAGAGCACGACAAGATCATCAGGCTCGACAAAACAGTCGCTCACCGAGAAGATATTCCGCTCACCCGAGCACACTTCTCGATCAGAACACCTCAGGGGCTGGACAAACCTCAAGCTGGAGTGGCCAAAACCGACAGCAGCTCCCTCAGAGCGCGCTCACGGCCACTTAACCACGAACAGTCCTCTCCAGCCACCTGACCACGCCGCAGGTTCCTCGAACGCAGCACCGCGAACTCACGCCTGCGAGCAACCTCTGCCCAACGCAGCACAACCAGGGCCACCACCGATGAGGGAGAAGGCTCTCGACCTCGATCCTTAGACCCCATGCTGGCACGAAAGCCGCGGACAGCAACCACCTTCACAGCGCCGCACAGCGCACCCAAGCTCTCAAGCGAGAAACAAGCGGAAAATAAACACAAAACCCTATGCCAGCTGCCGACTGTACTGGACCTTATGGACTCTGATTACTGTAATATCTCGAATTCCTATGTACGCCCACAACCACCGCTCTGATACCAGCTGTAACGACCAGAGAATCCGATTACCGGGAAGGCCCGATAACCCGAGACTAGCACCGCCGCCCACGAGCCGGGAGGGCTCGGAAGGGCTAAAAGGAGTGTGGAGGCACAAAGAAATAGGAAATAAAGCAGGACAACCAACAACAACAACTACAACAGAGTCCAGTCCAACAGAAAGTACAGTCTAAAGCAGTAAAACGTACCACATGCCAAGTGAACACTCGGCCCGGCAAGCTGGCAACTGAGAACCTCTGCTCCGCACCCTCGAACCTCGAGGAAGAACCGCCACACCTGAAAAGCAGGGAATGAGTCTCCAAAACAGAGACTCAGCAGGGATCCCGCGGAACCCCAACCGGAAACAACGGCGGTAGCGGAAAGGAGAGCTACGACTACAGCAGGAACAGCAAACCGGTGGCCGGTCAAAACTCGGCACTACAGCTACTCCTACTGCCAGAAGGCAGACCTCGACCACGCAGTCGAAGCTACCGAACCACGCTAGTACCACCTACCGAAGTAAGAACACACGGCAATCACGCCGTAGAGGCCTGTCCCCCGGACAGCCAACCTGGACACGCTGTCCAAGGTACAACCCCGACCATCCGATCGCGGGTACCGCACAATAAGACCCAACCTCGGTAAAGCCACTAGCACTAATCCCACGGCGCAAGAACCGACACACGCGCCAAGGTGAAACAACCGAACTCACCGGTCAACACGACCAAAAACCCGAAGGTCAAAGACACAGAGACTGACAGTCTGTCACTCCATACTCGACAGGAATACCACCCACTAGTAGCACAGCCGGTAGCGTCCTCTGACGTCTTACACCGCACCGCAGGTGAACCGCCTGACGTGGTAGGTCCTACCCGAGGCGCGAACACCATACAAGTAACCACAAACAAGTAACTAGCTGGGGTCACGCCCGTCGACGTGGGTCCAACCGCCCCCAACCACGTGTGCACACACAGACCTTGCGTCACTAGGTCTGGTCCTCTGACCGGTTTTCCCCCGTAGCTGGACTCTGGCTACCGACGAGGGGCCTACGGTAACCGGTCCACAAACCGTCTCAAAGGTGGGTGCCCGTACACCACTCCCAGGTGAGACCAGCACCTCGTACTGGTGGGCTACGACTAGTGGAGGGTCACTGAAGGAGTAGACTCTCAAGTCAACGGAAAACAACGTCCGAATCCGACGACGTATGCGGACCACCCCACGTACCGGCCCCGTCGCACGGTGACCACAGTTGGAGAAGAAACGGGACTCACAGTCCTCGGCCACGCACGCACCGTGCGCGAGAGTCGAGAAAACTCAAGTGGCACTAAGCCACTGGACTCTGGACAGTCCTCTAGACACACTATAGCCAACGGTCCTTGAGTCACAAGACTCGGGGTCAAGACCGTTGCACGCAACAGCACAAGGCCGTCGATCTAGCCCAATCTCTAGGTCTAAAACCACGGTAGCACAAGTACCGAGACAACTCACGAGTTGCCAAGACCATTCCCTTGGGAAGGGAACGCAAGGGACAAAGGCCACTCACACAGGCCACACGGAAAACACAGAAGCACGATTCCCAAGGCAGCACACAAGCCGCCACGATGATTTCCCATCTTGAAGCAAGCGGGAAACCTCCAGCCCCAGGCCGGATAACTGGACTCGCAGTCCAAGGCCAAGCACATGGCCCACATGGGAATCGCCTTCCAAAGGAAACCCACGACATGCGGGGGAGACCCCACCGCACGCACACCGATACACGGTGACTCGATCGAGCGTAACACGAAAGCCCGGGACACGTGGGATCACCCGGACCCACCACACCTATGGGCACGCTAATCGAGGCAACACGGTCCCTCCCGACACCCCAAAAACACAGACACAGAACCCATGGGGTGTCCGGGATACTCACAAGGATGGAGGTCGACCACTGGGTCACAACCAGGTCGACCGGAGACCAAAACAACACAATCGGAGCGCTAAAAGGTCACCTGGACCCTTAAGCTCACGACACGCAAAACGAGGTAAGTGGGACAACCTCTGGACACCCAAAGACACGGTCACAGAACTCCACGGGGTGTCCGAGATACTCACGAGACCTAAAGTCAACCACTGGGTCACAACCGGGTCGACCGGGGGTCAAAACAGCGCAAACAGGAACCAGAACATGGTAGTGGTCACCCGGTGACCGCGACCAGATGGTAGCGGTCGACCGATGACCGCGACCAGGCTGTCACGGTCGCCTCACGACCGCGACAAGCCACGATCAACCCCGCTGGTAGCGGTCGCCCGAGGACCGCGACCAGGTGGTAGCGGTCGTCCCCTGACCGCGACCAGACAAAAGCGGTCGATCGCACGTCCGCGACGCTCGAAGGCCTTCCGACTCAAACACAAAGGATGGAAGCGGTTCTCCCAGGACCGCGACCAGATGGTAGCGGTTTCTGGTGGACCGCGACCATTTCGGAAAACCGGGAACGGCGGGAAAACGCCCAAAAATCCACGCCACGCCCCAATCATCCACGGATGAAGGGGAAAACATAGGGGAAGCTCCCCAACAACCCCTAGCATGCATCTATGGCCTCGGATCGGCCTAAAACGCAACGAATCGCTAGATCGGGCGATCACTCCCCAAAACATGATTTTCCCAAAACGCCCCAAACGACCCGCTCGGCTCACCACGGCCTACCAAACTCACGGGAATTGAAGCGCACGAGCTGGGGGTCCATCACCCTACCTCCACCGAAGATTTCGCGCACCGTGGACGCCGATCCACGAAGAAAACGCCGTTGAAGCCTCGCCGTTCCACGAACCCACGGCCGAACTTCCACGCGCCTCCACCGCCTCGATCCTCATCCATCCTCGCCCGTGCCTCGCCCGCGCCGTCCCCGCCTCGCCCGCACTCCACCCCGTCGGCCGCCGGAGAGAGAGGGAGAGAGGAGAGAGCGTGAGAAGAGAGAGGGAGAGAAGAGAGAAATGAGAGGAAGAGAGAGAAAAGAGTTATATATAGGAAAATCCGGAAATTCGGAAAAATCCCGAAAAATAGGAAATCACGCCCTCGCGATCCTCGGAACACACCGATCGCAACGGTACCACACTCGCCTAGGTGAACGGCCCGGTTCACCCGCAACGAGGTTCCGAAGGGGAAAGCCGAAACCCACGCCGGGAATCGGAAAACACACGCGGAAAAAGCCGCGGAACGCCTCCGGGCCTCCGCAACGACTCCGGATCGCGCTGATCCGAACGCGAAAGATGTCCGAAACGAAATTTCGGACACAACGGAGTCAGACGCTCCGAGAAACCAGATCTGGGACCCATGAAGAAGGATCCGGAAAACCCCGGGGCATTACAGTTCCCAAACATCTTATAAATTTTTTATTTTTATTTAATTAAAAATAGAAATATCTTATTTTATTTTATTTAAAAAAATAAAACTATCTTTCCAATTAAATTAATATCTAAAACTCTAATTAATTTAATGACATTATAATTTTTACATTCTTATATATATTCTATTATTTTTTATTTAATTTATCGGGCCATATCAGGTCGTGCCGAAGTCGGACTTATGAAGAAGTCGGGTCGTCTTGCCTCGACTGGACATAGCTCAGACTCAAGCCCAAGTCCAGGCCGGATCATAAAATTGATGAGTCGGGCTAAGATCGGACAAACCTAAACCCAACTCTAGTTTGATCCATTGACAATTCTAATTTTGACTGAGGACCAAATTAATAAAACTGTAGCAGAGAACTAGTTTATCAGATTTGGTTTAGTTTTTAAAAAATACATTATTAGGAAAATATCTTTTCTTACATATTAGCTATCTTAGTTTATTATAAAATAAATTAGATTGCTAATAAATAAGTATGCATTTCATCGAAAATAGATTGAGTGTAGTTTAAATGTTTAATTTCTTCAGGTCCCTAGTTACTTAGTCTCAAAAATACTGTTAAATATTCATAACGCAGAAAGACGATACACCTGTTATTAGAGAAAATGACAAGAGAAAAAGACTAATAAACGAGTATAGAAGAAATTACGTCTAAATAGAAAAACGACAAAACTTGATAAATCCTTGCCTGTAATTGCAAAACGACTGACAGAATGACAATATAACTAAAGTAGATAGAAAATTTATATAACTAAAGTAAAATTTGTTCCTACTACTTCAGAAATATAATTAAAATAGATGAAAAAATTATAACTATAATAGATGATGTGCCTGCTATTTCATAAATATAACTAAAGTAAGCAAAAAGTTATTATTATTAAAGTAGACGATGTTCTTGCTATTTTAGAAACATAAATAAAGTAGGTAACAAGTTTTATAACTAAAGTAGACCATGTTAATGTTACTTCATAAATATAACTAAAATTGGTGGAAAATTTTTAGGATTTTTTACATAAATACCCCTCTAAATATCGGTTATGCCAAATATACCCCTCGTTTGAGTATATTATCGAAAATATCCTCTATTTAATCTTAAATGTTGCAACTATATCTCTACCGTAACCTTCGTTGATTTAACTCAAGTTAAACATGAGTTAAGTAATAAAATTATTTAAATTTTTTACATAAATATCCCTCTAAATATCTATTATGTCAAATATATCTCTCATTTCACTGCAATTAATGACGATAGATAGAATATTCCACGGAATATTCATCTCCCGTTGACGTCAGTAAACTACAGGGACATAGTTGTAACATTTAAGATTAAATACATGATATTTTTGATAATATACTTAAATGAGAGATATATTTGACATAATCGATATTTAGAGAGGTATTTATGTAAAAAACTCAAATTTTTATGATGATATTCCTACTACTTCATAAACATAATTGAAGTAGATGGAAAATTTTTATAATAGAAATAGGCGATGTTCTTAATACTTCATAAACATAATTGGAGTAGGCGAAAGCGTTTGACAACTAAGATAGATGATGTTGTGCCCATCTTAGAACGTAACAAACTCCAGTCAATTTTGAAGCAATTATTGCTTCACTATTTAAGTACAGAAAATCACATAACTTGTTTGCAAAGAAGTAGACTATTATGTTTCTATCTGAGCTAAAAGATAAACTTGTCTCTTTCTATCTATATTGATCTAATCAAGACGTGCGTACTCACATGATTATAAAATAATATGTTTAATATTGAAATATCATTTATTAACAATACTCTATCTTTTCCACCCATGAGTAAGCACGCGGAATGCTCTAAAGCCACAATCCATACACGCATAAGATAGATGATTTCCTTATCGCCTACACGTCTTATAAGGGCATATGTCTTATGTGAAAAATATATTTGAATATGTGACCAAACTCTACATCCGCATACTTTAGCATCAAAGCATATGCAGGTCTTCTACATTTATTGTCCTATATCTTTTGAGATACTTTTGCATTATTTAGACCCATAATAATATATTCTTTTTCTAATCTATTTGTATGTCGTCTCTTCGTACGAAATATATATATAAACTATTCATGAAACACGTATTACTTTTCACATATTTTATTCACATGTCATTCATATTTTAAATTTCTCCCCACTTTATCTCATGTCACATTTAAAACTTTATATAATAGTAGTATTTCTAGTATACCTATAGGCTATACGCACTTGGGAAGACAGAGACATACGAGCACACAAGAGGAAAAGATATAGACATATATATCTTTGTAACAGAAGATTTGCTTTACCTACTACTTGGACAAAGACCGAAGTATCTAAGTTACTAGTTGGATAAAGACCCAACAATGTATGCGGAAAAGCTCAAGGTCCAAGAGTCCGTCAAATCTGTGTAGTGTTGCGAGCTGGGAATTTGACCATTGAAGTCTTGTGTATCTAACGGATACAAAACCCCCAATCTATAATTACCAAGAGATCGCAGCAAGTCAAGGATATATGAAGGAACTAAAGTTAAAAGCGTTGAACACTCTCTGCAATCAAAGTGATCCCAGAGCTCTACTTCTTGTGCATAAACGCTAAGGAAGGACTTCACTGTTATGAAAGCTTCATCCACGAAATCCTTAGTCCAGGAAGTATTCAAGAGGAGGACTTGTTCTTCAACGACATTGCTAGTTTGCATCCTCTGTTTGTCTGTTAGTGTATTTATGTCTTATTGTCATTCATAGTCCACCATTTGCTCATTTGGGAGCATAAGAGTGGAACTTTGATACTGTCTCATTGGCAATTTTAGTTAGAGCATTTGTTGCTCTAGGAATACCTGCACTCCGTGTGCAAGGTTGGTCTGCAGACATTGTGAAGATCAATTGGGTTACTGGTTTCTGAAAAACCAGTGGGAAGGTTTGCTGAGACCTGTAAAGATCAGCTAGAGAGTTGGCCATGAAGAAACAACCAGTGTAACCTTGGTAGATGTTAGTGGAACCCTAGGCGTGTTGCAGGGGACAGGATATAGGGAAGCCTAGGAGGGTTGATCGAAACAGTATAAAAACTCGGTGTTTTTGTGGTTCGCTTGATTCCTCGTATTTATCTTCCATTGGTTTACGAGATTAATTTTAATACGCGATTATTTTGCAAAGACACACCTATTCACCCCCCTTTAGGGTGTGCCTGGCTACTGATAAGTGGTATCAAAGAGTAGATCTCCTTGTGTTACAGGTTTAACCACCTAGGAGCAAGATCCTGAAAGTAGCCGATGGCAAGTGCAAATAACAGTGGTCTGTAGGAAGGATACTCTACCAACTGGCATCCACTATTCAACAGACATAATTACCCGTATTGGAAGATCAGGATGACAAACTATGTTAAGGGGGTAGACTACAAGCTATGGCAGGTGATAGAGGAAGGTGATCGTATAATTACAAGACCCAAAACAGAATGGGCACAACGAGAGTTTGATATGGTTTCACTAAACACCCAAGCTCTAAACATGATGTTTTGTGCGTTGAGCCCAGAAGAATTTGACAGAGTCTGTACGTGTGCCAGTGCCAAAGAGAATGGCAGAAATCAGAAGTAACTCATGAAGGAACATCTCAAGTAAAAGAGACAAAGATAAATCTATTAGTAACCAAGTATGAGATGTTTAAAATGAAAAGAGGCGAAACCATCAAAGAGATGGAAGCGAAGTTTATGGTAATAGTGAACAATCTTAAGGATCTCGGCAAGACTTATGAAGATAAGGATCTCATCAGAAAAATCTTAAGGTCATTGCCAGCAGAATGGACTCCAAAAGTAACAGCCATTGAGGAAGCCCAAGTCCTCAACCTCGCACAATTGTTCGAAAATCTTGCAACACATGAACTGAAGCTACTCAGTCACAAAGAAGACTCCAAGAAGAAGATGTTGGGTTTTAAGGCAAAGGAAGAGAAGACCCCGATTCTTAAGGCCAAAGTGTAAAGTTCATATGACGATTTAGAATCCACTTCCAATGATGGAGATGAAGAACTGGCCATGTTGTCTTAGCGTATTCAGAGGATATTTAAGGACAAAAGAAGAGGGTCCTAGTTAAAAAGAAATGGTCCCAGAAAGCTTGCTACGGGCTTGGACACGCTAAAGCTCGGTGCCGGGTGGATGTCACGAAAGAAAAGAAAACAAAGGAAGCCACCAAGAAATTAGCCAAGCATTTTAACATAACAAATAAGAAACCAAAAGTCAAGGTCATGGCTGCTGCATGGAGTGAACAAAGATGAGTCAAAAAAATCAGGAAGCTCCAGTTCATAAACAAAAGAGCAATAAGAAATAGGTCTCATGGCTGACCGTGATGACCATGAGGAAAATTCTAACTACTTCTCTTCTTTGCATGATGCATTTAGTGATGATGAAGGACTTCCCTATGATGAGCTATTGCCCGTCTTTAAGCTGTTTACAAACTATAAGGCTAAATGTAAGCTCCTAAAGTCTCTACAAGAAGTTCCAAAAAATGGATTTATAAAAAAATCATTTTAGAAAATCAGATTTCAAAACTTACTTCAGAAAATGATCTTCTTGCTATGGACTTGGAAAGCTTGCTGCCTCGCAAAAGTCACTAGACTCAGAGAGTGTTTGGTTGCAGTTTTTCACCTCTTTTTTCTCTCAAAATAAAAATTAGGAATATACACCTACTGAACCATGTTTGGTAAAACCTCCCCAATTTTTTAGGATGAAATTCCATCTCGTTGTAACTTCCCCAAAATAAAAACAAGTCTTTCCATGTTTTTTGAAGAGAGCAGCGACCTCTCTCTCTCTCTCTCTCGATCCCCTTCTCCCGACGATCCCTCTCTCTCTCTCTCTCTCCCGGCCCCTTTCTCCTTCCTCCCTCCTCTCCCCTCCAGCGCTCCCTCTCCCTCTCTTGATCCCCTTCTCCTGGTGCTCCATCTCTCTCTCTCCTGACCACTCCTTCCTCCATCCTCTCCCCACTGGTGCTCCCTCTCTCCCTCCCGATCGGCGACTTCAAGGCGATGATGGACTCCTCTCTAGGGTACCGGGATGCCCTTTTTCCCACCAACCCTGATAGCCGACCCTCCATCCTCCCTCCTCTCCCCCCTTACTCCTATCTCCCTCACCGCTACCATTCACCCTAATTGCCACCCCACGACTGGTACCCGCCGTCGACCATCTCGGCCCCGCTAGCCACAGTAGCCTCAATCCACCTCCCACCGGAGATCGTCGTCACTGTTACTTTTCTTCGCATCTCTCCTACCGTAGCCGTAAGGAGGAGCAGTCGTTGACTCCGCCTCTCCTTCCCCCCTTCTCCTCAAGAGTAGAACCCTGGGGAAGACGTTGTTGCCAAATCGCTCTGCCGCCTTGCCATTGTTGTCAGTAGGTTACACCGCACCAACCCCATATCAATGCCACCAGCCTACCCTCCACCGCTAGATGACCTGTCGGCCATTTCTTGCTCTTGCTACCACCTGCCACTACTAGGAGACCCGTCGGCCGCCTCCTACACCTGTAGACACTACCTCGAACTAGCCAGCCCCACCTCCGAAAGGACGCCATCGACCCTCGCCAGTGGCCCACCACTGTTGTCCCCACGAGCACCACTAATGAAGTCCATCCCGCCAGCACTAGCCGACCGACGTCGGTCCAGCCTTAACCTCCGCCCAATAGCGGATTGCTGACTGCCCTGTGCCACCCTATCACCGCCAACAGTCGCCTCCACCTCACCCATTCCCTGTCTCCCTGTCTGCAACCTCTCTTTCTCTCTCTCTCCCTCTCTATGTTCCATATCTCTCTCTTTCTTCTTCTCTCTCCTTGTTCTCTCTCTCTCTTCTGCTATTCAAACAAAGTCAAGAAACGAAAACAAAAAAAGAAATGGTAAAAATATAAAAGATCTTGTACTCGATGTCGTTACCAATAGGATGACTCGGGATCTGCCTCCCTTGTTGGCCTCCATCATGGTTAGGGTGTTCCCATCTTCCAAGGCCATTAACTTTCACGGTGTTCATAACTTTCAATTTGTTCTACCAAATAGATTCACACAAAATTTAAAAAATATGACATTTTTGTCAAACAAATAGTTATCTATTTTCATCAATTTCAAAAAATAAGTTAAAAATCAACATAACATATTTTTTAGGTAGAAGGAGCTTTTTTAAAAAAAGTGCTCCCACCCTATTATTGATTTCAGTCTCAAGGAAATTTATTAATAAGCAAGGTCTAGGGTATACACCTGAGATGAGTCAAAAGATAAGACATAAGCATGCATCGAATTTTTAAAACCCACTGCATGCATACATTGTGGAAAACATAGACATGCATCTCATGCATGCATACATAATAAGCCACATATTGCATTTGTTATACCTATACAGAGACATGCACCTTAGCCTAGAAACTGCAACAAGGCGGTATGTGCCCAAGTATGTATGATCGAATGAACATTATAGTCTTGAGGTCACATCCTAACCCTAAATATAACGACCCGAGAATCCGATTACCGGGAAGGCCCGATAACCCGAGACTCGCACCGCCACCCACGAGTCCGAAGACTCGGAAGGGTTAAAAGGATGGTGTGGATACTACACAAGTATCACAAATAATTACAGAAATTAAACAGTTATATAATTAAGCAGGAAATAAATTGACATCTTACATGATACATGGTCCACAAGATAACAAAATAACAACAGTAGTAGTCCACAACTAGTACAGAGACAAGAAAGACAAGTACAGCTACACGGGACATACCCCGGCTCTGACCTCTGGCACTAACGCTGGGCACCTGAACAACGCTGAGCCTCAGACGCGCTCCCCTGAAGCCGCGCCTCGCCTGAAACACGGTGAAAACACGCAGGGAATGAGTCTCAGAACAAGACTCAGTAGGGATCACTCGAACCCTACCTCGCAAACGGAGAAACTGCTACTCTAGCAGTAAGCGAGTACCTCGGAAAGGGAAGTCATGCCATCTACAAAACACCGGTCTCACGGCACGAAGGCCGACACATGTGCCACGGTGAAACGACCGAAACACCACGGCCAACACGACAAAACCCGAAGGTCGAAGTCGCAACGACTGACAGTCTGTCACTCCCGACTCGACAGGAGTACCTCCCACTAGAAGCAAGGCCGAATGCATCCACTGACGTCCTAGTCCGCACCTCAGGTGTCTCCCTCCGGCCCAGCGGGAACTGAGACATCGTATAAGTAACCACAATAAGTGACTAGTTGGGGTCACGCCTATCAGCGTGGGTCAAACCGCCCCCAACCACGTGTGCACACACAGACCGCACGTCCCTGGTCTGGCCCTCTGACCAGTTTTCCCCCTCAGCCGGACTCTGGCTGCAAGACGTGGGGCCCGACGGAAACCAGTCTAAAACCGTCTCTAAGGGTAAGCCCGTACACCTACTCCCAGGTGAGACCAGCACACGCATACTGGTAGGCTACGACTAGTGGAGGGTCACTACGGAGTAGACTCTCAAGTCAACGGAAAATAACGTCCGCATCCGACAACATACGAGGACCGTCCCACGTGCCCGCACCGTCGCACGGTGACCACGGTCGGAAAAGAAACGGGGCTGCAAACCACCCGGGGCAGCCCTGAGCCTGGCGGTCTACCCTAGACACGCCACAGGCTCTGACGATCTAAGGCTGGACCGTCACAGCCATCTGACGGCCCAACACAGGGGCGTCAGACCCTCAGTGCAAAACGGTGTGTGACGCGCCTACCCTGGTGCATCACAGTCTGTGACGCACCCGCCCTGGTGCGTCACAAGCCAAGAAGGAACCTACTGTAACGCGCCTACCCCGGTGCATTACAGGGCCTGACGCACCCAGCCTGGTGCGTCACAAGGCGAGTAGAAAACGGCTGTGACGCACACCTCACGGGGCGTCACATGCTGTAATGGACCACCCTTGGTGCATCACAGGGTGGGAATGCGTCCGCTCTAACGCACCCACACAGGGGCGTCACAAGGCTGTGACGCGCCAGTCCTGGTGCGTCACAGGCCTTGACCCCCAACGGTCAAAACCAACGGTAAAGTCAACGGTCGACTCGTCCCTGACGGTCCAACCCAGGCGCGTCACATCGTCTGTGACGGTCTATCGTGGGACCGTCACAGCCCACAGACCCCAATTGGCTAAAAACAAGGCTGTGACGCACCCACCTGGGCGCGTCACATGGTGTGACGGTCACTAGAAGGACCGTCACACCGGTCCGACGGTGAAACAACGGGAAATACCCCCAAAAACACAACCACGCCCCCATGCCTCCATAGGAGAGGGGGAAAACAAAAGGAAAGACCCCTGGGGACCCCTAGCATGCTTCTAGGCCATCAAAATACCGAATCGCGGCTCAAATCCATAGATCGGGCGAACTCTCCCCAAAACATGATTTTGCCCTAACCCGCTCAAAAGCACCCCTTCTCAGCTCCCATTCGGCCTACAAATCGCGGGGGATGACGGGATGAGCATAGGGATTCGTCCCCCTACCTCAATGGAGCGAAAGCTCCACCGAATCGAGCTCAAACTACGAAGAACTCTTTTAGAAACCCCGCTCCTTCACGCTTCCCACGAGCACCGCACGCCCACAAGATCGCCTCGCCGTCGCCCACGTCGCCGCGCCGTCGCCCCGCAGCCGTCTGTAGCCGGAGAGAGGCCCGCCGCGTCGAAATGGGAGAGAGAGAGGAAGAGGGGGCGGTCATGGTGGGAGGAAGAAGAAGAGGAAGAAGAAGAAGGGTGGGGGAGAGAGAAAAGAGGGGTATTTATAGGAAATCCAAAAATTTTGGAAAATACCAAAAAATTAAAAATTACATTTCCGCGATCCTCGGAACGCACCGATCACAACGGTACCACTCTCGCCTAGGTGAACGAACCGGTTCACCCGCAACGAGGTTCCGAAGGAATTGCCGAAACACACACCGGGAATCGGAAAACACACGAGGAAAAGTCGCGGACGCGCTCCGGGCCTCCGAAATAACTCCGGATCGCGCCGACCCGAACATAAAAGATGTCCAAAACAAAATTTCAGACACCACGGAGCCGGACACTCCGAGAAATCAGATCTGAGACCTACGAAGAAGGATCCGAAAGGTTCAGGATATTACACTAAATCTAGAAGGTATGCTAATTTTGTGCATCTGTATGCTAAGGACATTAAGAAACCCAAATAGATTAAAGCCATTTTAGTTCCTAAATCTCTCATTTGATTTTTTTGTAGGAGTGTCCGAGCACCAGAAGCTCTATATGGTATCTGTGATGACCCAAGATCCGGATACCGGGAGGAGCCCGATACCATTCAAATCCAGGCCTGCCGCCCACGAGCCGGTAGGGCTCGGAAGGGTTAAAAGGAGTGTGGAGGTACAAAGAAATAGAAAATAAGGCAGGATAATTCAACAATTAACAGAAATAAATAAACAACTACTACAACAGTAGAGTCCAGTCCAACAGAAAGTACAGTCTAAAGCAGTAAAATGTACCACATGCCAAGTGAACACTCGGCCCGACAAACTGGCAACTAAGAACCTCTGAACAGCATCCTTGAACCTCGAGGAAGAACCGCCGCACCTGAAAGCAGGGGTGAGCCTCCTGCACTGGCTCAATAGGGATCCCGCAGAACCCCAACCGAGAACAACGGCGGTAGCGGAAAGGAAAGACAGCTACAACTACAGCAGGAACAGCGAACCGGTGGCCGGTCAAAACTCGACACTACAACTACTCCTACTGTATAGGTCAAGCAGAAAGAGAAATCCCGATCTCACAATCGAGAACCGAACCATTCTAACACCAGGCCTACCGAGGAAACACTCACGGGAACTTCGCCGTGAAGGCCTGTCCTCCTAGACAAGGCCAACCTGGACCACGCTGTCCAAGGTAGGGTCACGACCACGCTGTCGTGAACACGACTCTAACAAGATGCAACCTCGGTGAAGCCATTGGCACCCATGCCACTAACTCGGAAACACCGGACGGTCCAGAAAACCACGTCTCGTAGATGGGAACCGAAACTCGGAAACAGGAGAGTCACGTCTCACGTGACAGGAGTACCTGCCCACCAGAAGCAAGGCCGGATGCGTCTACTGACGGCTTAGACCGCGCCTCAGGTGCCCCCCTCGACCCCCTGGTAGAACGGGGACACCGTACTAGTAACTACAGAACAAGTGACTAGCTGGGGTCACGCTCGTCAGCGCGGGTCCAACCGCCCCCAACCACGTGTGCACACACAGACCGTGCGTCTCTGGTCTGGCCCTCTGACTGGTTTTTCCCTCAGCCAGACTCTGGCTGGTAGATGTGGGGCCTGACGAAAACCAGTCTAAAACCATCTCTCTGGGGTAGCCTCGACACTACTCCCTTGTGGGACCACTCGCGTGTCGGAAGGCTACGACTAGTGGGGAGTCACTGGTGTGACCACTCTCCAAGGAGAAACTCCGAGAAACATGCACGCACCCTGCGCGAAAGTCACGAAGGACCAAGTGGCACCGAGCCACTGGACTTTGGACAGTCCTCTAGACTCACTAAACCCAACGGTCCTTGAGTCACAAGACTCGGGGTCAAGACCGTCGTACACAACGGCACATCGCCGTTAATCTAGCCTAATCCCTAGGTCTAAACCACGCTAGCACGAATATCGAGATAGCTTAGGAGCCGTCGAGACCGTTTTCTCGAAAAGGGAACTAAGGGATCTCTAGCCCCAGGCTGGGTAATTGGAGTCACAGTCCATAGGCCACACACATGGCACACGTGGAAAGCACAGAAGCATGATTCCCAAGGCAGCTCACAAGCCGCCACGCCGATTCCCCATCCCAGGGAAAAGCGAGAAACCTCCAGCCCCAGGCTGGATAACTGGACTCGCAGTCCAAGGCCGCACACTTGGCCACTCAGGAATCGTCTTCCGAAGAGACCTACGACATGCGGGGTAAACCCCACCGCACACGCACCGATACACGGTGACTCGATCAGGCGTAACACAAAGACCGGAACACACACACCTACGGACACGCTAACTGAGGTAACACGGCACCTCCCGACACCCTAGAAACACGGACACGGAACTCACAGGGTGTCCGGGACACTCACTAGGCCGAAGGTCGACCACTGGGTCACAACCGGGTTGACTGGAGACCAACACAACGCGAACCCGACGTTGCAAGCATGGAAATTGTCTAGCGGTCTAACCTTAAACCGCCACAAGGTATAGCAGTCTAACATTGGACCGCCACATGCTGAAATCACTGGACCATAGCGGACTACACTTGGTCCGCTAAGCAGGGACTAGCGGCCTATTACTGCACCGCTAACTGCCGTGGCGGTCCACCTATGGGCCGACAAACCCTCGGAACACACGAAGCTCAAGCGGTCTTAGCGATCTAACCTTGGGCCGCCAAAGACCCTGGCGGTCTATCGCGTGGCCGCCAGCCTTGAACCGACACAGGGAGACCCATAGCGGTCTACCCTTGGTCCGCTGGAACCCTTAGCAGTCTCTGGAACGACCGCTAAGGCGTCCAGAACCCAAAATGGCAGGAAAACAGCGGGAAACCTATTCCACACCCCAATCACCCCCGGGTGATGGGGAAACAAAGGGGAAACCCTTCCCCAAGCCCCTAGGCATTCGATGATGCCCTCAAACCACCGATTAACACATTAAAATGCTAGATCGGGCTCACACCCCAAAATCATGGTTTTTCCCCAAAACGGCAATAAACCCAAGCTCGGCTCGCCACGGCCTACCAAATCCGCGGAAAAGGAAATACGCGAGCTGAGGGTCCATCTCCCTACCTCCACCGAAGATTCGACGCGCCGTGGATGCCGATCCACGAAGAAAACGCCGCGAAACCCTCGTTCTTCCCGAGCTTCCCACGAACCACGCACGCTGCCACGATCACCACGCCGCCACCGCTGTCGCTGCGCCGTCACCCACCGCCGTCTGCAGCCGGAGGGGAGTACACCGCCGCGTCCACGGGAGAGGGGGAGGAGAGGGGGCGCCGGTCGTTTACGGGGGGAAGAAAGGAGGAAGAAGAAGAAAAGAAAAAGAATAGAAAAAGAAAAAGAAATGGGGGTTATATAGAAAATCCAGATTTTTTGAAAAATACAAAAAATAGAAAAATACACCCCCGCGATCCTCGAAACACGCTGATCGCCGTGGTAACGTCTCGGTGTTGGAGAACGCAACGGTTCACCCTGTACGGGATTCCGAAGGTCCGACAGACGAAAAACACGCGTAAAACCAAAAAGTAACCCGGGACCCACAAAGGCGTTCCGAAAATTCCAGAAAAATACCGGCGTGCTCCTCACAACACCACTGACCCAAGAAAACTCACGGGCACACCACCAATGGGTCCAACAATCCGGTAAAAATAGTCCGAAGCTCAATTGGACAGAATCCGCAACCCGCGAAAAGCGATCCGAAACCCACGGATCGAGATCCGAAAAACCCGAAGCATTACAACCCTCCCCCCTTAAAGGAATTTTGTCTCCGAAATTCAAGACTAGCACCAAGTCACATGGGAAGAACAATGAACCAACTGACAACGCCGTCAGAGCCCTAGCACAGAAAACCTCGATTCTCATGAAAGCACCGATCCTGAGGGACACAGCCAGACTACAACCACGAACGACACCTCGCTCCGCATGCCGTGCACACCGGCCATTAGAGTAGGCACAACATAATAGCACAAGTCTGGCACCACCTCAGACAATGCGAAAACCAATCATGGCGCCACTGCCACCATCTCGCTCACCGAGGAGACACAGTCCTCGTCACGAGAAACAGCTACCGATCCATCCTATGGTCGGCAGACAAATCACACATCAGCTTCACAACCAGCTGACAGGTCGCACACTCTTCTCAAGGGAACAACCAATGCAGAGCCTCCAACAGCTCACACCAAACTCGATGCGCAACCACCAGCATCCACTGTATGTGCAAAGACCATCCACTGGTCACCAGATACACGTCAACGGGGAACCTCCACCAACCCAGCAGGCACCATCCCGCTCACGACAGGCCATCCGCTGACTCACACAGATAATTACCACGACACGAGCTGCACTCCTCTCGGACACCACGCCCAAACTCAATCATCGCGCCAACTCAACCCTCTCGGGGAGCACGATGAAACCAAATGGCAAGATCTTGGTGTCTTCGGTCATCACCTCACCCGACACAGACTTACGGGGAACCATCCCATGCTGGTCACCAACCAGGGATAACCATTGCAACACCAACGTCCCATCAAGGACCTCCACGCACAGACATCACTCCTCCGTCCTGTCTCATCAAAACCTTCATCTCAACAAATCCAAGTGGACACCTGCCAATCCCGATTCCGCCTTCACCACAGAGCCACGGGACACCACCTAAACAACTCATGGCACACACCTCTAGGAAAGGAAAGTGCCATCCAACCTCACAGCAACCTGGTTGCCAACGCCGCGACCAATGCACACGGGTCCCAACCATACACATCTTACCATGGTCGACTACGAGACTAGCCTTACTGTAGACACGCTATTCCTGACATCATCTTGAGTAAATCTCATATTACCATATGACGCCCCGCATCGGCTTTCACATTTTGAATCACTTGAGTGCTCCCCTTTCTTTCCTTTCACCTTTTGAGCAGGGGAACGTGACGCTTCTTTGGGATCCGAGCGGAAGCCACCTCACTAAGGAAATCGTGTAGCACACGGACGACGCCGCTCCCAACCGGACGCTCCGGAAGAATCCACACACGAAGACGTCTAACGGTTAGACGCCGACGGCTTTCCGGGGCCGATCCGGCAGAATTTCTTTGAGGCGTCCAGGTACCTGGACGCCTCACTGTGTATCTTTGAGGTGTCCAGGAGCCTAGACGCCTCACTTGCAGGCCTGTCCTTTGAGACGTCCAGGTGCCTGGACGCCTCACTGCTTAGACACACGGACGATGCCGATCCGCCGCTCGATTTGATGTTTCAAAAAAATCCAAAAGATAAAAACGTCTTGTCAATTAGACGCGCCCTTCGTAAGTCACAGTCACGCGCCGAAACCACGCGCTTTCTCCACTGTCTACGGCTTTCGGCGGCGATTCGGTGGGCGAAAATGGGCGCGTC
The DNA here is from genome assembly GCA_022559845.1 of Amorphophallus konjac. Taxonomy (NCBI): domain Eukaryota; kingdom Viridiplantae; phylum Streptophyta; class Magnoliopsida; order Alismatales; family Araceae; genus Amorphophallus; species Amorphophallus konjac. The sequence continues at coordinate 123,770 of JAHNEJ010001445.1, forward strand.
CAGGGCCCCGGACGCCTCATCATTGAGGCGTCCAAGAGCCTGGATGCCTCAATGAATATATTAAGATAAAAATATAAAAATATAAAAAATATTTATTGAGGCGTCCAGGCTCCTGGACGCCTCAACAGTGAGGCATCCAAGAGCCTGGACGCCCCAATCAGCTTTCCTTCTATAAATAGGGGACCCCCTCCCTCGAAGGGAAGGGGCTTCAGTCCGACTGAGGAAGGAGAGACTCTGTCGGATCCCATTTCTAACCCGTGGGGTTTTACAGGGGGAGGTTCTGCCGGCTTCTCGGGTGTCCGCATTCGCGAGAGGAAGGCTAGCTCCATCCGTTCTGCTTCCACGTCATCCCTACGCTGCCGAAGCTCCGCCGGATCCCACCATCGGCATCTTCAATAAACCACTCTCTCCCCTTCTCTTTTGCCATTTCTATTGCATGCAGCATCTCGCCATTTGTCATCTCCCTTCATAAGAGAGATCCGTTTTACATGATCCTCCATTTATCATAGCATTTTCCTCCTACTCGTGTCTGAGAGGGGTTTAAAAATAACACCAACCAGGTGTGTGTCCTGCCATGATTTCACCATTTTTCATTATAATGGACTAATACTACACTGTCATTTTTTGATCCACTTGTTATCTGTCTGTTTCTTCTTTTGTAAGGGTAACCAAGGAAAGCCCTCTCCATCGGCCGGCCGAAGGAAGAGGAAGAAGCAACCCGCCATCTCCCGCTCTTGAGGTAGGCGCAATCACTTTCTTTATTTTGGGGTCTCCGGCCCCTGGCGATCACATTATATTCTCAAGGCCGCGAAGAGTCATTTCCCGCAATGGCCGTTTAAATTTTCGTCATTTATATTCTGTGCTGTACTTATATCTGCTCATATTCTCGAGGCCGCGGAGAGTCACTTCCCACAATGGCCATTTAAATTTTCATCATTTATATTCTGTGCTGTGCTTATATCTGTTCATATTCTCGAGGCTGCGGAGAGTCATTTCCCGCAATGGCCGTTTAAATTTCTGTCATTTATATTCTGTGCTGTGCTTATATCTGCTTATACTCTCGAGGTCGCGGAGAGTCACTTCTCACAATGGCCATTTAAATTTCTGTGAATTATATTCTGTGTTATTCTCATATCTTCTCATATTCTCGAGGCCGCGGCGAGTCACTTCCCGCAATGGCCGTTTAAATTACTGTCATTTAAATTCTGCACTATTCCCATCCCCCGAGATCGCGGAGAGTCATTTTCCGCTATGGCCATTTAATCCTCATATCTTGTTACGTTGTATCTGTTCTGCACACCCCGCCGGATTAATCTCCCGTGGTGGTCCCTCCTCTTCTCTCTTTTTCTGTGTCGCAGCAAAATGAGCCCCCGCGCACCCCTTCGCCTCCTCCGACATTCCGCGTGACGTCGCTCACAGATTGGCGATCACGGTGGGACCTCTTTCGCTTTCCCTCAGTTACCCTTGTAATTTTGGCATCGCCGTGTGCTCCTCCACCCTTGCGCCCTCGCGCGCTCCAGATGTGCTCACGGTAGCACTTTCAGCTCTTATCCCTCGTGCACCTCGTGCACTTCACCCCTAATCCCGTGTAATTCATTGGGTGTTGATTATATCTTTGTTATTTCTGTTATTTTCTTATGTTCTATATATCTGTTCATCACTTCATCGCATACGTCCCCCCTCTTTTTATTATTATTTTTATTTCTTTTCTAAGGATCACCCTCTCTCGGTGAAGGAAGGACTCTCCGTTCGGGAATTCCTCTCGACGGATTAGGATCTCCTCCACCGGGACCTCCGTAAGTCCCCGACAGTGAAGGATTCCCTCTTCGTTCACTGGGCTGGTTGTACCATTGAAGTTCCCCGGAGTTAGTCGACCCATTCGTGGTGAGACGAGAGACCCTAGTTGACACGGCGTTGAAACAAAAACTAATTAGGGTCCCTATTTTTGTGTGAACTTCAGATCTGGTTAAAAACATAAAAATTATCAAAATCAAAACAAAAAAAGAGGGCGTAAAGGCATCCACTTGTTTGATAATCTCTGCTATCTGCTTGTTGGTGTATATTTTTGCGTTCCGAAAAAACTTTGAGCATGGCTCACGAGTCTTTTGAGGAGAACCACCCTGGTCGTGGTCAATCAGTCGAGCCACGAGTCCATGCTATGGGCTCGGGTCCTTCTTATGAGCCCTCACGTGAGGTGCAGGTTACTGCAGGGGACACATCCCCACCACAGGACATCTCCTCTTTGCTAGGTGTCCTCGCCAACACGGAGCTTACCTCTGAGCAGCTCCGGGCCTTCCAGGTCATTCTTAAAGGGAAATCTATTTCCCCCGCCCCCCAAGAGTCAACTCCAGCCATCGCACCCCTCCAAGAGTCGGTGCAGGCCATCCCATCTCCTTCACTGGCGCAAGCCATTCAGTTTCCCTCGCTTCAAGGGCAGGCGAGCCAACAACCACCCTCGTTCCAATTCCCTTCACAATCTCAAACCCCTGCTGTTCCCCACATACCGCTCCAGCCAGGGCCGACTGCCGGCGGCCTGGCAGCTCCCTCCCATTCGGGGTTTCCTCCTCAAGTCTTCGGGAGACATTTTCCTCCCCAGTGGCAGGTGCCACCTTCACCTCCCGAGGAGCTTACCCAATCGCTCCTCAACAGGTTTAATAGAATGGACGAACAATTTCAAAATTTAAAGAAAATGGTGGACGTGAAATCCACCCCGGAGGTTGTTTTGCCAATCCTTCCGGTGATCCATCTTCCTCCCTCCGAAATGCCTACGTACCGTAGGTACAATGGCACTGGCAACCCCTTTATTCACCTCAAGGACTTCATGTATGAATCCTCCTATTGGTAAAATGACCTGAGATCCCTGGCATACCTCTTTCGGATATCATTGGATGGTCCTGCGCTAGAGTGGTTCTATTCTTTGGAGCCCGGCGAGGCCGAGAACTTTGATACGGTGCAAAGAAGATTCTTGCAAAAGTATCGGGATAGGGTCGGTCCCTCTCTTTCCATTACCGACCTAGTGGCCGAGAAAATGAAGCCCGACGAAGATTTTATCCGCTATGCCGACAGATGGAGGTCCCTGGCAGAAAGGATAAGAGATACCCTCTCAGAGCCTGAACAAGTAAAGATGATTGTGTCCAATGCAACCCCACAGTTCAGGCACGTCCTAGCCATGAACAAGCTTACCACAATGGAAGAGCTCTATGAAAGGGCCCGGTATATCCAGACCCAGTTAAAAGACTCCCCCATTATGCACATGTTTGAGCCGCCGAAGCCCAAGGTGGTCAGAAAGATAGGCACTGGTGGAGTGACAGAAGGGGTTGTGACAAATGAGCAGGTGAGTGCAGTCAACAACGCCAACTATGCACTCAACCCAAGGCCTCCACAAATGTCCCGACTTCCCCTCCAACAAGGTCCTTTCCCCTCTCGTCCTCCACCCCAAAACAATCCACCCCAGAACAATATGCCTCAACCACTTCAACCCCAGCAACAACAACCGCCACCTCAGTACCACCAAGTTCTACCCCCAGGGAATTATGGCCCCCCACAGCAACAAAGGAGGCCGATTGGTCCCAAGAGAGCCTATTACCCACCATTGCCAGAAACTTTGGCAGATATTTTCAGCGCCCTCATGGCCTCAAACACACTCATCCTACCCATGGAAAGGCTCGCGTGGCCCCCGAATGTTGATACCTCCAGATACTGCGTCTATCACAGGCAGCCAGGACACACAGTAGAGAATTGCTTTTAGTTTAAAGATTACATCTACGATATGAATGACGAAGGCGGAATTGACTGGGATTAAATGAGGCGATACATCACCACTCTCAAAGTCAGGAGACCTCCTCCTAGGCCACAGTTCCAGCAACAACAGCAACTTCAACAGCAGCCACAGCAACAACCACAATAACAACAACAGCCTCAGCAGGCACAACAACAACAGCCCAACATGGGCATAATCTAGAATCTATTGCCGGAGCACCAACAGCCCAATCACCAGGTCAACCCCATATCCTCCTTCCCGAAAGTCGGGAGAGAGCAGGTGTGGCACCCAGAAAGTACCTCCGTTCTTGCTGCCGCCAACCCTATCGTCATGCAACCCCCTCGCCATGCCCGGGTAGCACCCCTCTCTCATCAGCCCGCATTACAACCTATAGTACCGCCTTCACCATTTTCACTACCATCACGTCCTCTCATTCGCACCCCTCCCATTAACTCACCAATGACCTATCAGCCAACACCCTCCACTATGCCCTCACACCCTCTCATCTTCTCTCACTCCTCCATTTTGCCATCCACCTCTACTGCATCTACCCCTATGCCTTCCAAACCTCTTATCATCCATCAACCATACGTGACCCCGCCTATCTCCACAATACCTCCACCAATACCTTCAAAACCACTCATCACCCACCATCCATCTCAAAACCATTACCCACCGCAAGCCTTATCCACTTACACTTTGCCTCCACCACCACCTTCCAAACCCCTTATCCTTCATAGTCCGTATGATATCCCCTCTACCTCCACCATGCCTCCACCGAACAAACCCCTCATCAGAATCCCTGCTCCCATCGTTACTCCGGCTTCATCAACCATTCCTCCACCGCTACCCCTCAAACCTCTGTTAAAACCCACAGTTACCCCCATAGAGGTACAAAAGCCGCAGGTAATGGTGCTCCGGAGTGGAAGGATTTTCCACAGAGTTTTTCCTCAGAATAGTCAGAACCCCGATCAGGCTCAGTCAGAGAAGGACAATGGAGAACGGCCATAAAAATTCATCCCTGGAACACAGTATGATTTGTTGAAACACTTGGACAAGACGCCTACTCGGATCTCCATCCTTGAGCTGCTTCAGAGATCCACATCCCATCAGGCAGCCTTAATGGAATATCTTCAAAAGGTCATGGTGAATGAGGACCTCCCTGTAGAGAAGATTTCAGCCGTTCTGATGCCGACAGACACACAACCGGCTATTGTGTTCCACAACCACGAGCTTGCCCCCAAGGAAGCTCGAAAATATGCATTGTGTGTTTCGATAAAAATCAATGGAGTGTCCATACACCCGTGTTTGGTGGACACGGGTGCATCCATAAATGTGATCTCCATGAGCACCCTTTAGTTATGTGGAGTCGGTGAGGAACGGATAAGACCTTCCTTGATCACAGTCACAGCTTATGACAACAGCAAAAGGCCACCACAGGGAATGATTATCCTGAAGGCAGAATTAGGCCCTGCGTCAGTCCCTACAAAATTCCATGTCCTCGACATGGATCCCACATTCAAGGCTATACTGGGTCGCCCCTATATCGAAGTCATGGATGCTATACCCTGCACCAACCACCAATGCCTAAAGTTCCCATACAATGGGAGGATTATTAAAGTGGTCAGCTCGCATGTCCTTCATACAGTGGATGCTATTAACATCTCTTTGCCATCTGTTTGGCCGTCTCATCGGCCCATATTATCACTACTGGATGTGTATGACCCGTCCCGCATTCCGCTAACACCAAAGAAGCCACCTTCAGTACGGATGTCACGTCTCCCTTCCCATTCTAAAGGATGGGAGATAATGAGGAATATCGGCTATCAACAAAGCAAAGGCTTGGGCGCGCAATTACAAGGAAGGCTGAAGCAGCCAAAGGAAAAAAGGTTAGGCCACAAGTTTGGCCTAGGCTTTAAAAGACCGCTCGAGGCGGATGGGAAACCCCTCACGTGGACCCTATCCTCTCACTTCAAGAAGGGGCCCATTGTTCAGATGGGAGATTACCCGCAAGAAACACATGGAGGATCGCATGTTGTGTACTTGGCTGAAAAATGTTCAAGGGCCGGTAAGAAAGGCAAGATCAAAGATCCGGAATGCGAATGGGGCAAATGGTTTGACATACAAGATGTTTCCATTGCACTAGAAAGAATGTTCTCACCTTCGCAGGTGGAAGGGCCGCCATTGATCTCTGAAATGCCAGGGAGTATCACTACTGTTGCCAAAGTTCCAAGCCATCCTCGCCAAGAGGACTCTATCACCGACAGATCTTCATCCGTCATCAACATTGCCATCGACGGCTCATTAGCCGTCGTTTTCTCCATTCACTCACCTCAGCCTTCGCTGATGTCTTCCTCCTGGACCGGACGGTTGTCTGACGATCTTCCCAGGTCCCCTTCTCTACTTACTTACCTGCGCGGGTTTCTCAACCCGCGCCAGGTTTTCAATCATGATCTGCTCTACGAGCCTCCCAATCTTTTAGCCATAATCACTTTCCCCCCTCCTCCGAATTCTTTTCATTGTTTTGTCATCAAAAATAAAAATGAAAAAAAAAACGTCAATTGTCAAACTCCTCAACAACACATCATTGTTGAGGAAACCTCCTACATCTCCCACGAGTGCGTCCCGCCCTGCGTGCCACCCATCCAAGGTCCTATGAGCGACCTTTTCTACCCCTCCTCTGAGGGGTCTTTCCCTGTATAGTCTTCACCATCCCCTTCAGCCTTTTCTCCTTCTGTAAATAATGTGAGTCAATCTAGGGATAATAAGTCAAGGGTAGTACCCAAAAGGAAATTCAAGGGTAGGCAGATCCCCCGTCGATTCCTTCTAGATTTAGCCACTAGGTGTCAAGCCCTTCTATCCATCCCTCAGTTGCTAGAAAATCCCATCCAGCTACCGGAGATAGAATGTGAGGGCAATTGTGCGATTGGTGAAGGATATGGGATTTATGAGATCACCGATGAACAATACCCTATTGGAGACGAGGATGAAGAATATGAGGACGCGGCCGGCGCATATGCTAGTGGAGTGAGGAGATTCGACGAGCCGTCAGCCGCCGTAGAAGAGTCCACCAAAGAAATCAATTTGGGAACCGAGGAAGACCCTAGGATCGTCCTCATAAGTGATAATTTGTCATCATCTGAAGAAGAGGTATTAATTGAAGTTCTCAAAGAGTATAGGGACACGTTTACATGGAGCTACGAAGATATGCCGGGTTTGGATTCCACCTTGGTTGAACATCGCTTAACTCTAAAATCAGGGTCCGTCTCGGTAAAACAAAGGTTAAGGCGTTTCACCCTCAGATGGCTTTAAAAATGAAAGAAGAGGTCGACAAGCTCCACAAAGCCAGGTTCATTAGAGTCGTCCTTTATCCTCAGTGGGTGGCGAATATTATCCCGGTCATGAAGAAGGATGGAAAAGTCAAGATTTGCATCGACTTCCGGGACTTAAACCGCGCATGTCCAAAGGATGATTTTCCCTTGTCTCACATTGATGTGTTAATCGATAACACGGCAGGTTATGAGACCCTCTAATTTATGGATGGATTTTTGAGATATAATCAAATTCGTTTGGCAGAAGAGGATCAGGAGAAGACGTCATTCACTATACCATGGGGAACATATTGTTACGTGGTCATGCCGTTTGGATTAAAGAATGTTGGAGCTACTTACCAAAGAGCTATGATGGCCATATTTCATGACATGATGCATATATATCTGGAGGCGTATGTGGATGATTTATTGGTGAAATCAAGAACCAGGGTGGAACATCCGAAAGTTTTGGCTAAGGTGTTGCAAAGATCAAGGGAGTTCCAATTGAAAATGAACCCGAAGAAGTGTGTGTTTGGCGTATCATCGGGTAAATTACTGGGTTTCATTGTGAGTAAAAGAGGGATTGAGATAGATCTCAACAAAGCTAAGGCCATCAGGGATATGCCGCCTCCCAAAAATTTGAGGGAAGTTCGAGGTTTAATTGGGAGGCTGCAATTCATCCGTCGATTTGTGTCTCAGCACTCACAAAGGTGTAGACCTTTCTATGAGTTGACCAAGCCAGGAGTAGAATTCCATTGAGATTCTAAGTGTCAAAAGGCTTTTGAAGGGTTAAAGAAATACCTGGCTAATCCACCCGTTCTCATTCCACCCAAACCAGAAAAATCTCTGATCATTTACATCTCAGTCTTGGATGACTCCGTGGGAGCCGTCCTCGCACAAGCAGATGAAGAAGGCAAGGAACGGGCCACCTATTACTTGTCCAAACTCCTCAATTCTTGTGAACAGAAGTACACAGCCATGGAGAAAATATGTGATGCCCTCGTTTGGGTAGTGCAGAAATTGAAGCACTACTTCTTGGCTCATGAGGTCCATTTGATCGCCCACATGAACCCTATCAAGTTCCTCCTAGAAAAATATGTCCTTACTGATAGGATAGCACGCTGACAGAGTTTCCTCTCTCAGTTTGACATCACCTACATCTAGCAAAAGGTAATTAAAGGCTATGCTATAGCCGAGCATCTCGCTCATCATCCTCTCCCCAAGTTCGATCCTGTCCAATCAGAGTTTCCAGATGAGGAACTAATATCTGTCACTCAATCCGATGAGCCAATGTGGACATTATATTTTGATGGAGCTCTGAATTCTCAAGGGAAAGGCATTGGCATTGTCCTTCTGACGCCCGAAGGCGTTACCATCCCAGAGGCATTTCATCTCGCGTTCCCAGTCACCAACAACATTACTGAATATGAGGCTCTTCTAGCTGGTCTGGAACTAGCCCATTCTTTCTATATCACCGAATTACGAGTCGTGGGTGCTAGTCAACTTATTCTCCACCAGGTGCTTACCAAATATCGCACCATCGATCCCAAGCTCAAGCCCTATCAAGAGCTGGTCTCCGCTTATGCCAAATTGTTCACCAAGCTGATCTTTGTCCATGTTCCTCGCGAACAGAACATTCTGGCCGATACCCTCGCCTCCTTGGTGTCATCTTTCAAATTCCCTTTAGGTGCATGGTCTAAATCCATCACCATCTACAAACGCCTCGTCCCTGCTGTTCAGGACCCTTACCTCTTAAAAATCAAAGAAAGTGTCCTACGGAAGATTCAAGAAGGGAAAATTCTTGAGAAAAAGGAAATCATGTTGGCAGAATTTGAAGAAGAACCGGCTGATGAGGAGAAACCTTGGTTCCATGAAATCGTCAAATATTGTAAAGATCAGTCCTATCCTGAAGGAGCCACCACAGAAGATAAGAAAGCCATAAGAAGGGTGGCCCAGAAATACACATTGGTTGGAGGTCTACTGTACAGGAGAAGCCTTACTGGTGTTCTATTGAGATGTCTTGATGACGATGAGGTCTGGAAATGTGTAGAGGAAGCACAGTCAGGTGTATGCGGTGGCCATGTAAATAGCCAAATGCTCGCTAAGAAGATCATTAGGCAAGGCTTTTACTGGCCCACTATGGAAGATGATTATGCTGTTTATGTCCGTAGGTGTGTCAAGTGCCAGCTTCACGCCGATAAGATTCATTCACCATCTTCCTCACTTCATCTAGTATCCTCTCCATGGCCTTTCTCCATGTGAGCGTTCGACATCATTGGTCCCCTAGGTGATCCTAACTCCCTCACCAAGTAGAAATCTTTCATCCTCACTGCGACGGAGTACTTCACCAAATGGACCGAAGCCGAAGCTTACGCGGAAATCAAGGCGTCAACAGTCTGCAAGTTCATCATGAAGAACATCCTCACCAGGTTCGGCATCCCAAGCACAATCGTCACCGACAATGGGCCACAGTTCATTTCTCAGGACCTTCAAGACCTCTGCAAAATATACGCAATTGCATTGCATCATTCATCACCTTATTATCCACAGGGTAATGGCCAGGCAGAGGCCACCAACAAAATATTGATCAAAATCATAAAGAAAACTTGCGAGTCTAATAAGTTCTCAGACTGGCCAGAAAAGCTTATCGAAGCTCTATGGGCCTATCGCACTTCAATCCGTACCCCCACTGGGCAGACTCCGTTTGCCCTTGCTTATGGGATGGAAGCGGTAGTCCTGTACGAGACTCTGATTCCTTCTCTTAGGGTACAATTGGATAAGAAATTTCCCCTCGACGAACGACGTGATTCACTCCTTGCCCAGTTGGAACTCTTAGATGAGAAGCAGCTGGCCGCTGCCAAGCATGCACGTGTTTATCAAAATAGACTCACTCGCTTTTACCAAAAGAAGGTCATTGAGAGAAAATGCAAAGTCAGCGAGATGGTTGTAAAAAGAATTTTTATTAAACCTGGAGGGCCGCATTCTAAATTTCAACCCAATTGGGAAGGGCCATATGTGGTTCAAGCTGTGTACCCTGGCAACGCCTACAAGCTAGTCAATGCCGAAGGGGCCGAGTTATCCCACCCTTGGAACGGGTTTTATCTTAAGAAATACTACCCTTAGATAACCATAACAACTGGCATGGTACGAGGGCCATCGGAGCTAGAAATTCACTCTTCAGTCTTTGTAGTCTAACTCAGGGTTAACCTGCGCACACTCTCACACACCGTTTTTGGGATCAAGTGAAGCGGAACTCGAGGGAAGCTTCAAAAAAAAGAAAAAATGAAGAAAAAAGAAAAAAATAAAGAGAGAGAGAGAGAGAGAGAGAGAGAGAAAGAGTGCCTAGTGTTTTTCATGCAGTCAAGTCTTTGCATCTGTCCTTCATGTAGGATAGGACACTTTAAGGCTCGGTAGGTCTCAGGTCTTGGCCCACCAGAACTGTGGAAATTCCTGTCCGGTCATGTCGGCTTACGCCCACTAAAAGAGGGCAGCACGCACACACGCAGCTATTTTTGCCAAAAATTGGTAGTATTGCTTATGTGGGGCTGTACTCGAAGGTCTCCAGGAAAGTCATAATCTTTGTTCTCTTCTTTCTCGACCCAATGAGACAGCCGACGCCCTTAAAACGCTGAGCATAAGAGAACTGAAGTACAATACCCTGAAGGCGAGAGTATGATTTATCTACTCGAACTCGAGTCAGAGCACGAGAAGAGGGCAGTGTCCCCGCAGGCATACAAGAGGGATCCCTACATATCAAATCATCATGTCTCCCTCAAAAAAAAAAATCCAAAGTCAGATGAAAGCCTGGTCATGGCCGTGCCTGATTTCAATAGGCGAGACCCCTCAAAATGAAAGCTAAATTCCACAAAGGGGCAACGTAATTTTGTTCGACGTCTGGTCCGAAATCGCCCAAAAGGGAGAGGTCGAGCAGGTCCTGATTAGCTCGTCGAGTTAACGGTTTTGCTGGTCCTCTCGGAAGGTTTACCCCACTACTCTTTTTTCTCCCCTCAAAGATGAAAGCTCAGTGGAAATCCCAAGAGGCGCGCCCCGCTAAGGCAAGCGACCTCGTTTTAGCAAAATACACACATAATTGTCTACTTCGAAAAGCAAAAGCCATCGTCGCGAAGGAGTCTCGGTGTTTCTGGCCAGTCAAGACCTCTATCTACTACCTCGGTGATTTCTTACTTCAACCTCGGGCTTAGGTCAATGCAAGCGCGTCACCAATAGGTGCGACGGCGTCTGATTCCGGGTCAGCGTCGCGCGGTTGGCCGTTGGGGTTCCAAGGCGTTCCATCATATATCATCTAGAGTTGTGAGGAAATAGACCCGGGTCGGGTAAATCTTTTACCTCGAACACTCCTTCGGTGTATCCTTGCGGTCGGAAGCAACTGGGAGCCTAAGCATGGTATGACGGTTTTGTCATCAGGTTAAGTCTTAACCGGTAGGATTATCACTTGAGGAGTCTAGGGGCCCAAATCAATCTAGATTTGCGCACAGGATACCTAGGAGGTTAGTAAGAAACCCTGTCTTCATAAGAGTCAGGTGCCATAAGAATGGTCACTAGGCATTAGTTGTCTCAAAATATATATATATATTGAAGTGGCACTCGGAAGACGTCATCAGGCGAGTCCCCAAGTGGGAATTCTCTCAGAGCATGTTAACCCTGCATTAACCTACTTAGGAACGATTTAAACACCCTTGGTCCCCGAACCACGCCTGTTTAATAATAAGTGTCTTTCAAAAAACAAAAATATAAAAATATAAAAAAACAAAAAGAAACAAACAGAAAAATAATAATAAAACAAACAAACAAAAAAAACACACAAAAAAAACAACAACAATTTTGCATCAGTGTGATCTCATTTGTGTGCTACATTTTTACATTTTGTTCCCGTTTGCATGCCCGTGTGTTGCATTCATTATCTTTACTCTTGCCTTAATTGATAAAGGCTTGGCCCCTTGACCCGTTATCAAGGACAATCGGAACAAACATTTACTTGTTGAGCAAGGGGCCAAGTCAGAACGGACAAACTGACTTATTTTTATTGAGCAATATTGAAAAGCAGGAACGAAGGTAGGAGATAGGAAACTGAACATTCATTCCTTTATTTTATAGAAATTGTACATCAAGTTCCACCCTCTCTCTCAGTGTTACCCCTTTCTCCACTCCCCAAGCGAGGAACTCCGGAGGGTGTTGCTAAACCATGCAAGACGGAGCCTCTACTACTCTGTACCCCCCTTCCCGTCTCTGCTCCCCGTCGATCGACAGGGGTGGCAAAGAAGCTACTAACAAGAAAGCCACGCTCTCATGCTCTTCGGTAGCGCTCTTCGCCATCTCTTAGCCACTGTTCAGCAAGATCGAGGCTGGTTCGGAGTTCAAACAGTTGGGCCTCCATGGCCCTTCGCTCCTCTCTCTCAGCCAATCTGTCGGCTCTCTCTCTTCCGATGACTTTTTCCCTTTCCGCGTGCTCTCTATCTCTGTCCTCCCTCTCCAGCTGAAGGGTGATCCTCAGCTCCACGGCGTCCCGAGAAGAGCCATCGTCTGGACGATGCCGTAACTCTTCCTCCAGTTCCGCTATTCTGGCTTCCCCCTGCGCGGTGCGGGCAAGTGCATCTTGCACCTCTTTTGTCTGCCATAACCATCATCTCAGATATGTGGAGGCACGAATAAGTGAAATTCAATGACCAGACTCTCACATGTGTGGAGAGCATTCCTTCTGCCTCCGCAGCTCGCTGCGTAGTGTGAGCAAGCTGCTCATGAAGCAAATCGAGTTCGAAAGTGGGGATCCATAAACTGGAAGAAACACCATCCGCCCCCATTGCTGAGGAGGCCGCATCAAGCTGAGCGCGCTGCAATACACATAAGGTGACGCTGAGGACCTAGCACTAGGAATCTTGGTCTATGATCGTGTGTATGTAGGCTTACCAAAGAACTTAAGGCGGCGCGAGTATCATGTAACTGCCGCTCCGTGCCTATCAGGCGAGCTTGCAGGTTTGCTATCATAATGTCGTGAACATCCTGTGGAAAATAAAATAAAAAAATATTGTTCAACTCCACGGTCCCTTCGGGATGGAGTCGCTTTGCATACATCACCTTATAGAGGCGCAGATAATCCTCGCTGTCTTGAGCATGTGACTCCACGGGAGTGCCACCCCGTTGCCAGTCCTCGTATTGCTCAGGGAACCGCACTCTCCAGTCAACGGAGGTCGCCGGCCCACGCGTCTTCCTCCCGACACGTGGTGTGGTAGTCATGTCCACCCATTCTTGGGTAAGCCCTAGAGTCCTCATGGCCAATCGTAGCCGAAGTGGCTCGATTTCGTTCAAACAGTGCATCCAGAGGTCGCATCCGAACCGGGCACGGCTAGTTATGACCCATGGCTGATCGGCGTCAGTCATGCCCGCATAAGGCCTCCAGACCACCTAGGTCAGGTCACACACATCTTCTTAATATAAAAATAAAAAAAAAGAGAAAAAGGTGATGATGAAATAATAATCACCATTGCCGCGGGGAACTCTTACAACTCGCGCCTTCACACTATCAGCTGGTAGGATAGAGAGGCTGGGCTCGTGATAGGTTGCCACCGCCTCGCCAGCGGCACTGCCATCGGTCGCCAATGCTGGGTTTTTCCCATTGGGAGGTAATAATAGCTCCACAACTGCACCGTCATGTGTCATTAACATATCGAAAATAAAAACAAAAAAAATCAAAAAAAGAGAAGCAAGATACCTGGATGAACGGCGTGAAACCACTCACTGTTATCTCTTGATCTGCTCTTTTAGACAGACCCGCAAATAGATGCGCCAGCACGGCTGCTCCCCAGGCGTATCGCCCCACTTTCTCGGGGTCTACTAGGAATTCTAAGAAGCGGCAATGAATGCTATCTCCTTTCGAGCCCAGCAATAATTTCCCCAACAGGAAGAAGAGGAATCTCCTCAAATCCATGTTGGCCCTCTCCCAATTGCTCGCATCTACGTAGTAGACGGCGCGGCATCCTCTTTCAGTCCTCTCCATGAACTCTTCCGAGGACTCGTCATCACGAGGATGAATATCAGTAAGCCCCAGTGTCTCCATGATAGGCGTCTTGGCTATGGACCTGTTCTTGCGATCATCTAGGTCCACCCCTAGTAACCTCTGGGCATCCTCTCTATAGTCGGAGTACGTGATACCGGTCAGTGTCTCGCCATCCACTTTCAGGCCCATAATTCAGACCACATCTTCCAGGCTGGGCACCATGTGCCCCCAAGGCATCAAGATGGCACGGCTCATTGGATCCCACCTTTCACGCAATGCTTGGACGAGAGAGAGGTCGAGCTTGATCGGCTCAATCCGGAGAAAGACTCCAAGCCCCATCACATCTAGCCTGGCCTTCTGAAAATCCGAGAGACCTCTGTATGCTGCCACTACTAACTCCCATGAAGTATGTGATTTCATCACATTCTGCGCATACACAAGGAATGGAGAGGGGTTTTTGTCAAAAGAGAAAAAGGAAGAAAGAACTAGAAGATCAGGCAAGAAAACTCAGCTTACGAGTTACGTTTGGGTCCTCTCACTGAAGTGCCCTTCGAGGTCTGAGAGCCTCCTGGAACTGCTACCAGTGGACCTGCTTCTCTTCGAAGAGTGGGAAGATTCACCCTCCATTTTGAACCTTAGAACCCTTAGTTCTTCCGTTTCCGTGGAAACTTGTACTCTTCGAGTTGGCTACCAGTGCCCCTGGGGGGACGAACGAGGGTGATAATTATAGAAATGGGAGAAGGGCGAGTCAAGACTGCCTACTGTGAGCGACGTCACGCGGTTCGGGGAAGAGCGGAGAGGACGCGGAGTGCGGGCTCCTCTTTCTTTTTGGTGTTTGTTTGCTGCAACACAGGAATAAGAGAAGAGAGAGAAGGGGCCACCACGGGAGATTGCTCCGGCGGGGCGAGCGGGACAAGTGTGATATAGCAAGATATGGGGGTTAAACGGCCATAGCGGGAAGTGACTCGCTGCGGCCTCGGGGGGACGGGAATGGTGCAGAAATTAAATAACAAGAATTGAAACGGCCATTGGGGAAGTGACTCGCCGCGGCCTCGAGAATATGAGCAGATGATATGATGACAGAATATAAAGAGAATACAAAGAGCGGGAATTTAAACGGCCATTGGGGAAGTGACTCGCCGCGGCTTCGAGAACATAAACAGATAAGAATATAACGTATGTGAATTTAAACGGCCATTGGGGAAGTGACTCGCCGCGGCCTCGAGAACACGAATAGATAAGAATATAGCATATAAGAACAGGAATTTAAACGGCCATTGGGGAAGTGACTCGCCGCGGCCTCGAGAATATGAGCAGAATATAACAGAGTATAAAGAGAATATAAGAACGGAAATTTAAACGGCCATTGGGGAAGTGACTCGCCGCGACCTCGAAAACAAGATGTGATCGCCATGGGCCGAAAGACCCCAAAATAAGAAAGTGATCGCGCCTACCTCAAGAGCGAGAGATGGCGGGTTGCTTCTTCCTCTCCCTCCGGCCGACCGACGGAGAGGGCTTTCCTCGGCTACCCTTGCAAAACAACGACAAACAAATGACAAGTGGATTAGAAAGATGGAGGTGTAGTATTCAAATCCTTGCGATAAAAATAACGAAATGATGGCAAGACACACACCTGGTTGGTGTTATCTTTTAAACCCCTCTCGGACTCGAGTAGGAGGAAAATGAGATGATGGATGTAAGAAGTGTATAAGAAAAGGTGCCCTTATGAAGGGGGATAGGGGATGCAAGATGATGAATGCAAAAGAACTACGAAGAAAAGGAAAGAATTGGCTTATTGGATGTGCCGATGGTGAAATCCGGCGGAGCTCCGGCAGCGTGGGGATGACGTGGAAGCGCGGTGGATGAAGACGACCTTCCTCTCGCGAGCGTGAGCACCCGAGAAGCCGGCAGAACCTCCACCTACAAAAGAACCCACGGGTTAGAAAATGACTCCGTAGCCTCTGGGCTCCGGCAGCCTATCGGATCACTTCGAAGCTCTTCCAGAACTGAGGGGGTGGGCCTCTATTTATAGGGCTCCGGAGGGTGGAGGCGTCCAGGACCCTGGACACCTCCATCAGGGCCGAATTAATATTTTATTCTATTTTTATATATATTTTTGGAATACTTTTGTGGAGGCGTCCAGGGCCCCGGACGCCTCTAACAGGTCCACCGAATACTGCTGACGGCCGCACGCGGTTTGGCACAACGCGTGGTTTTGTGAGCGGCGCCTCGTGATTCAGAAATGGGCGCGTCCAGGTGGCTGGACGTCTCCATAATTTGGATTTTTTCACACACGACAAACCGTCGTTCGGTGGCCGACGCCCGTGAGGGAGTTTATGGAGGCATCCAGGGTCCTGGACGCCTCCATTAATTTATTATTATTATTTTTTTATTTGGTTTTGTCCTGGCATTTTATAATGTTTATATTTGTTTTTATGGAGGCGTCCAGGGGCCTGGACGCCTCCATTAATATATTATTATTATTTATTTGGTTTTGGGCTTGAAAAATACATGAAAAGACTGGGGGCGTCCAGGGGCCTGGACGCCCCCATTAAGGCCCACCCGGGTCCTCGGTTTAGTCGCTGGCGGCCGCCCGGCAGACAGCCTTCCTGATTCCGGAACCTCCTGATACGTTCGACTGGTGTTGACGCCGTCCGAATGCCGTGTCGAGACGATTCCGGATGCCGAAAAAGGCAGAGGAAGACCCAAGAAAAGCAAGCACTCAAGCGATTCAAAATGCATAAGCCGTCGCGGGGCGTCGTATAGTAATATGAAACCTTCTCAGGAGACGTCAGGAATGGCGTGTCTACAGCTGCCCCGCCTTGGCGTCTGCTTTGCAAGGGAGCGACACGTAGTGGAATGGTATCGAAGTGGAGTGAAATGAAGTGGGAGCGGACTGATAAGTTGATGCCAAGGTGTGATGAGGCACGCTTTTGACGTTACTGTTTGGAATCTTTCCTGAAGTTTCAATGAGGTGACCTTGAAGGGGGTCTTTCAAATTTTGACGATTGCTTGGACGGAGATCAAATAAGGGAGGGTGAGATGTGCGCTCAGGCACGAAAAAGAGACCAACTTCTCGGTGTGGAAGTACCTGGGTCATAAACCGGAGGTTTCACCTTTGGGGAGCGGTTACCAGCAAATGTGGAAGTGCTGCGGCCAAGGTGGGTCAAGCAAGGTAAAAAGTAAAAGAATATCTGAGGGTCTGTCCAAACAAGGGTCTCCTTTGGAAGAGCAGCGTAAGGCCATTTCAAGGAAATTCAGTATTTCATTCGGAGTGGAATATCTCATATTTGTAGGAATTGAAGCACAACGGCCTTCGCAATCGAATCACTTGAATGATTTTCCGCAATAAATCAAAATACTATATGAATGCATGCTGGGTTAAAATAAAAATTTAAAACAAACTAAAATAGAAAATAGCCAAGGATAATATTGTCAACTTGTTAAGAACGGGTCAGGATACCGATCCGGTGAGCCGCCACTGGGCTGGGACCCGTTTATCCGCGCACCAACTCACTGAATGGAACCGTCGTCCCCATGCTACCACAAGTTAACGGCCTATCCGTACAACCCAAATTCTTCCGGGATCATCACCGTTTTTGTTGAAGGGGAACTCAAATCCCGGATTCGCTCGGGCCGCAAGGTCCTTGACATATTCTAGTAGCGTAGGTATCGTATACTATGATGCATGACATGGTGGGACCAACCATTGAAAGGTGGGATAGGAGATAGGACAAAGATGTCCATTAGTAAAACCTGCACAGGCCAGCATGGATCAATAACATCAGAAAGTAGCAGATTTATAACAGAATCACACCACAATGGAAAAGAAATCTAGCCAAAATCCTGACACTGACTGCTGATGTGACATGTTCTGTCCTGTAGCGATCTTCCCTTCCTATAAGAACTCCCCTTAGGCTAGTTCATTCAAATGCACCAAGGTGGGTTTTGGAAGCTCAGGAGAGGAAGGAGAGGAGAATCTAGAGATTTCAGGATGGAAGGAGAGTCTTCCCGCGTTATGAAGAGGAGCAGGCCTAGCAGCGAGATCAGGCGACTCTCCGACCTCGAGGGTCATCTGAGTGGGACGATCTTGTCGCATATGGTAAGCTGATTCATTTCAAATTTTCCATGTGAACCTTCTTCTTACTTCCTTCATTTCTTCTTTCTTTCCTCTTCCAGCCATATCCACTCTTCCCAGGCCCGAGGAAGTTTTCCAAACTGCCATGGCTTTCAAAGCTAACTTCCAATATCTCCATTGGCATGAGGGCCATACTCTCGAAGTGGCATCTGCAGGGGCTCCTTATTCACGCCAAACATTACGAGAAGATTCGTATGGACTAGGCGGCTATGGGTGCACTAGTGGAGATCTGGCATCCCCAGACCCACACTTTCATCTTCCCGACCTTCGAGGTGACCATCCTCCTCGAGGAGGTGGAACTTCTGTTCGGATTGAAGAAATTCAAGAGTGACGGGAAGGTGAAGGCTATGCGGATGCTGACACGGGTGACTTCCGAAAGCGTTCTTGGGAGCTTCATGCCGCCCGACGCAGCCAGAAAGGTCCGTACTCAAAAGGGGATCGATCTCCAAAAGCTTGCGGAGTGGGTCATGGAGGCCCTGAGAGGGTCACCAGACGATGATTATTTGGAGGGAATCATGAAGGGGTTCACCATTTGTCTGGCGGGTGCTCTCTTGTTTCCTTATACCGACAACATAGTGGAGGAGGATCAACTAAGTGCCATTCGCGGGATCTGGAGTGGAAAGAGGGTGGGACCCCCCATCCTTGCCTATCTTTACAGCGGCCTTACTACCTCGAGCATGGGTAAGCCTCCTTTTGGTTGCGCACTTGTCTTGAATTGCTGGCTTGATTTGCACTTCAAATTCGACCACCGCGAGGGAATGCCAACTGCTTCGAAGCTCTTCCAACAAAGCCCGCTTCACCACATAGCCGACGTGTTAGGCTTCGGTGGTACTGTAGTGAACCGCGTTCCGTGGCTGAAGAAACGTGAAGACTGGCGGTCTCACTTCCGCACCGTGACACAAGGCTTCTTTACTTGCGCACCGGCATGTTTGCTTTCGCTAGATCTCCTCATGAGGCCTTCTCCCGAAGTTGATCTTAACTGATCGGCGCGACCGAGTTCGTCCTTTATAATGCGCATCGGTGCTGCCTCCAGATTGGCATCCCTCGCCATTCGTTCCCGCCACCGACTGGCATCGTTCCTTTGAAGAAAAGGGAGTTGGGCACTGAAGCGGACACGAAGGAAGCGAAGGCCATTAAAGCTCCTTGGAAGACAAGTGTTGCGGGAAAGGCCTTAGCGCACGTGGTGGAAGGATGCGAGCCGTGGAGGGCTTATGTAACCGAACTGGGGAAGTTAAGGCCTAAGGCGCCTAAGCCCATGATGTAGTTCACTCTGCTTTTATGACGGAATAAAATCTGGTATTTGACAGTTTTGGACCAGTTCCGTTAATTATTCTCGTCTTTTTTGTGGTTTTTGTTTTTCTTTGTGTTTTTATTTTTTTGTTTAGATTATATACATACTCTTATCTTTTTTACTTTTATTATATATATATACTTATTTTTTTTGAAAATTTTTTATTATGGGGGCGTCCAGGGGACTGGACGCCCCTAATTTTATATTTTGATTTTTTAAAGTTTTTTTTTATCTTGGGGGCGTCCAGGGGCCTGGACGCTCCTATTTTTTATTTTTGATTTTTTTAAAATTTTTTGATTTGGGGGCGTCCAGGGTCCTGGACGCCCCTATTTTTTATTTTTGATTTTTTTGAATTTTTTGATTTGGGGGCGTCCAGGGTCCTGGACGCCCCAACGTTTTATTTATTATTTTTTTGGTTTTTTTTGTTTTGGGGGCGTCCAGACGCCTGGACGCCCCAAAATTTTTGAATTTTGAAAAAAAATAAAAAAATGTGGGGGCATCCTGGTGCCTGGACGCCCCAAAGAAGGTAGCTTCTATATATAAGGGCTGCCCCCCCCTTTTGCTCATTTACTGTTCATTCTGACGACCTAGTCACCATAGACGACCCATTCTTAGTCCCAATGGAGCGAGGAGGATCGAGCCAGGGTCCAGAGAAGCGGAAACGACTGGCTCGTCGTGCGAGGAGGTTGAGGGATGATGCCGAGGAGGCTGCTGCGGCGGAGGAGATTGCCGTGGGTGAGGAGGCTCTTCCTTTGGCCTTGGAGGCTGCAGTGGACGCTGGCGACGCGGCAGAGGACGAGCATGATCCGGTAAGCCCCTTAGACCTCCATTCTATTGGTTCACTGGGTTAAAAGGGCGGAGGAGAGGCTGTGTGAAGAACGCCGGGTGTGAGGGAAGGAGGCGTCCAGGGGCCTGGACGCCTCCACATTTTCTTTTTCTTTTTATTTTTTTTATTTGTATACGAAAATAATATAAATATAATTAAAAATAAGGAGGCGTCCAGAGCCTGGGACGCCTCCATGATAATATATATATTATTAATATATTTTTTATTTTGGTTTTTGGGTTTTTTCTAAAAAATAAAATAAAATAAAGGAAATGGAAAGGAGGCGTCCAGGGGCCTGGACGCCTCCACAAAAAATAAATATTTTAAAAAGAAAAAATAAAATAAAATGAATAAGTAGTATATACAGTGTTATTGTTTATTACTATTCATGATGCTGATGTGTTCTCTATTGGTTTCGTGGTGTGCAGGGCGTGATGAAGGGACGGATCAGCTGGTCCCTAGTGGTGGCAGCATACCGTGGGCTGCCGGACTTCCAGAGGGCGCGTGTGGACGCCATGGGCTTTGGAGCTTTCCTTAGGATCGAGCCCTTCCGGCTCGACCTTCCTCTTATCCAGGCACTGAGGAAGCGGTGGCACGCACCGAGCCGGGCGTTTCTGATGCCCTGGGGGCACATGGTGCCGACACTAGAGGACGTGGCTCGGATTACCGGGCTACGAGTTGACGGAGAGGCAGTCAGCGGTGTCACCTACCCCGACTACCGAGAGAGTGCCCTGGACCTGCTGTGGTTAGAGACGAGCGTGACTGATAGAGACATCAGGGTAGTTGGCCGAGTGGAGATCATGGAGGCGCTCGGATTCGTCGACCCGCGCCAGCGGGTTAGCGAGACTGGAGCGGAGTTCTTGGCTCGACTAGAGGGAGATGCCCGCGTAGCTTTCACCCAGGATCCGAGCGAGAGGGAGCTGGTGGATCTAGACCTTCGGAGGTTTCTTTTCTTCTTCCTGGGCCGCCTTCTGCTGGGGACGAAGGGGGATGGCATCCACTGCCGTTTCCTCGGGATCTTGGCGGATCTGGACAGAGTGGGACACTACGCGTGGGGAGCGGCTCTGCTTGCCCATTTGATTGCTGATCTCTCCCAGACTTCGGAGAAGGAGACGATAGTCAGCGGCTTCGCACCTTTTCTTCAGGTAAATATTTTATTTATGCATTCCCACAGTTAAATATGTAATTATTGTACTAATGATGTATGATGGATGCAGGTGTGGAGCTATTACTATTTCCCGATGGGGAGGGCTAGGCATGGGAAAAGGAGGGCCGTGCCTCTGGCGCGGCGGTGGAGGCCGATCGTGGTTGCAGCACCCCACGGCTACCAGCTGGCGTCGCTTCGTCGGGAGCTGAGCGAGTATCCCGAGGCCATGGTATGATGCATATGATTTTTTGTGTTTTTATGCATGTGACTATCATGATGTATGCATGGTGATGCAGGTGGTGTGGAGGCCCTACCTGGTCATGGGCGATGCTGGCCAGCCCTGGGTTGTAGCGGGTCTTCCTCGTTTCAGGCGGGACGTGTGGGTCCATTGCCTGAACGAGATCGAGCCGCTTCGGCTGAGGCTGGTTATGAGGACGTTGGGGCTGGCCCAAGAGTGGGTCGATGTAGATGGGCCGGCCCGCATCGGGCGGAAGACCAAGGGGAAGGCGAAGATCGTGAACTGGCGCACGCGCTTCCCAGCACAGTACCAGGACTGGCAGCAGGGCGGGGTCCCAGTGGTGTCCCATGTACAGGACAGCACAGACTACATGAGACGGTATCGAGCTACGTACGGGGACCGCCTCTCCTTGGGTGGTATGGCAAGGGTAAGTGAAATGAGAATGCTTCACTCTTTTATATGTATATGCATGTGGTACTAACTTACGTGCAATGCAGGATGCTCGTGATACCATGATCGCCGACCTGCGTGCCCAGTTGGCGGACGCCAGGCGACAGTTGGTGGCCATCCGACAGGAGTTGGAGATCCTGGTGAGTTTATGTGATGCATTTTTTTTTGCGACCTGGATTTTTGATGCTTAGCCTTTGACTGACGTTTGTCCCGTGTTTCAGTGGGCCCACCAGACAACGGCAGCCGGGATGGCTGGTGGAGCGGGTTCCAGTTCGCGGGGCCCTCCTCCGGAGGTTTCTGCCCTCCAGGAGCAGCTGGCGTATGCGGTGGCTCGTGCTGAGGAGGCCGAGCGTGACCGCGAGGCTCGAGTGAGCGTTTGCCTGACCTCGACTCTCCTTCTGGCTGCTCTCCTTCTATCACTGTTGTTCTCTTATGGTGCATGCGTGCTTTGACAGGTGGCCGAGATTCGAGAGGCCCTGGCGCATGCTGTTCGTGCCGAGCAGGAGCGCGACGCTCGGGTGGCGGAGCGTGATGCCCGGATTGTGGAGCTGGAGGAGGAGCGTCGACGGGAGGCTGAGGAGCTCCCTCATGACGTGCTGGATCTGCGGATCGCCCTCGAGCTGTCGAGGAGGGAGGCGATGAGAGAGAGAGAGGAGAGGGAGAGAGAGAGGGAGGAGCGACAGCGGGATCAGACTGAGAGGAGGGCTCTGGAGGCCCAGCTGCTGGAGCTCCGATTGAGTCTCGGCACGGCGGAGGGGAGGCTTCGAGAGAGCGAGGAGCGGTACCAGAGGGCGAAGGAACGCGGGGCGCGACTTCGTCAGTCTGGTTCTTTTTCCATGGGCAGCTATCTGGTCTCTTCGGCCGAGGAGCGTCGTCGCGCCTTCGAGGCTGGAGTGCCACCGCAGGGCGAGGCGAGCATGGCTTCTCAGGGTTCGCAGAGGCCCCCTAGGGATCCCCGGCAGAGGAGGGAGGAGAGAGATGACCAGGAGGGTGATGGTGAGAGTTAGAGAGTTGCTTGTACACGTCACCCTTCTCACTGTATGATGTACTTTCGGCTATTATATGAAATGGAAATGGCTTTTTGGTGTTGTGTGTACTTTTCTCTCTCCCATACTTTCTTCTTTGCACTGAGTTGTCCTTCGAGGCACGCTCCACGAGACCTTACCCTGAACAGCGGAGAACTACGCTTTGCACGGGGGGATTCTGTTTCCTTTCTCCTCCTTTTGGGCGCGTCCAGGCGCGAGGACGCGTCTTAGTCCTTGAATTCAAATTTAAAGCGTCGGGTGGCCTTTCTTCTCCCGTGCCTTACCCGCAAACGAGCCCGCCTTCCGCCGAAACTCGCTTGCCCCTTTTTCATCTTCCTCCTCTTTTGATCGATGGAGTTCGGTGGGCCTGACCATGGTGAAGGTGGAGAGGGACGAGGAACTCCTCGCCCGAGGAGGGACGCGCCAGAGCACGGAACGGCGTCCATGGAGGAGGAAGGGCCGCTTCGGGCTCCCGAGGGACCCGAGGGGCCCGATGGCGCGGAGGGAGGTGAATACGGTCTGGTAGGTCCTCCGATCTCTTCCTCTTTTAATTCATTTGAGTTTTGAAGCAAGCCGTGCGAAGGGGGAAAAGGGTTCGGCTAGTGTCGTACTCAAATGATGGACGCGTCCTAGACAGGGGACGCGTTCTTTGACTGATGTGAGACCCCTTTCTTGGTGCAGGACATGGCAAGGACCCTGGGCCTGGCCGATGAGTGGGCGAGTGCGGACGAGCCGAGCCGCGTCAGGAGGGAGAGTCGCGACAAGGCGAGGCTCGAGGACTGGGCCGTACGTCTCCCTGGACAGCAAGGGGGTGTACTGGTGCAGGACAGTGCCGACTTCCTGCGGCGACAGAGAGAGAGTTACGCGGGGCTTCCCCAAGCTGGGGACACGCGTGGCATCGGCGGCTCGCGCGCCCAACTGTCAGAGACTAGGCGGCAGCTGGCCGTCGCTCAACATGAGCTGTTGCTCCTGGTAAGTTACGTGCCGCACTTTTAACTTCAGATTTTGGAGTTTCACTGACGGCCGTTGTTTATTTTGTTCCAGCGTGCCCAGCAGACAGCGACGGTGGGAGTGGCTGGCGGATCTTCCAGTTCCTCGGCCCCTTTTCTCGAGATTGCCTCCCTCCGGGAGCAACTTGCCGGTGCGGTGGCCCGCGCGACCCGGGTGGAAGAGGAGCGTGACGCCTGGGTGGCGACTGTAGCGGAGCTGCGGCATCGTGGTGAGGAGAGACCTTCTCCAGACATCCTGGAGTTAAGGGTTCTTCTGCAGATGATGAGGAGAGAGGCAGAGAGAGAGAAAGCCGAGAGAAGGTCCGAGCGACAGCGGGATCTGACCGAGAGGAGGGCCTTGGAGGCCCAAGTGAGGGAGCTCCAGCTGGGCCTTCAGGCCGTCGTGCAGAGGCTAGGAGGGATGGAGACGCGCTACGAGAGAGCGCGAGAGTTTGGGGAGTGACTCCGCCAGTCCGGTCGCTTTGCCGCCAGTGGCTTCTTCGCCACGCCAGGGGAGGAGCAGCGAGTCACTGCTGCGGAGCAGGCGCCCAGAGGCGAGGCAGGTGCTACTGCACGGGGATCCCGGAGGCTTCTGAGGGACCCTCACCTCGGGGGAGAGGAGGAGAGTGCCCAGAGAGATGAGTGATGGTGAGGATTGGCGAGCTAGTGGACCCGCCACCTCTCTATGATTGTAGTGTTTGTGACAGCTTATGTAGAATTATGAATGGAGTGATTTGATTTTCTGCTGCTCGTTTGTTCTCTTGTGCATTCCTTCTTCCCTACACTTCCTCTCCTTTGCACTGTTCCCATGTGATGGGTCTGCCGAGACTCCACCCCAAGCAGAGAATCGCGTCTTATTGTGACCATTTTTCACGGGAATCTACCGTCGAAGTCAATAATGACGGCCCTAGTGCCTTCTCCCGGATGTTGCGTCAAATTTTGCGAACGTCCTTCAAAACATGATAGGGTATCCCTAGACAACATAGGGTGCTAGTCGTCATATTCTCCATCCAATCAATCACCCTGTGCGAGCGGTGAAGTGACACACGGGACCGCATGGTAGGTGCCTCATCGCGAGGGCTATTATTGACAGGTGATGGAGGCAATCTTGGCCCGCACTCCTTCCATTTCTATAAATTCTTGTCCCTTTTATCTTCCCAGGTATATCGAGGACTAACTCGAGGAGCACAAGTTTTCACGGGAGAGGAGGAGTTCAAAATTCTGAGAGTTGGATGGAGGGCGAATCTTCCCATTCCTCGAAGAGAAGCAGGTCCAGTGGTAGTAGTTCCAGGAGGCTTTCAGACCTTGAAGGGCACTTCAGCGAAAGGGCCCAATCACAACTCGTAAGCCAAGTTTTCTTGCCCTTTTTTCCATTCTTTCTTCCTTTCTTCTGACCAAACCTCACCCCCATTCCTTGTACGTGTAGGTTGTGATGAAATCACAAATCTTATGGGAGTTGGTAGTAGCAGTGTACAGGGGCCTCCCAGATTTTCAGAAGGCGAGGCTAGACGTGATGGGATTTGGTACCTTCCTTCGGATCGAGCCGATCCAGCTCGACCTGGTCCTGATCCAAGCCTTGTGTGAGAGATGGGACCCAGTGAGTCGGGCATTCCTGATGCCGTGGGGGCACATGGTGCCCAGCTTGGAGGATGTGGTCCGGATCACAAGCCTGAAGGTAGAGGGCGAGGCAGTGACCGGAGTCACTTACGCGGACTATAGAGAAGGTGCCCAGAAGTTACTGGGTTTGGACCTAGATGGTCGGAAAAACAGGTCGGTAGCTAGGGCGTCCCTCATGGATGCATTAGGACTCACCGACACTCGTCGGCGGGACGATGAATCCTCAGAAGAGTTCATGGAAAGGATGGAAATAGGATGCCGTGCCGTGTACTGCACAGATTTCGGCGACTGGGAAAGATGCAACATAGATTTGAGGAGATTTCTCCTCTTCCTTTTGGGGAGATTGGTACTGAGCTCGAAAGGGGACGGTATCCAATGTTGCTTCATGGAGCTGCTGTCAGACCTTGAAAGAGTAGGGAATAATGCTTGGGGAGCCGCCATGCTGGCACACTTGTTTGCAGGCCTATTTCAAGAAGCGGATCGTGAGATGACTGTGAGTGGTTTCACACCATTCATCCAGGTATTTTTTTTGATTTTGCTTGTTTTGTATTTTTTTGTGTGTTTTTGCAAAGTACTGATGACCTGTGCCGAGTAGCTATGGAGCTATTATTACCTCCCTATGGGGAGAGCTCGGCATTGGCGACCCGTGGTGGTGCCGTTAGCCAGGCGGTGGGAGCCCATCATGAGTGCGGCACCCCTAACCTACCAACTGATGGTGCTAAGGCGGGAGCTACAGGAGTTCCCTGCAGCGATGGTAAACTGGAGGCCCTACTCAGACATGGTCGATGCCGACCAGCCGTGGGTTCTAGCAAGTCGTGCCCGGTTCGGACGGGAACTGTGGATGCACTGCCTGAATGAAATCGAGCCGCTTCGGCTACGATTAGTTATGAGGACTTTAGGACTGGCTCAAGAATGGGTGGATTCAGCTGCGCCACCTCGTGTCGGGAGAAAGACGCGGGGACCGGCGACCTGCATTGACTGGCGCGTGCGATTCCCCGAACAGTATGAGGACTGGCAACGGGGTGGCACGATTGTAGAATCACAGGCGCGGGATAGCGAGGACTTATTACGTCTATATAGGACAAAGTACGCAGAACGGTTCCAACCCCGGGGACTTGTGGAGGTAGGTTTCCCCCTTTTCTCTTCTCTTCTTTCTCCTTTTCTTAGTTTTCTGGTGAAAATGCTGACTTGTAAGGCTGCAGGATGTCCGGGATGCCATGATAGCGAATTTATGAACTCGCTTGGCAGAGATGGAACAACAGTTGGGCGATGTCCGCGGAGCCACGAGCGCCTTGGTAGGTGTACAGTACGTTCCTAATTAAAATCCCAGATTCCAGATGTTGGCTGCTAATTCACGCGGTCGTAGCATGCCCAGATTGGCGCGGCTTCCCCAGCGATGGGAGTGGGTGGTGCCTCTTCCAGCTTGTGGATTCCCACCTCAGAACTTGACTCGCTTCATGAGCAACTTGCTCACACCACGCAGCGTGCTGCGGAGGCAGAAGGGATGCTCTCTATTCAGATAAGAGTCTCAGTGTTGAGTTCTCTTGGTTTACGCCTTATCGCGTATCTGAGATGGTACACTTGGTAGGAAAAGGAGACGGAAGAAGCGCTTGCCAAGGCTGCGCAGAAGGAGGCTAGGATAGCAGAACTGGAGAGGGAACTGCGGCGTCATCCTGATGACGACTCCTCTAGGGATGCCGTGGAACTGAGGATCACTCTCCAGTTGGAGAGGGAAGACCGTGAGAGAGAACGTGCAGAGAGAGAAAGAGACGCGGAGAGAGAAAGAGCCAACAGATTGACTGAAAGGGAGGAACAAAGGGCCATGGAGGCCCAACTATTCGAACTCCGAATCAGCCTTGGTCTTGCTGAACAGTGGCTGAGAGATGGTGAGGAGCGCTACCGAAGAGCACGAGAGCGTGGCTTTCGTGTTGGTAGCTTCTCTGCTACTTCCGTGGATCAACGCCGGGATGTGGGAATAGGAAGGGGAGTACAGAGCGGTAGGAGTACCGCTTTTCGTAGTTGGGTAGCACCTTTGAGAGTGTTTTGCCCGGAGAGTAGTGGTACGAGTAATGCAGAGAGAGAGGGCGGAACTTGATGTAATTTTTTTGGTTTTTTAGAATAAAATACAAGGTTCGGTTTGTTTGTTTTTCACCTTTGCTTTAGTTGCCTGAATCCCTGCACATATTACTGAAACAAACAAATCAGAATTTCTGTTCTGACTTGGCCCCTTGCTCAATAAGTAAATGGTCACTGTGACTGTCCTTGATAACTGGTCAAGGGGCCAAGCCTTTATTTAAGGAAGGCGAGAGAAAGAAGTGATGATAAGTGCGACAGGCAAGCACACGAATGCAAGCGGTATTAAAAGTGAGATGCTGCACGCAAATGCAATCATGCAAAATTGATTTGTTTTCTTTTTTATATTTGGTATTTTTTGTTTTATCATAAAAATATTTTTTTTGTTTACAAATATGTACATTTTCTCTTTTCCATTTTTTTTGTTACTTTTATCATCTCAATTTTTTTATTGCTAACGCCCGGCAAGCACCCAAATGGCACCTAACCTTCGTGAGAACAGGGGTTTCTTACTAACCTCCCAGGTATCCTAAGTGCACATCTAGGTTGATTTGGGCCTCTAGACCCCTCGAATGATGATCCCGCCGGCTAAGACTTACCCTGATGACAATACCGTCATGTCATGCTTAGGCTCTCAGTCGCTTCCGACCACAGGGATTCACCCAAAAGGTGTTCGAGGTAAAAGATTTGCCCGACCCGGGTCTATTTCCTCACAACTCTAGATGGTATATGATGGAACACCCTGGAACCCTAACGACCAACCGCGCGACGCTGACCCGGAATCAGACGCCGTCGCACCCATAGGTGACGCGCTTGCATTGGCCTAAGCCCGAGGTTAAACAAGAAGACATCAAGGTGGTAAACAGGGGTCTTGACCAGCCAGAAATGTAGAGACTCCTTCGCGGCGATAGTTTTTGCTTTTCAAAGTAGGCAACCAAATGTGTATATTAAAATAAGGTCGCAGACCCTAGGCAGTTTTCACCCTTCAGAAACTCCATCGAACGTTCATCTTTAGAGGGAGAAGGAAGAGTGTAGGGGATAAACCTCCTGAGAGGACCGGCAAAGCCGTTAACCCGGCGAGCGAATAAGAGCCCATCAACTCTTTCCTTTCGGACAACTTCGGACCAAATCTCGAGCATTTACATTCCACGGCCCCCCTTTGTGGATTCAGACTTTTGCTTTGAGGGGTTCCGTTTATCGCAACAGGCACGGTCACGACCAGGCTTTTCTCTTGATTTTGATTTTGTATTTCTTTTTGTGAGGGAGATATAGTCGTTTGACGTTTGTGGGCTCCCTTTTCGTATGCCTGCGGGGACACTACTCTCTTCTCGTGCTCTGATCGATGCTCGAGGAAATGGATCCTACTCTTGTCTTTGGGGTTTGAGTTTCGGTTTCTCATGCTCAGCGTTTTAAGGGCGCCGACTGTCTCATTTGGTCGAAGGGAAAAGAATAAAGATTACAGCTTTCGGAGATCTTCTGGGTGGGGCCCCACCATAGGTGATGCTACCGACTTTTTTTTTGAATAAAATACATAAGTGAGCACATGTTGGCTTCCTTCGAGCGAGCATAGGCCGACGTGGCCGGACAGGGATCTCCACGGTTCTGGCAAACCAAGACCCGGTGCCTACCAAGCCTTAATGGGCCCTATCCTAACATGAAGGTTAAATGCAGGGACTTAACTATATGGTGACTGCCAAGCATCGGCATTTTGAATTTTCCATATTTTTAGTGGTTTTCAATATTCCTTTGTTTTTGATGTTTTTATCTTTTCATCATTTTTTTTTGTTTGTTGTGCTAAGGGTAGTATTTCTTAAGATAAAGCCCATTCCAAGGGTGGGATAACTCGGTCCCTTCGGCGTTGACTAGCTTGTAGGCGTTGCCAGGGTACACGGCTTGAATTACAAATGGTCCTTCCCAATTGGGTTGGAGCTTAGAACGCGGACCTCCAGGTTTGACAAAAATTCTTTTTACGACCATCTCACCGACTTTGAATTTTCTCTCAACGACCTTCTTTTGGTAAAAGCGAGCGAGTCTATTTTGATACACACGCGCGTGTTCGGCAGCGGCCAGCCGTTTCTCATCCAAGAGTTCCAACTGGGTGAGGAGTGAATTACGACGATCGTCGAGGGGAAATTCCTCGTCCAATTGTACCCTGAGAGAAGGGATCAGAGTCTCATACGGGACTACAGCTTCCATACCATAAGTAAGGGCGAATGGAGTCTGCCCGGTGGGGGTACAGATTGAAGTGCGATAGGCCCATAGAGCTTCGATAAGTTTTTCTGGCCAGTCTGAAAACTTACTAGACTCGCAGGTTTTTTTGATGATTTTGAGTAATATTTTATTGGTGGCCTCAGCTTGGCCGTTACCTTGTGGGTAATAAGGCGATGAATGGTGCAATGCAATTGCGTACCTTTTGCAGAGGTCCTGTAGGTCTTGAGAAATGAACTGTGGCCCATTGTCGGTGACGATTGTGCTTGGGACGCCGAATCTGGCGAGGATGTTCTTTATGATGAACTTGCAGACTGTTGACGCCTTGATTTCCGCGTAAGCTTCAGCTTCGACCCATTTGGTGAAGTATTCCGTCGCAGTAAGGATGAAAGATTTCTGCTTGGTGAGGGAATTGGGATCACCTAGGGGACCAATGATGTCGAATGCCCACATGGAGAAAGGTCACGGGGAGGATATTGGGTGAAGTGAGGAAGATGGTGAATGGATTTTATCGGCGTGAAGTTGACACTTGACACACCTACGGACATAGACAGCACAATCCTCTTCCATAGTGGGCCAGTAAAAACCTTGCCGAATGATCTTTTTGGCGAGCATCTGACTATTCACGTGGCCACCGCATACACCCGAGTGCGTCTCTTCTACACATTTCCAAACCTCATCGTCACCAAGACATCTTAACAGAATACCAGTAAGGCTCCTCCTATAGAGTAGACCTCCAACCAAAGTATATTTCTGAGCCACCCTTCTTATGACTTTCTTGTCCTCTGTGGTGGCCCCTTCAGGATAAGACTGATCTTGGCAGTATTTGACAATTTCATAGAACCATGGTTTCTCTTCATCAGCCAGTTCTTCTTCGGCCTCTGCCAACATGATTTCCCTCTTCTCAAGGATATCTTCCTGTAGGATCTTCCTTGCTATCCTGTCTTTGATATTTACGTAGGAAGCATCATCGATTGCAGGGGCGTGAAGTTTATAGATGGAAATGGACTTAAACCATCTTCCTAGAGGGAACCTTATGGATGATGCCAACGAGGCGAGGGCATCGGCGAGAATATTCTGATGACGAGGGACATGAACAAAGATCAGTTTGGTGAATAGTTTGGCAAAGGCAGCAGTGAGTTCTTGGTATGGCTTGAGTTTGGGATCGCGAGTGCGATATTTAGTGAGCACCTGGCGAAGGATGAGTTGACTATCACCTACGACTCGCAACTCAGTGATACGAAAAGAATGAGCGAGTTCTAGGCCAGCTAGAAGGGCTTCATATTCAGCTATATTATTGGTGACTGTAAATTTGAGTTGGTATGCCAATGGGAATGTGAGGCCTTCAGGCGACAGGAGGGCGATGCCGATTCCTCTCCCTTGAGAATTCAGAGCTCCATCAAAATATAGCGTCCACGTTGGCTCATCTGATTGGTTGATGGACATTAGTTCCTCATCTGGAAACTCTGATTGGACGGGATCGAACTTGGGAAGAGGATGGTGAGCGAGATGCTCGGCTATGGCATAGCCTTTAATCACCTTTTGCTGGATGTAGGTGATGTCGAACTGAGAGAGAAAACTTTGCCAGCGTGCTAGCCTATCCGTAAGGACGGATTTCTCCAGAAGGAATTTGATAGGATTCATTCGAGCAATCAAGTGGACCTCGTGAGCCAAGAAGTAGTGCTTCAATTTCTGCACTACCCAAACGAGGGCAGCACAGGTTTTCTCCATGCCGGTGTACTTCTGCTCACAGGGATTGAGAAGTTTGGACAAGTAATAGGTTGCCCGTTCCTTACCTTCTTCATCAGCTTGTGCGAGGACGGCTCCCACGGAGTCATCCAAGACTGAGACGTAAAGGATCAGAGGTTTTTCTGGTTTGGGTGGAATGAGAACGGGTGGACTAGCCAGATATTCCTTTAACCCTTCAAAAGCTTTCTGACATTTAGAATTCCAGTGGAATTCTACTCCTGGCTTGGTCAACTCGTAGAGAGGTCTACACCTTTGTGAATGTTGGGACACAAACCGACGAATAAACTGTAACCTCCCGATTAAACCTCGGACTTCCCTCAAATTCTTGGGAGGCGGCATATCCCTGATGGCCTTGGCTTTGTCGGGATCTATCTCGATCCCTCTTTTACTCACGATGAACCCCAGCAATTTACCTGACGACACACCAAACACACACTTCTTCGGGTTCATTTTCAATTGGAACTCTCTTGACCTTTGCAAGACCTTAGCCAAAACTTCTGGATGTTCCATCCTGGTCCTTGATTTCACCAATAAGTCATCCACATACACTTCCAGATATATGTGCATCATGTCATGAAATATGGCCATCATCGCTCTTTGGTAAGTAGCTCCAGCATTCTTTAATCCGAACGGCATGACCACGTAACAATATGTTCCCCAAGGGGTAGTGAATGACGTCTTTTCCTGATCCTCTTCTGCCAAACGAATTTGATTGTATCCTGAAAATCCATCCATGAAAGAGAGGGTCTCATAACCTGCCGTGTTATCGATCAATATATCAATGTGAGGCAAGGGAAAATCATCCTTTGGACACGCGCGGTTAAGGTCCCGGAAGTCGATGCAAATCCTGACTTTCCCATCTTTTTTCATGACCGGGACAATGTTCGCCACCCATTGAGGATAAAGAACAACTCTAATGAACCTGGCTTTGTGGAGCTTATCGACCTCTTCTTTCATTTTCAAAGCCATCTGAGGGTGGAAACACCTTAACCTTTGTTTTACCGAGATGGACCCTGGTTTTAGGGTTAAACAGTGTTCGACCAAGGTTGAATCCAGACCCGGCATATCCTCGTAGCTCCATGCAAACGTGTCCTTATATTCCTTGAGAACCTCAATTAATGCCTCTTCTTCAGAGGGTGGTAGGTTATCACTTATGAGGACGATCCTAGGGTCTTCCTCAGTTCCCAAGTTGACTTCTTTGGTGGATTCTTCTACGGCGGTTGACGGCTCGTCGAATCTCCTCATTCCACTAGCGTATGCGCCCGCCGCATCCTCATATTCTTCACCCTCATCTTCAGTGGGGCATTCTTCATCCGTGATCTCGTAGACTCCATACCATTCATCAAATGCACAATCGCCCTCACATTCTATTTCTGGTAGCCGGATGGGATTTTCTAGCAACTGGGGGATGGCAAGGAGGGCTTGACACCTGGCGGCTAAATCCAGGAGGAATCGACGAGGGATATGCCTACCCTTGGATTTCTTCCTAGGTACTATCCTTGGCCTATCATTCCTAGATTGACTGACAATATTTACAGAAGAAGAGGAAGATGAAGAGGATGGTGTAGAATGTACAGGAGAAGACCCCTCAGAGGAGGGGTAGAAAAGGTCGCTCATCGGACCTTGGACGGGTGGTCCGCAAGGCGGTACGCACCCGTGGGAGATGTAGGAGGTTTCCTCAACGAAGATGTGTTGTTGGGGAGTTTGAAAATTGACGTTTTTTTTCCGTTTTCATTTTTAATGACAAAGCAGTGAAAAGAGATTAGAGGAGAGAGGAAAGTGGTTATGGCTAGAGGATTGTGAAGCTCATAGAGCAGATCATGGTTGAAGGCCTGGCGCGGGTTGAAAAGCCCGCGTAGGTATGTAAGCAAAGAAGGGGACCTGAGAAGATCATCAGACAATTGTCTGGCCCAGGAAGAAGATATCAGCAAAGGCTGAGACGAGTGGATGGAGAAGATGGCGACTAATGAGCCGTCGACGGCAATGTTGAGGACGGATGAAGATCCGTCGATGATAGGGTCCTTCTGGCGAGGACGAGGATAGTTTGGAACCTTGGCAAGAGTGGTAATATTCTCTGGTATTTCGGAGATCAATGGTGGTCCTTCAAGCTGCGGAGACGAGAACATCCTTTCCAGTGCAACGGAAATGTCCCGTATGTCGAACCATTTGTCCCACTCGCATTCCGGATCTTTGATCTTACCTCTTTTGGTGATCCTCAGACATTTTTCAGCCAAATATACAGCATGTGATCCCCCATATGCTTCTCGTGGGTGATCTCCCATCTGAACAACGGGCCCTCTGTTGAAGTGGTTTGATAGAGTCCACATGAGGGGCTTCCAATCTACCTTGAACGGTCCTTTGAAGCCTAGGCCAAACCTGCGGTTCGGCCTAATTTCCTTTGGCGGTTTGAGCATACCCTGTAACTGTGCGCCCAGACCTTTTCCTTGTTGATAGCCGATGTTCCTCATAATCTCCCAACCTTTGGAGTGAAAAGGGAGATATGATGTTGTGGTTGCCCTGACCGGCTCCTTTGGTGCTAGTGGAACATGAGATGGATCACGTACGTCCAGCAGTGACAATATGGGCCGATGAGACGGCCAAACAGAAGGCAGAGAGGTGTTGATAGCATCCACTGTGTGAAGGACAGGTGTACTGACCACTTTAATAATTCTCCCATTGTAAGAAAACTTCAGGCACTGATGGTTGGTGGAAGGCACAGCGTCCATGGCTTCGATGTAAGGGCGACCCAGTATAGCCTTGAATGTGGGGTCCATGTCGAGGACATGGAATTCCGTGGGAATTGACATGGGGCATAGTTCTGCCTTCAGAATAATCATCCCCTGCGGCGGCCTTTTGCTATTGTTATAAGCCGTGACCGTGATCGAGGAAGGTCTTATTTGTTCCTCGTTGACCCCACACAACTGAAGAGTGCTCATGGAGATCACATTTATGGATGCACCCGTGTCCACAAGACACGGGTTTATGGATACCCCATTAATTTTTATTGAAATGCACAATGCATATTTTCGAGCTTCCTTGGGAGCGAGCTCGTAGTTGTGAAACATGATGGCTGGTTGTGTGTCTATT
The DNA here is from genome assembly GCA_022559845.1 of Amorphophallus konjac. Classification (NCBI taxonomy): domain Eukaryota; kingdom Viridiplantae; phylum Streptophyta; class Magnoliopsida; order Alismatales; family Araceae; genus Amorphophallus; species Amorphophallus konjac. Next base: position 158,691 of record JAHNEJ010001445.1, read on the forward strand.
GGGGTCAGGACGGTCGAAATCTTCTCCACGGGGAGGTCTTCATTAACCATGACCTTTTGAAGATATTCCATCAAGGCCGCCTGGTGGGATGTGGATCTTGGAAGTAGCTCCAGGATGGAGATCCAGGCAGGTGTCTTGTCCAAGTGTTTCAATAGATCATACTGTGTTCCAGGGATAGCTCTTTCTGGTTGTTCTGCATCATCCTTCTCTGGCTGAGATTGCTCAGGATTCTGACTGTTGTGGGGGAAAACCCTGTGGAAAATCCTTCCACTCCGGAGCACCATTGCCTGCGACTTTTGTACCTCTGTGGGGGTAGCAGTGGGTTTTAACAGGGGTTTGAGGGGTAGTAGTGGAGGAATGGTTGATGAAGCAGGGGTGATGACGGGAGCAGGGATTCTGATGAGGGGTTTGTTAGGTGGCGGCATGGTGGAGGTAGAGGGGATATTGCGCGGATTATGAAGGATAAGGGGTCTAGAAGGTGGCGGTGGAGACGAAGTAGGAGTGGGTAGGGCTTGAAGTGGGCAATGATTTTGAGGTGGGTGATGGTTAATGAGTGGTTTTGAAGACATTAGTGATGATACGGTGGAGAAAGACGGGGTTATGTATGGTTGACGGATGATAAGGGGTTTAGAAGGCGTAGGGGTAAATGTGGTAGAGGTGGATGGTAAAGTGGGGGAGTGAGAGAAGATAAGAGGGTGTGAAGGCGTAGTAGAGAGTGTCGGTTGATAGGAGGTCGGGGTGCGGATGAGAGGGCGTAATGGTAGTGGAAATGGTGATGGTGATACTGACGTGGGTTGATGAGAGAGAGGTGCTACCCGGGCGAGGTGAAGGGGTTGCATGACGATAGGGTTGGAGGTAGAAAGAATGGAGGTACTTTCCTGGTGCCACACTTGCTCTCTCCCGACTTCCGGGAAGGAGGAGATGGGGTTAACCTGATGATTGGGCTGTTGGTGCTCCGGTAAAGGATTTTGGATTATGCCCATGTCGGGTTGTTGTTGTGGGGCCTGCTGAGCCTGCTGTTGTTGTTGTGGTTGCTGTTGCTGTTGCTGTTGTAACTGCTGCTGTGGCCTATGAGGGGGTCTCCTAGCCTTGAGAGCCGCGACGTATCGTCTCATCTCATCCCAATCTATTTGATGTTCATCATTCATATCATGGATGTAATCTTTGAAATGGAAGCAGTAATCTACTGTGTGTCCCGGCTGCCTGTGGTAGACACAGTATTTGGAGGTATCAACATTGGGGGGCCACGTGGGCCTTTCTCTAGGTAGGGTGAGTTGGTTTGATGCCATGAGGGCATTAAAAATGTCTGCTAAGGTTTCCGGCAATGGTGAATAGTAGGCTCTCTTGGGACCGAGCGGCCTCCTTTGTTGCTGTTGGGGACCATAGTTCCCCGGGGGTGGAACTTGATTGTACTGAAGTGGTGGTTGTTGTTGCTGAGGTTGTGGTTGTTGTTGCTGGGGTTGGCGTAATGGAGGCATATTATCCTGGGGTGGATTATTTTGGGGTGGAGGACGAAGAGGGAAAGGACCTGGTTGAAGGGGAAGTCGGGGAATTTGTGGAGGCCTTGGGTTGACTGCATAGTTGGCATTGTTGACCGCACTGACTTACTCATTTGTCACGACCCCTTCTGTGGCTCCGCCCGGGACACCATCGCCTGTCTTTCTGACCACTTTGGGCTTCGGCGACTCAAATATGTTCATGATGGGGGAGTCTTTTAGCTGGGTTTGGATGTACCAGGCCCTTTCATAGAGTTCCTCCATTGTAGTAAGTTTATTCATGGCCAGGACATGTCTGAACTGTGGGGTTGCATTAGACACAATCATCTTCACTTGTTCGGGCTCAGAGAGGGTATCCCTTATTCTCTCCGCCAGAGACCTCCATCTATCAGCATAGCGGACAAAATCCTCGTCGGGCTTCATCTTTTCGGCCACTAGGTCGGTAATGGAGAGTGAGGGACCGACCCTATCCCTATATTTCTGCAAGAACCTTCTCTGGACTATTTCAAAATTCTCGGCCTCGCGGGGCTCCAGAGAATAGAACCACTCAAGCGCGGGACCATCCAATGATCTCCGAAAGAGGTATGCCAGGGACCTCTGATCGTTTTACCAATAGGAGGATTTATACATGAAATCCTTGAGGTGAATGAAGGGGTTGCCGGTTGTGGACACCGAAAATTGCACATCCAGATGCCACGCTCGGCCCAGCATCAACAACGGCCCCGAGTGAAGAAACCCCGGAGAAATCAAGCACAAGAGGCCCCACGGCCCATGGGCCTCGAAGAGAATCAAATGGGCCACGACTCATGCTCACAATGGGCTCAAAATCGCCCTGAACCCTCCAGACGGTTGCTCCCTTCAGCGGCACACCCTGCCGCGGCCCTCGCCGGCACACCCCTATGGGGGTTCACCGGCACACCCCCAAGGGGGTTCACCGGCACACCCCCATGGGGGGGTCTTCACCGGCACACCCCCATGGGGGGGTCTTCACCGGCACACCCCCCATGGGGGGGTCTTCACCGGCACACCCCCCATGGGGGGGGTCTTCACCGGCACGCCCTCAGCAGCCTCAGCGGCACGCCCTCAGCAGCTTCAGCGGCACGCCCTCAGCAGGCTTCAGCGGCACGGCCCTTGGGGCTTCAGCGCAC